>JADLZK010010895.1:0-322130 GCA_015847255.1 Hyparrhenia diplandra
GTTGCGTGTTTTCATTAAAGCGAGTAAAGTTCAAACAACAAGATGCAACGGTAACCAAACGATTCTATCAAGCCAAACCTAGCAACTCTTGGATACAAAAGAAAGGATTACATTTTGACCAATTTGCAACATAGCAACCGGGACGCCAAGAGGATTAGGCGAACTCCTCACCCAGCCCCTCGGTGTTGAGGCCCGAGTGGAGAGGTCGAACGCTCCTTTAAGAAGGATCTCAAACGGCGCCGCTTAGCGGGCGGCATTCCCCCTCGAAGACGGCCCCCGACCTTGTCCTCAACGGCGCCGGGAGCCTCACCTGCCTCCACCTCCATGCCCGGCTTCGAGGCAAGAGGTTCTGGGCCTGCAGAGTCGCGTTAGCCGCCCTCGGCTGACGCGACCAGCAACTGCGGGCAAGGGGCGAGGTGTGGGTAGAGGCTGGGGAGCGCGAGCCGGCAGCGCCGGGTCCCGACTTGGGGATTGGCGTGGCCAGCGGCACACACACCCGGTCCTCAATCTCCCGCCACGGATCTCGACTCGGAGGCGGCGACAACGTCGGCATCGCAAGACGGGGCGTTCTAAGTGAACCGCATTGCCCGGCCGGTCATCGGATGGCGGCTGAGTTGTATCTCGTCTCCCGCGGAATCGCAACGGGGAGCCAACGGTGTAGTACCCTTGTCCCGCGACTCATCGGCGAGCACTCGACACCATGGCAACGGCGAGTGGTTGAGCTGATCCATGCGCCGACGGCGACGAGGGGCTGCCGGCGACTTCATGGACCGCCAAGGAAGGTGCATCGCGCGATGAGGAGGCCGCGATCTCATCGAGCATTGGGTCCACTCTAACCGGGGAGGGCTCCACGTCGGGCACAAGTGTGAGCGGAGAGGCCACACGGCCTCTTGGGGCCCATCCGACCCATCTCCGGCCGCCCGAGCAGGCTGGGCGGGAGGCTCTCCCGAGGCGGCGGTGGTGTAGGTGACGCTGGTGACGTCGGACGCCGCTGCCGGCCAACCACCGCGGCGCCGTTCGAGCCGGCTGGAGGCACAGGAGGCTCACAACGTGGCACGCGAGGCCAAGCGGTCGCGATGGCCCGGTATCCGGGACCTTCGGCGGGCATCGACGCGCCCGATGCCCTCGCGGCGGCTTGATGTAGCAACGCCGAGGAGAGGTGCGAGCGCGCGGACATGCCCGTTGGAGAGGCAGGTGGAAGCAACGCCGATCAGCCCGGCGGGGCGGGTCATGACGGGCACACGGCGGTGGTCGGAGGCCCGCGGCGCAGCTAGCAGAGGAGGAACCTCCCCGCCACGTGACGGTGCGGGGGAGGCGGTAGGGTACGGCCGGAGTTCGAGGGGACGCGCCGGGCGCCTAAGCGATCAAGGCCGCTTCTTCGGACCAGGGCGTTGGTGGTGGAGCGCGGTTGACGGGGCTGGGGGCTGCACGCGGCTACGCCCGGCGCGGTGCGGCGTGGTTCTTCTTCATCATGTCAGCGATGGCAGCGGCCGCGTCGCGCCTCTTCTTCTTGTCGGGGCCACGCTACGGGAGGAGGGGATGGCGGTAGCACCGGGAGCGCCATTGTCGAGCCCGGCCACCCCCTCGAGTGGCCTCAGCGGGTCAACCACGGGCGCAAAGGCGCGTCACCCTGGCCCGAGAGCTGAGACGGTGGGACAAGGGCGGCGAAGGATGACCGGTGCCCCCATGGCGCGGTGGAGGCACGGAAGGTAGCGGCGGGGATTGGCTCCTCAAGCTCATCGTCGGAGCGGTCGAGACATCGGGATATCTCGGTCCAGCGTTCCCCCCTTGGTCCTACCGACAGAAGAGGGAAGAAGGGGTGGGCCTCGGCGGAGAGGCACCCCGGTGCGGCGTCATGGACATCGGGCAGAACCGCGCCCTCTCGACCTCCACGACGGGAGTTAGCACCGGCAGACAGGGGTGGTGCCGCCGAGGCCCCCCAACCAGGATCGCCCCTCATCGTCAAGGCTGCAAGGCAGCGTCTTCATCGTGGAGGTTGCTGGCGGCGGCGCGGTCGACCGCCCGCGCGGCGGCACGATCGCGGTTGCGCTGACAATGGCGTGTCCTCCACCACGCTGCAGGCTTACGGGTGACGCGGCCCACCAGCACCGGGCGCGACCGGCAGCTGGCCGCAGCAACATCGCCCTTCCTTCCATCGGCTGCGCGGCTGGCTGCGCTGGTGGCGCTGGTGGCGACATTCGCCCTCACACGGCAGCGGCGGCGTTGAC
This sequence comes from Hyparrhenia diplandra, assembly GCA_015847255.1. Lineage (NCBI taxonomy): Eukaryota > Viridiplantae > Streptophyta > Magnoliopsida > Poales > Poaceae > Hyparrhenia > Hyparrhenia diplandra. The sequence goes on from JADLZK010010895.1 coordinate 2,229, forward strand.
GGCCAGGGCGGCGCGGCGTCTTTGTGGTGAGCGCGCCCGCCCACGACGGGAGGAATCGCCCGCGCCATGGTCGCCGGCGGGCAGGCTGGGATGCGCCCTCCTCCGATTCGGGGGTGCGGCGCCGCCTGGCGCGGGACGCCCCCCGGACGCCATGGATGGACGATCCAAACGGAGTGCGGATCTGAGCTGGGATGGGGTGCGGTGCTGGCTGGGGCGTCGACGGCGAGCGGTGGCGACGCCGTCAACGAGGCGAAGGAGGTCGGGAGGCATCGTGTCTCGGACAAGATATTGACTTCTTGTTCTTCCGCCGGGCCGGGTGTTCGGTGGCGCCGCACGCCGCGGCAGCAGGCGAAGGCAGCGCCGCCGCGGTTTGGTGGGGAGCCGGAACCGCAGCGCCGGGAGGTGCGCCACAAAGCGGCGCCAGCGGTTGGTCCGTGCGCTGGCTGGTTCGGTGGGAAGTGGGAACCACAGCTCGGAGAGCGGCGCCCGGCAGGCGGCGCCCGCTGGGCGGAGAGGACGCTGGTCGGCTGCGGCGGCGGACTGGAGGCCGCTGAGGATGTAGAGGAGGACGTCATCGGGTAGTGTGCTGAGGAGGTCCTCGCGCCCGCCGCCACCTTCGTCACTGCCGCCGGTGAGATCCGGGAGGGAGGGTTGGGGGCGCGGAGGTTTCCACGGATATGCAGGGCGCCGCCCGGAATTCCTCCCAAAGATCAGGCATCTTCAATTCAACGACGCCGCCCCGAGATCACCTCCACCAATGGTTGTGTTAGATCTCTCCGGGGTTCGAGATTTGGCCGCCGACGAGATCGCCGCGGCGCTGCCAGCAACGGAGCGTTGGGGTTTTTGGGCGGAGAGTTTCGTAGGCACAAGAAAAGTATTTCGGTGGTGAAAAGTGAGAGAAAAAGAGAGAAAAGGAGCTTAGTCTTACGGAGAAGCGTGGAACATTTCCAGGCCGGGCTGTATCGGGGAAAAAGGCCAGATCATTTCGGTGTGATTCCAACTCGTGTAGCCCAATCTAACTCACGAATAATTTTTTTTTAGCTTCCTAAGGCAAAATAGTTTTAAAAGAAACCATCCTCGCAAAAAAAAATAAAAACAATTTGTAATCAATAAGTTTTAAGTGACCAAGGTCTATTTGATTGAGCTACGACATGTGAAAAAGCTGATGTGATCATGTGAACTGATAGTTTTGTGGAGAAGCTACTGTCACTACTACAAAAGCTTACTAAGATAACGCCCCTTTTACATTAGGGGCGGTTCATTTTTCGAGCCGCCCCTATAGCGACACCCCAAACGAGCCGCCCTATAGTGACGCGCATTAGGGGCTGCTGGTGTCTGAGCCGCCCTACTATTACTAGGGGCGGTTCAATCACGAGCCGCCCCTAATGCGGTCCACGGTAGGGCCGGCAATATATTGAGGCGCCCCTACAAATGGGATCCCGAATTTTGAAACAAGACACTAAAAATTAAAAATTGTGAACGATCTCGGATGGAAAAACTTCCTACATATGAAAAGTAGATCTCGAAAAGTTATGAAACTTTGTAGTTGACAACTTTTTACTTTGAAATTTTCTAGGTATGCAAAAGTCATGTTGAAATGTCTCAAATTTGAAATTCGAAATTCGTAAACAACCTCGGATGAAAAAACTTCCTACATATGAAATGTAGATCTCGAAAAGTTATGAAATTTTGTAGTTGACAACTTTTTACTTTGAAATCATCTAGGCATTCAAAAGTTGTGTTCAAATGTCTCAAATTTGAAATTCAAATTTTGTAAACGGCCTCGGATGAAAAAACTTTGTACATATGAAATGTAGATCTCGAAAAGTTATGAAACTTTGTAGTTGATGACTTTTTAGTTTGAATCCATTTAGGGCCTCAAATAGTCAATTTACACTCGGATTTGTATAATATGTGGGGACGCGGAATGGGATATAGACACATGTGTGTAGTGCAGTGGTAGGGAGGGGTCGGCGCAAGCACGAGGTCGCGGTTCGAATCCCGCCGGCCGCGTAGCATGCGATTTTACGCGAAAAAATGCGCGACTTGAAATCGCCCGGTTTAATAAAAATGTTTTTGTATTTTTTTCAAATTTTGAAATCGCGTTTTCATACAGTTTGCTGTAGGGGCAGCTCATACGGTAGGGGCGGGTTGCATCACCAACCGCCTCTACTGTAAAACCGCTGTAGCAACGGTAAGTTAGGGGCGGTCTGTACCTAATGAACCGCCTCTACAGAAGCTATCTGTAGTAGTGTGTCAACCAAGTGTTATGAAAAAATTGTAAGTTGTTTGGTTAAAATCTATAATCTATCTATCTATCTATAACTCCTATATAGGAGCTCCCCACTAGAGACTTCTTTGGGAGTTCTCGGGGCTGTGATTGGTCCACGTCATCCACATGTGTGCCTATCATGGTGGCCTCTTCCCCTACCTATTCATACCTGACCTTAAAATTCATGCACCGGCCTCCTCCGGTCTTCTTTATCTGGCGTGCAACCGTTTAAGTACCGAGGGGATTAGTCATTACTACGCCAGTCAAGGGGTGGTTGCATGTATGCATGCATTGGTGTTTTATCGCATGGCCAGTCAATAATAGAGGTATTAGTTGGCACTTTGGTCTCTCTAATCTCCCTTCGTGGGCCACTTACTGGAGGGAGTAAATGAGAACCCAAAGTGTCCACTGAATGTTGCATGCACTCCTACATCTTCCCTGCCATCACGCGCTCCTATATACATATATATATGGACGGGATTGGCTGGACGGAGATGCATGGGAGGCTGATCGAGAGCTCTTTTGGAGGTGCACCGGCAGCGCCATAGGCGGTGCACGAACAAGACATGGTGATTTGGACATCGGTACCTGGAGTCTGGGCATCGCCCGAGCGCCATATGGACAGCGAGGTCCATCGGAATCTGCCATGGGAAGGGTGCTGCTGGGGTCCTATCGAGACTCGGGAGGGCACCGTCCCAGGGTCGTCAGCGAGGTCGACGCGCGCTGGAGGTCCACGTCGGTCACGCGGTGGAGGTGGACACCGCAGGGAGCCCTGCTAGCCTCTGCTAGGCTGCACGTCGATCGGGTCTGTGCCGTGCCTGGCGTCGTGTGTCAAGCCTCCGCTAGGACGCCGGAGAGGGTTAGGCCGATCGCCGTGTCATCCTCCAGCCACCACCGCAGGACTGCAGACGCGGGGCACGGAGGCCGCCGCAGACGAGATGGTGCAGCCACTGCCACTGCCTCTGGATGGAGCACTACTCGCCATCCGCGTGAGGTTGGCGGCCGCCACCCCACCAGTTGGGAGGACTCGACCATGCATGTGAGAAGAGAGAAAGAAATTGGAAAATGAGAGAGAGGTGTTGTTAGGGAAGGCAAGGAGCAATAAATGAAATTTACCTCTTTTGATCCTGGTGAAAGGCAACTGTGATTTAGGAGAGAGGAAGAATTATTGTCAGGTAATAATTGAGCCATGCATGCAACTTAATAATTTTTTAGTTATACTCGGTACAGATAATTCAGTTCAAAAAGCTTAGCACTTTGGTATTTCAACTTTCTATAATAAGCACATACATCCATGAATTTTCACTTATGATCATTGCATTTTCTTAATTCCTACAGCAACGCGCGGGGGAGTTCCCCTAGTAAGTATAAAATTTATCTCCTTTCTCTATCTTCTTTGAAACAACTAAAGAGCTCTTTGTTTTCAACTATTTCGAAAAGACCAAAAGCAGGGTCTAAGATGCTTCCAAAGTTGTACCTAGAAAAACAGCTGCTTTTGAAAAACAATATGGCTTATAGTTCTTTGGTTGGCTTTTGACCCTTTATAAGCGGAAGCACTTGGCAAAAATCCAACCAAAATTTTAGCAAGTTTGATGGGTCCTCCGACTGTTTCAAAATCACAATCTTAAAAGAGAATAATTTTTGTTACGAATCCCTAACTATTTTGAAACATCCGACCACTTTTGTATATAGTTTCTATCTTTTTTTATATTCTTGCTTGTGGTTGCATCAATTTTCCTATATACAAAAAGATTGAGAGTTAAGATAAGAAGTCGTCGTTGAGAAGCTTTTTTTTTTCAATCTTTTCAATAGATCAAAGTTGTGATTGAGATTTGAAAACTCTTGGTGATGCTCTAATAATGGTGTAACCGTGTAAGTGTCAGTGTCATTTCAAACAAACTGGCTCGTCTATAACCACATCGAGATCAGGCACCATCACTTCAATATGCTAAGGGTATATTTGACCTCAGTGAACACATGCTGCTAGCTTCGTTCTATTTCAGCAAGCGTAAAACATTTCTTACGCTTGCTTCACTCTTGCGCTGATGAAATTTGAAATGGACATAGTTTTTTCTGTGATGTTGATGTTGATGCTAATGTTAATTTATTGTGAGAGAAAAACATAGTTCTAGTACTGATATAGTGATAAGTTCAAGCGAACAGGGTCGTGCACGCAAAATGCTTGCCGTAGGGAAGCTATGATCAGTCTAAAAACCATGATGTTACTGTTAGAGCAGCAGCACCAGCGAGCAGCGGATCGGCTGTTCTCTCCTCACAAGGGTCGGTAGTGTTGTTGTTGTAGGCCCAAATTCTCCTCACACGGCCAAGGCCGAAGGGGTGAACGGACAAGGCCCAAGAAGTGAGATCTAGGACACTAGAATATTATGGAAACATCATCACAACCAGTTGTAAACACCTATTCACTACCTATTTTAGCGATCGACAGTGAATCATCAACAGTGATGATATGCTCATCACTTTCGGTTGGAAACCAGTGGTGATGATGGTTTCTAGAATTCCAACAAATAGGGCAAGAAAAAGCCAAAAATATATATGACTAGTTAAATGCCCGTGCGTTGCTTACGGGTAACTAAATTTTGTATAAAAACATGAATCGCATGATAAAATAGTAATACAATGAGGATTAAACAATGATATTAAAGTAACATTTAATATCCAAACAAGTTTTGTGAAAGTAAAACAAGCAAATCCAAACAAGTTTTGTGAAAGTAACGCGATCAAGCAAATAGATATGCACCATGTCCAAGCGTCAGGATATACGCCATGTACAAGTAGTCGATATATAGATTGATACACCATGCATCAAGCGTTCAGAATATAACATGTACATATGATTTTTACATTCGTGTATTATATATATAACATCTCCATGTATTGTCCGATGAACCATTTAGAAGTACCTAGGAATATCAACGAATATTGGCGTTAGTTAAATATTATTTTACAATATAAAATGAATTACAAATACATTGTATGTGTTATTAATTTTCAATTACCTTACCTATTGCGTTAGAACCTCCTTCCATACAATATTCTTCGTGAAAATCCCATCAACTACCGGGGTCGCCTTATCCTTACCTTTTTTTTCCTTGTCGCGTTTCTTTTATTTTTTCAACGCCATTCTTTCTAGCATTTTTCTTCTCCATCTTTTTGGCCTCCTCCTCCCGTGCTTTGCATCCGGCGGGAGGGCGAGGATCTTGATATTCGCTCTTGACGTGGCTCTAGACATCGCAACATACAACCGACCGTGAGAGAACACCGGTGCGAGGGATACACACCCACGTTCGGGATGGTTTGGCCCTGTGCCTTGTTGACGATCATGGCTCAGCCGATAGGAAATCTGCTTCCTCTTAAACTCGAGCGGGAACATCTCATCGACGGGCAACGCGGGGGTATTCGAGGAAGGAATACCCGCTTCCCAAAGATGCTGCCCAACCACGATTTCGCGTCGATTGTATTTCTTGAGAACCCCGCACCAGAGCCTTGTACCGTTGTACGCCCCCATTGGCGGGGTCAATATTCGAAGCAAGATGACAGGACACCCGAGCTTGAGCTTCAAGGCGTGTGGAGGCAAGCGGCGGGGTTGAGGCGTGTAGGAACTCTCTTTGGATAGTAGTTATGTGGATCATCTCTGGCCAGAGTCAAAACTTTTATACACCATCTCGCCACCCCAAAACATATCAATCATTTTCATATTGATCATGTCCACCCAATCGTTACGTGTAGATAAAATTGCTCGGTGGTGATGTAGTCTTTATTCGCCATGTTTGCGTTTAGGTCGGAAAGATGATGTCGATCAATGAGCGAAGATCCTTCTCAAAGATCGCCGAGTACGGGACACGCATCTCTTCCGGAATCCGTACATCGTCATCTTCGTAAACCTCTTCCATTCCATTACCGATGCGCAATGAGATAATCACGCAAACCACCGGTCACTCACGAGCCCTCATGTTAGGGGACGAGCTTTAGGTGGCGCATGGATTCCCAAAGATGGGAGCCAGAGAGAAGCTCCGACTATTTGAGCCCCGGATCCTTCGGCACAACAGGGAGGACACATGTTCGAAATCCCGCCAAAGACAACCGTCTTCCCACCAAACGAAGGTCCGACCGGCTCATTGTATCTCGTAGGCTCTTGTCTAGTGCTTCCACGTTTTGCCTCCTTGTCATAGATGCCTCGTCCCATATTATGAGAGCCGCTTGACGTAGCAACTTGGGACGTACCATCTTGTTTAGTGAATTTGCATCCATCGTCATCTTTAACATTGAGAGGTATCACGGCGCGAGTGGCTTGTCCTCCCACCGGCAATATGGATCTTTGCGACTCAGATGTTCCGTAGCCACGACAATCTTTTCACGGCTACGTAGTTTTCCGATAAGTGCCCTATACAAAAATGTCTTTCCGTACCGCCAGTCCATCCACAAAGAACATCCCGCCCTTTTTTTGTTGGCGGCGGCCATTATCTCATCGTAAGCGGATCTTTGCTCATTTGTTGAGTGAGTCGCACAAAAACTCATCTTTGGGGTCCAGCTCGACTCTACTCTCCTCAAGTATCTCTCAAGGAATACGGCTGGGCGGTGTCATATGTGTCATCAATTTTTGGAAGAGGCAATTTATGAAACTCCTTCCCCATAGACTGACACCATGTTTCTAATATCTATCAAAACCATTTCTTTGCACCAGTTTCGGACATGGATTATTCTGTTAGTAGTCCTCGACATTGCATCGTAGTGCTTTTCCCACAAACCAAGCACATCATGTGGCTCACAGAATACTATTATTGTTGCAAATAGCCTTCAGAGAGAGGAAGGCATCTCGAATAAAGTAGCTTCGGTTAGACACTCATCCGAGTGTATTGTCCTCTTCGATTAGACCCCTCCTTTGCGCGACTTCACGGAATGAAGGTAGCGGCTCTCCATCGACGGTCCTAAGGTGTTTGTATGAGGTAGCACCAGCAACATTATTTAGGAGGACACGCAGAAAGTAGCGTTCTCCCTCTGCGGGATGAGCCGATATGACTCTACCAACTTGGAAAACAGAGTTCTTTCTAGGTCGCGGAATTTGCCATGAGAGCGCCAAGTGAAATGCTCAGGGAAGTCCCGATACAAGATTCCACGGGATGCCTCATGCTTTGTTATAATCAAAATACGCAGTCAACATTGAATCTTTTGCGCCCCGGCTTATTAACAATCCTCTCAACCTTGTCCTTTTTATGGAATGACACCATGTGCATGCACGGAAGATGAAGCCGCAGGTTCTTTACTGGTGGATAGTTCTTGCTCAAGTCAAAGCCATATATCCGCCATAGCGCCTCGGAGGCGTCACCCAACGGCCTCTCTATATTGCCCGATCTCATCAACGTCGCCCTTCTTATCGGCTTTGTCAGCCTCCCTCATAGCCACCGATGCCCTGTCATGTCCCTTGTATATGTACTTGAAGATGTACTTTACTGATTTGATGCTCCCACATGCTTCAACATTTATATGGCAGTTGAAGGTACGCAGCGGGGGAGCGGGGTTGTAAGGCACGACCCATCGGTTGTCCAAGAAATGGCCTCGATTACTTTTTCCGCACGCCCATCATCGCGTCGTCGATAGACGGGGTATGAATCCTTTCCTTGTGACGTTGACTCACAGAATGCTTTAGGGTAATGGTTCTTGCATTCGCCTTTAACCACCGTGCACGGACAAAATGGATTAAGCTTCCCACGAGGGGACCATGTGTTGGTAAATCTAACGTCACTATAACATAAGGTGGAGTTAATCTCACCCTAGGCCATATGCCATTAGAGAAACTCAAAGTGGTTCATCTCTTAACACTACTATGTGCCAGGTTGTCATCCCTAACAGCAATGCTATGAAATGCAAAAAGTGATACTTGTGATATGTGTTATATGCAATCTAATAAAATAAATATAAAAGATCTATACCCGCAAGTTTACGAGATATAAATACCACTGTTGTAGCATTTCACCGGGAGTAATCCGGGTTTTGTCATTTATATTCTACCACGAGGGAGGAATAATCTAAAGATGGGTACTAACATTATTAATAAGTGGCATACTTATGAGAGGTTACTGTTATTAGTGCTAACTTTAGCGAGGGGTAAGTCGATAATAAAAATATAATAATAATAATAGATAAAAGTAGGCAGAGGCATTACTCACGAGAGATGGAAATAACTACTAAGTTAGACTTAACATAGGATTACTTTTTAAGAGACAGAATTCATCTATAGCATTTAATCTACTAAGTCATTACATTCATTCTAAGGCATATGTTATCATCTATAGCATAGTAAACTCTAGATCATGTATCAGGGACGATTATCAAGGAAACTCAAGAGTGAAACAAGATATTCCCCATAATCAATGTCCACGTGTCTTATATTAGGAGGGTGGACTCCAAAGGACTCAACAGGGCTGTCACCCCGCGATCTACCACCACGACCCAGAATATAAGGTGCATTTGCGGGTAAATCATATATAAGCACCACGCTTACATACTTTCTACCACCTAACCCACTTTCGAGTATTGAATTAGGCGCTCTACAAATAGATACATATATCTATCATAAACTAAATCTATATCAATCATACTATTAGAATAAAAGTAAGAACATAGCAAACAAACACATAATAATAATTAAGAACAAAGTAATAGATATAAGATAAATCATACCGAAGTATTTGATGATCAAGAACTACGGGTAAGCACACCCGGCTCTAATTGTATCCGTCGCTAATCAACTTGGATGAACTAGAACTAGATGAACTAGAACTAGAACTAGTAGCTAATCCTATTCTCTGGTGGTAACTCTCTCTTCTACTTACGCTTCGACTCGTCTAATAATGATTACAAATGAAATTCATTGCTAGGCACGGGGGTAGAGGGTCTTCTTATATAGTACTCGGCGATGAGCGTCAACCCTTGGATCAAACCGACCTTCAACAACGGCGTAGATACAACCTCAAAGTCGGTAGTAAACCGACCTAGAAGTCGAGGTGACTGGAGGGTCCCACCGGGCGGCGGCCAAAATGGCTGGCGGCCGCCGATGCCCCTAGGTCTCCTCGGCCTCCGGTTCCTTCCGGTGTCTTACGGTAGTTTCTAGATTGTTTTAGTCTACTTTTCGGATTGAGTTGCTTCACGGTCAAGTTTGGTCTTCATAAGTCTTGTTTATTAGGAACTTTCTCCATTATTCTCGCAATTACATTAAGTCCACGAAATTACATAAATTACCAAAACTTGTGGAAATCATTAGTATAATCCTCTATTCTAAATGTTTATTTGAATTATGTCCTTATTTCATCTCTTGTTGACATATAAAAATGGGTGATAACAGGTGTCAACAAGCTCCCCAAGCTTAACCTTTGCTAGTCTCTTAGCAAAGCTTTTCACCAGAGTGGATCAGAGTTGCTACAATGAATTATTTTCTCACAAATACACATGTCATCAATTTAGAATTCTCCTCCAAAGAAAAGGTGAATTATTCTAATCTTTCATCATTCTTTTATTTATTGAAAAATATGGAACTTTTACCTGCACTTTTATCTAAAGCAATTGAAAGATAGAATAATCAAGTCAAGCACTATGTCTCAAACTCTTCAATTCACCTCTATCCCGGAGTTTTTTATAATTTTTTTAAAATAAAACTTCGAGTTTCCATTGTATGACTCTTTCAAATCTCTCAAGTAATTTTTTTATTATTCTTATTTTTAGATCCTTACTTAGGCAATGATGTCATGCCTTCTCTCATGATATATAACAATTGTGAAACATGGCAAAAATATCATATCTTCTCTCAACCTATCTACTAAGGATTATATCCGGGGCTCATAGGTGGGAGAGACTGCCAAAGTATATTTTGTAAAGTCAAACAACGGATCCAAAAGAACAAGTCATACAATGTGAGTGTATGGAATGTACTTGTGAGGTGGATATATAGTAATAATAGGATATAATTAATTTTACTATGCTCCTTCTTGATATTTTTGATCTCTCTTAATTTTTCAAAAGACTTAGAAGAAAACCTGGGCTTAGCTTTTCTTTCTTTTATTTTCCTCTTTCATGTTTCTTAGAGAGGTGGGTCCTACTCACCCTCAGACTTTTGTCCATTTTTTCTCTCTTTTTTAATTTTTTTCTTTTTCTTTTTTCTTTCATAGAGAGGTGGGTTCTACTCACCCTCGGACTTTTGTCCATTATTCTCTCTCTATTTTTAAGAGATGTGGACTCTCTTGGCCCTCGAACTTTTGTTCATTATTCATCTCTTTTTTTTAGGGAGGTAGGCTCTACTCGCCAGTAGGACACTTGTCCATTTTTCATCTCCCTTTCTTTCTTTTTAGCTTAACCTGGAGTTTCTTCTTTTGTCAAATGAATAATTTGAGAGATAAATGAATTTTTATGAAGCATAAATGGGGTTTTAGAGAATATTTATATAGAGATGAGAAATATTTTATGGCTAGCAAATAGATGAAGGGTATGTGAGTGGTGTGCATGAAATTGTATGACAAGTTCGAGGGGTCTCAATGGTTGACTAAACTCAATACTAAGCAAGTAGTAAAAGAGTTTTTCTTATTCTAGCAACATGTATATGGCTGTGGTAGGAATTTCAGAACTCTCAGTCATATAGGAAACTCATCATATAATTTTCAAATTTTCACAAAGCAAATCTCCGAATTTAGTGTAACTAAGAGTAAGATAAATAGCAGCTCAAACTATCTTATATCATATCAATCAATTACCTAGATTAGCTTAGATCTTTCTCAAAAATTGAACAATTCTTATAGCATGGGAGAATTCTAAACCAATGATAGGTACTTGTAAGAAATTAAAAAGCGAGCAACTATTCATCATCTCCACGAGATAGCTACTAAATTATTTATTTAAAACAAGCAAACTTAAACTTAATTATACATACTCTTTTTATTTGGTTTTTCATGGTTATGCATTTTTTTTAATAAGCAAAGCAAATTTAAACAAACTATAATAGTAATATATATAGAATTATAAAAATATAAAAATAGATAAGCTGCCGGGTTGATGAGACTTACTCGCCAAGCGGGGTCTCCCCAAGCCTGGTAGTGGTTCGAGGAGGTTCGACGCTTACGACGGCGGCGTCCATGCATGGCAATGAATTCTTCATTCTCGCCGCTCAGCGGTGTCTTGAAGATCGGTGATGTTACATTCTGTGCGGTTATTCCAATTTCTCGATAATTGTAGTAGTTGACTTGGTCGTATCTTATGTCTTGAACGGTGTTGTACAACCCTTGGAACGTATATGGCTCGTACCTTGCAAAAGAACTGCGAGCTGGTTCGGGAGTAGGGTGTTGTGAAGTACCTGGAGTTTCATGGAAATAACCACTTCCACGATAAGGTTCTCGACGAATATGTGCATCTCCTCCTTGCTCACTTGGGCCTCCTTGTTCATATCACGGGGACCGATCGGTCGACCATAATCTGATTGTGATGGTGGGGGATAGGTCCATGACCGGTATCCTCCAAATCTTTGGTTCTTGTGGTCTTGGGTCAAGACCGGTCCAAATTGGATCATGGGTGCGTGTCCGTCGAGTGGCATGGGTCTTTGTACATTGTGGCCGTGCCTCGCACATTCAACAAATAGGGATCGCACATTGTATATAGAGAGATCGGGGTTAGGCAAACCGAATCTCCCCAATAGTATGATGAATCATGACATAAGTGCTTCCTTCTTTCTTCAAAATGTGTCCCTTACTAAAGAAATCAAAACCTATGACAGGCCTATCATCCCTTAGAAAAGCAACATGAGCATTATCATCCAAAAGTCCTAAATGATTGGCAATTCTAGTGATCAGTGATGTGCAATTAACATTTCCTAGGAGAGTTGGCACAGACTATCCAATTTGAACTAACATGTATATCGGTGAAATTGGCCTTCTTTTTATAGCTGCATAGATCAATTGCAACTCTCCTACTCGACATTGTGTCCATCCTTCCTAGGCAAAAGAGTGAAAAGAATCCACTTATGAAAGAAGCGGAAAGTGGGTAAGTGTAAGTCTCTCGGCTTTTGCATCTAAGAATGCATCTACATTGGTCAAATCTTTTCCAAACAGCTTTGCCCGATTGAAATCAACCAAAGCTATGTCTAAATCCATGACACAAGAGTGCGAGTAAAACCTAGTGCATCACTTAAATTTCTCCAAGTGAGAGAATATTATTGTTGGAAGAATCTAAATGTGACTCCTTCGTTAGTGCAACGAAGAGTGCAAAGGAATTCCATGGTTAAATATTTAGAACCTTCTTCCGTGATGTTCGCAAAAGTTTCCCAACCCAAAAAACGAAAAATATGAGCAAATTCAGAATCCATACCTATTTGGGCTAGAAGATCGGGATCGATCACAGGAGTGTGAGTGAACTTTCGTCCCTTCAATTGGTTGTACCTTTCTCTCTCATATTGGCCATGAAACTTGAGATGTGAATCAGAAGTTAACCTTCTCACTGCAGCAGGGGATGGATGTGGTGGCACATCTTGCTATGGCTCATAACTCGTCTCTGATGGTGCTCTGGAAGATGACTCTTCAAGTTTCTGAAGACGTCTTGATCTTCTCCCACTAAATGATTTCCAGAAACTCATCCTGCAAAAGATTAATATACAAACAAAACAAACAAGAGACTAATGGAGGGGTTAGAATAAAAAGATATAAGTTAGCTGTCCAAAGTTAGTCGTCAGGGGTTAGTCGTCCACAAGAAAAATTGCAAGTTGTTTTATTTTGACAGAACTTCCCCTAACAAAATTTTATCTTGATTACTCCATTAGGACAGCACCTCCACTATTTTTTCTAGTTTACTCTAATATTCTTAAGATCTTCTCCTCTCTCAAGAAAATATTTCTATTACTACTAAGCACTTCCTTCTTCCTTCTCACTTCTCTTTCTCTACTACTACCAAGCTCAAGGCTCTCTGGAACTAGGACTTCGAACTGTAAGCTGAAATGTTGAGCAAAGCAATGTGGGTGTGATGAAGAAGCGAGGGATGAGGGGGCTTTTATAGAGGAGGTCGAGGCCTGGCGGCCGCCAGTGGTGATGGCGCCGGCCGCCATGGTGGTGGGCCTTCTCCCACTCACCTTCATGCAGCATATTGCTCACCCCAATGCCTTTGTTTTGAGTGGATTTTTCGGTGGAAAAGATGGGCAGAGAATGGTGCATGGTGGTAGGTGAGTTTGAGTGGTAATTGTCTTGTCCAAGTTAGGTGAAATATGGAAGTTAGTGTATGACAAAAAGGACCCATCACCTAGTGACTCTATTTTTGTATTTTCAATATATAAATGCAGGAGTAAAAATGATAATGTAAGAATAAATATTTTTGAGCCTCCACAATAAATATTTTCACAAAGTTGTGAAACAATCGTAAAATTATTTATATGGGGCATAGGATTTTTACGTAAGTAAATGCATAATAAAGTAAATATAAGTAATTACTAACTTACCTTGGATAAATGTCCGTAGTTAAAGTCATGTTTCCTACCCGGTTCGAGAACTTTAACCAATTTGATTAATTATCGATGCTTTCTCCGGTTCAGGAGATGGTACCGATGATGGCTCTTCTTCAATTTTCGATTCAATCTTATTTGCTATCAAGCCGAGCTCGATCCGGGTTTAAATGCGAACTTCTCTTCTTTTCCATTTAAGCTAAATGTAATCTCTCCACCGTGACATTGATGTTTGCATTAGCCGTGCTTTCGGAAAGGTCGCCCAAGAATGATTGACACTCGAGTCCGGTGGCATATCCAAAACTACAAAATCCACGTGTATAAAGAATCCTCGATATTAACCGGTACATTTTCTCGCAATTCCCGAGGGATATCGATTGATTGATCTCGCCAATTGTAATGATATTGAAGTTGGCTCAGTGTTGTGTACTTGAGTTTTTCAAAAAATAGTCTTGGGCATTACACTAACACTTGCTCCAAGATCACACAAAGGTCTTTGTAAATTGATGATCTCGATTGAACAATTAATTACCGGGTATCCCGGATTTGTCATCTTATGTGGCAAAATATTAAGGATAGCCGCACCGCATTCTTCATTAACTTGATTACCTCCATAGTGGGTAATGGTCTTTTCTTGTTCAGAATATCTCCGAGATACTTTGCATAGGTTGAAACTTGAATAGCATCTAGTAGAGGTATGTTGATGTATAATTTACGAATCACCTCCACAAACTTTGTAAACCGATCATCCACTTGGGGTCCACGGTTTCTTCTTGGATATGGTAGGAGATTTGTATCATGAAAGTCTTAAGGTCATTTGAGGTTCTTGAGTCAAATCTTCTATGTCATTATTTTCTTCTTCTCTTATTGGTTGTATCACAGGTCTTGTTGTTGTTGGTCTTTGCGGGTGCCATAATAGGTGTCCCGACCGGCTTTGTTTCTATTATCCTTCTTGGGTCAACAGGATCACGTGTAGATTTACCTCTTCTTGTAGTAACATTATTTACCCGCTCATGGTTAGTGGCAGCAGATTTTGCAACAAACAACTTTGCTATTTGACTTTCTACCTTTTTATTAAAAAGATGTTGATTTTTAAAACCAAATGAAAGTTGATCCATCTTAAAAAATTATATTTTCTAAAACTTGTTTATTAGCAAAGAAGCTTCTTAAGAAGAACATTTTTTAACTTATCTTGTTCCTCAATTAACTCTCTTAAAAATGGGCTTCTAGAAATATTACCTTTATACTTACGGATTATTGCGTATTTTATTTGTATCTTTTGTTCTTGAGTTGATGTGGAATTGTTGTGACCATGCTTGAATTTGACGCTTGAGAATCAATGTAGTCTTGTAAATCTTGTCGTTCTCGCTTATCTTTGGCTCTTTGTTCAAGCCAATTTAATAACACATCCATCCGGGTTGATAGTGCTTTTACTTCTTCTCGGGATGTCTTCAATCCGATGATAATATTGAGTGTCTTGATTCGGCTTTGATTTTTTCGATATCTTGTTCATGAGTGCTTCGGCTTTGTCAAGAGTGAGTGATAAAAATGATCCTTCAAAGAGGTTGCATCTAGTTGCTCTTGTGCTCTTTGTGTTAATCCATGATAAAATCCTTGCATAAGCAACCAATCTTCTATTCCATGATGAGGGGGGACGATATGTATTCTTGTAAACGTTCCCATGCACTTGGGATTGATTCTCCTTTTCGCTGTTGGAAATTTGTAATTTTTCCTCGTAGGGTATTGGTTTTACCCGTGGGAAAGAATTTTGATAGGAAGGTGTAGAACATTCATCCCAATTCTTGATTTCTTCTTTGTTGGCATAGAACCATAACTTTGCTTTCTCCTTCAATGAGAATGGAAATAAGCGGAGTAAATATGATATCTTGGGGAATATTCTTAGGTGAAAAGTGTTGGCCATCTCGTAAAAATTCCCGCAGATGTAAGCATGCATCTTTCGTAAATCCTTCCACTAAATGGAGTAGCTTGTATCATGTTGATGAGGCTTGGCTTGAGCTCAAACTCAAGATTAGTAAGTTGAAGTGTTGGTCTGTGCACGAATGTCCTCAAGTGCTAGGAGCGAGAGAAAAACTCGTAGGGATTTTTCAACCATAGCTTCAATAAGCGATATATGCTCTCTTGATTGATTTGATTACGATAAATGAGGTGAATAAATTTCCAATTTGATAAACCACGTATAAAATAAACAAAAAGAAAGACAAGGGTAAGCACTGCTAAAGAAGCTTCCTAATTTAGATTCTCTTCATAAGTTTCCATTTATTAATATGTCTAGCTAACTTTTATTTTCTCCTAAGCAACGGCTTGAGAAATGCTTGTTGGTAAATCTAACGTCACTATAACATAAGGTGGAGTTAATCTCACCCTAGGCCATATGCCATTAGAGAAACTCAAAGTGGTTCATCTCTTAACACTACTATGTGCCGGGTTGTCATCCCTAACAAAGCAATGCTATGAAATGCAAAAGTGATACTTGTGATATGTGTTATATGCAATCTAATAAAATAAATATAAAAGATCTATACCCAGTTATACGGATATAAATACCCCTTTGTTGTAGCATTTTTGGGAGTAATCCGGGTTTTGTCATTTATATTCTACCACGGGGAGGAATAATCTAAAGATGGGCACTAACATTATTAATAAGTGGCATACTTATGAGAGGTTCTGTTATTAGTGCTAACTTTAGCGGGGGTAAGTCGATAATAAAAATATAATAATAATAATAGATAAAAGTAGGCGAGAGGCATTACTCACGAGAGATGGAAATAACTACTAAGTTAGACTCAACATAGGATTACTTTTAAGAGACGTAATTCATCTATAGCATTTAATCTACTAAGTCATTACATTCATTCTAAGGCATATGTTATCATCTATAGCATAGTAAACTCTAGATCATGTATCCGGACGATTATCAAGGAAACTCAAGAGTGAAACAAGATATTCCCCATAATCAATGTCCACGTTGTCTTATATTAGGAGGGTGGACTCCAAAGGACTCAACAGGCTGCCACCCCCCCGATCTACCACACGACCCGTAATATAAGGTGCATTTGCGGGGTAAATCATATATAAGCCCCACGCTTACATACTTTCTACCACCTAACCCACTCGAAAGTATTGAATTAGGCGCTCTACAAATAGATACATATATCTATCATAAACTAAATCTATATCAATCATACTATTAGAATAAAGTAAGAACATAGCAAACAAACACATAATAATAATTAAGAACAAAGTAATAGATATAAGATAAATCATAAAGAAGTATTTGATGATCAAGAACTGCGGGTAAGCACACCCGGCTCTAATTGTATCCGTACGCTAATCAACTTGGATGAACTAGAACTAGATGAACTAGAACTAGAACTAGTAGCTAATCCTATTCTCTCGGTGGTAACTCTCTCTTCTACTTACGCGACTGTCTAATAATGATTATAAATGAAATTCATTGCTAGGCACGGGGTAGAGGGTCTTCTTATAGTACTTTTCGGCGATGAGCGTCAACCCTTGGATCAAACCGACCTTCAACAACGGCGTAGATACAACCTCAAAGTCGGTAGTAAACCGACCTAGAAGTCGAGGGTGACCGGAGGGTCCCACGGTGGCCGGCCAAAATGGCTTGGCGGCCGCCGGTGCCCTAGGTCTCCTCGGCCTCTGGTTCCTTCGGTGTCTTCTTACGGTAGTTTCTAGATTGTTTTAGTCTACTTTTCGGATTGAGTTGCTTCACGGTCAAGTTTGGTCTTCATAAGTCTTGTTTATTCGGAACTTTCTCCATTATTCTCTGCAATTACCGTTAAGTCCCCACGAAATTACATAAATTACCAAAACTTGTGGAAATCATTAGTATAATCCTCTATTCTAAATGTTTATTTGAATTATGTCCTTATTTCATCTCTTGTTGACATATAAAAATGGGTGATAACAGGTGTCAACAAGCTCCCCCAAGCTTAACCTTTGCTAGTCTCTTAGCAAAGCTTTTCACCGAGTGGATCGGGAGTTGCTACAATGAATTATTTTCTCACAAATACACATGTCATCAATTTAGAATTCTCCTCCAAAGAAAAGGTGAATTATTCTAATCTTTCATCATTCTTTTATTTATTGAAAAATATGGAACTTTTTACGCACTTTTATCTAAAGCAATTGAAAGATAGAATAATCAAGTCAAGTACTATGTCTCAAACTCTTCAATTCACCTCTATCCACGGAGTTTTTTATAATTTTTTTCAAAATAAAACTCGAGTTTCCATTGTATGACTCTTTCAAATCTCTCAAGTAATTTTTTTTATTATTCTTATTTTTAGATCCTTACTTAGGCAATCTTTGTCATGCCTTCTCTCATGATATATAACAATTGTGAAACATGGCAAAAATATCATATCTTCTCTCAACCTATCTACTAAGGATTATATCCGGGGCTCATAGGTGGGAGACAAAGAAAAGTATATTTTGTAAAGTCAAACAACGGATCCAAAAGAACAAGTCATACAATGTGAGTGTATGGAATGTACTTGTGAGGTGGATATATAGTAATAATAGGATATAATTAATTTTACTATGCTCCTTCTTGATATTTTTGATCTCTCTTTAATTTTTCAAAAGACTTAGAAGAAAACCACGGGCTTAGCTTTTCTTTCTTTTTATTTTCCTCTTTCATGTTTCTTAGAGAGGTGGGTCCTACTCACCCTCGGACTTTTGTCCATTTTCTCTCTCTTTTTAATTTTTCTTTTTTTCTTTCATGGAGAGGTGGGTTCTACTCACCCTCGGACTTTTGTCCATTATTCTCTCTCTATTTTTTTAAGAGATGTGGACTCTCTTGGCCCTCGAACTTTTGTTCATTATTCATCTCTTTTTAGGGAGGTAGGCTCTACTCGCCCGTAGGACACTTGTCCATTTTTCATCTCCCTTTCTTTCTTTTTAGCTTAACCCGAGAGTTTCTTCTTTTTGTCAAATGAATAATTTGAGAGATAAATGAATTTTTATGAAGCATAAATGGGGTTTTAGAGAATATTTATATAGAGATGAGAAATATTTTATGGCTAGCAAATAGATGAAGGGTATGTGAGTGGTGTGCATGAAATTGTATGACAAGTTTCAGGGGTCTCAATGGTTGACTAAACTCAATACTAAGCAAGTAGTAAAAGAGTTTTTCTTATTCTAGCAACATGTATATGGTGTGGTAGGAATTTGAGAACTCTAGGTCATATAGGAAACTCATCATATAATTTTCAAATTTTCACAAAGCAAATCTCGAATTTAGTGTAACTAAGAGTAAGATAAATAGCAGCTCAAACTATCTTATATCATATCAATCAATTACCTAGATTAGCTTAGATCTTTCTCAAAAATTGAACAATTCTTATAGCATGGGAGAATTCTAAACCAATGATAGGTACTTGTAAGAAATTAAAAACGAGCAACTATTCATCATCTCCACGAGATAGCTACTAAATTATTTATTTAAAACAAGCAAACTTAAACTTAATTATACATACTCTTTTTATTTGGTTTTTCATGGTTATGCATTTTTTTTTTAATAAGCAAAGCAAATTTAAACAAACTATAATAGTAATATATATAGAATTATAAAAATATAAAATAGATAAGCTGCCGGGTTGATGAGACTTACGGCCAAAGCGGGGTCTCCCCAAGCTGGTAGTGGTTCGGAGGTTCGTGACGCCCACGACGGCGCGCGTCCATGCATGGCAATCGAATTCTTCATTCTGTTGCTCAGCGGTGTCTTGAAGATCGGTGATGTTCTTTTCATACGGTTATTCCAATTTCTCGATAATTGTAGTAGTTGACTTGGTCGTATCTTATGTCTTGAGCGGTGTTGTACAACCCTTGGAACGTATATGGCTCGTACCACCGCAAAAGAGCTGCGAGCTGGTTGGGGAGTAGGGTGTTGTGAAGTACACGGAGTTTCATGGAAATAACCACTTCCACGATAAGGTTCTCGGCGAATATGTGCATCTCCTCCTTGCTCACTTGGGCCTCCTTGTTCATATCCGGGGGGGTGTCGGTCGCGACCATAATCGATTGTGATGGTGGGGGACGGGTCCATGGTGGTATCCTCCAAATCTTTGGTTCTTGTGGTCTTGGGTCAGCACCGGTCCAAATTGGATCATGGGTGCGTGTCTGTCGATTTGGCATGGGTCTTTGTACATTGACGGGCCGTGCTGCACATTCAACAAATAGGACTGCACATTGTATATAGAGATCGGGGGTTAGGCAACCGAATCTCCCCAATAGTATGATGAATCATGACATAAGTGCTTCCTACTTTCTTCAAAATGTGTCCCTTACTAAAGAAATCAAAACCTATGACGGGCCTATCATCCCTTAGAAAAGCAACATGAGCATTATCATCCAAAAGTCCTAAATGATTGGCAATTCTAGTGATCGATGATGTGCAATTAACATTTCCTAGGAGAGTTGGCACAGACTATCCAATGCTTGAACTAACATGTATATCGGTGAAATTGGCCTTCTTTTTTATAGCTGCATAGATCAATTGCAACTCTCCTACTCGACATTGTGTCCATCCTTCCTAGGCAAAAGAGTGAAAAGAATCCACTTATGAAAGAAGCGGGAAAGTGGGTAAGTGTAAGTCTCGGCTTTTGCATCTAAGAATGCATCTACATTGGTCAAATCTTTCCCAAGCAGTTGCACGATTGAAATCAACCAAAGCTATGTCTAAATCCATGACACAAGAGTGCGAGAAAAACCTAGTGCATCACTTAAATTTCTCCAAGTGAGAGAATATTATTGTTGGAAGAATCTAAATGTGACTCCTTAAATTCGATTACAACGAAGAGTGCAAAGGAATTCCATGGTTAAATATTTAGAACCTTCTTCCGTGATGTTCGCAAAAGTTTCCCAACCCAAAAAACGAAAAATATGAGCAAATTCAGAATCCATACCTTTTTGGGCTAGAAGATGGGATCGATCCAAGGAGTGTGAGTGAACTTTCGTCCCTTCAATTGTTTGTACCTTTCTCTCTCATATTGGCCATGAAACTTGAGATGTGAATCGAAGTTAACCTTCTCCGCTGCGGGGGCCGGATGTGGTGGCACATCTTGCTATGGCTCATAACTCGTCTCGATGGTGCTGCGGGAAGATGACTCTTCAAGTTTTCGAAGGCGTCTTGATCTTCTCCCACTAAATGATTTCGAAACTCATCGTGCAAAAGATTAATATACAAACAAAATAAACAAGAGACTAATGGAGGGGTTAGAATAAAAAAGATATAAGTTATTTGTCCAAAGTTAGTCGTCTAGGGGTTAGTAGATCCACAAGAAAAATTGCAAGTTGTTTTATTTTGTGAGAACTTCCCTAACAAAATTTTATCTTGATTACTCCATTAGGGACAGCACCTCCACTATTTTTCTAGTTTACTCTAATATTCTTAAGATCTTCTCCTCTCTCAAGAAAATATTTCTATTACTACTAAGCACTTCCTTCTTCCTTCTCACTTCTCTTTCTCTACTACTACCAAGCTCAAGGCTCTCTGGAACTAGGACTTGAACCTGTAAGTTTGAAATGTTGAGCAAAGCAATGTGGGTGTGATGAAGAAGCGAGGGACGAGGGGCTTTTATAGAGGAGGTCGAGAGGCGTGCGCCGGTGGTGATGGCGCCGACGCCATGGTGGTGGGCCTTCTCCCACTCACCTTCATGCAAACATATTGCTCACCCCAATGCCTTTGTTTTGAGTGGATTTTTTTTTGGAAAAGATGGAGAATGGTGCATGGTGGTAGGTGAGTTTGAGTGGTAATTGTCTTGTCCAAGTTAGGTGAAATATGGAAGTTAGTGTATGACAAAAAGGACCCATCACCTAGTGACTCTATTTTTGTATTTTCAATATATAAATGCAGGAGTAAAAATGATAATGTAAGAATAAATATTTTTGAGCCTCCACAATGAATATTTTTTCAAAGGTTGTGAAACACCGTAAAATTATTTATATGGGGCATAGGATTTTTCTGTAAGTAAATGCATAATAAAGTAAATATAAGTAATTACTAACTTACCTTGGATAAATGTCCGTAGTTAAAGTCATGTTTCCTACCCGGTTCGAGAACTTTAACCAATTTGATTAATTATCGGATGCTTTCTCGGTTCAGGAGATGGTACCGATGATGGCTCTTCTTCAATTTACGATTCAATCTTATTTGCTATCAAGCCGAGCTCGATCCGGGTTTTAAATGCGAACTTCTCTTCTTTTCCATTTAAGCTAAATGTAATCTCTCCAATTTGTGACATTGATGTTTGCATTAGGCGTGCTTTCGGAAAGGTCGTCCAAGAATGATTGACACTGAGTCCGGTGGCATATCCAAAACTACAAAATCCACGGTATAAAAGAATCCTCGATATTAAGCGGTACATTTTTCGCAATTCCCGAGGGATATCGATTGATTGATCGCCAATTGTAATGATATTGAAGTTGGCTCGGTGTTGTGTACTTGAGTTTTTCAAAAATAGTCTTGGGCATTACACTAACACTTGCTCCAAGATCACACAAAGTCTTTGTAAATTGATGATCTCCGATTGAACAATTAATTCTTGGGTATCCTGGATTTGTTATCTTATGTGGCAAAATATTAAGGATATTTTGCCTTTGCATTCTTCTGTTAACTTGATTACCTCCATAGTGGGTAATGGTCTTTTCTTGTTCGAGAATATCTCCGAGATACTTTGCATAGGTTGGAACTTGAATAGCATCTAGTAGAGGTATGTTGATGTATAATTTACGAATCACCTCCACAAACTTTGTAAACTGATCATCCACTTGGGGTCCACGGTTTCTTCTTGGATATGGTAAGAGATTTGTATCATGAAAGTCTTGCGTCATTTGAGGTTCTTGAGTCAAATCTTCTATGTCATTATTTTCTTCTTCTCTTATTGGTTGTATCACGGGTCTTGTTGTTGTTGGTCTTTGCAGGGTGCCATAATAGGTGTCCCGGATCGGCCGTTTCTATTATCCTTCTTGGGTCAACAGGATCACGTGTAGATTTACCTCTTCTTGTAGTAACATTATTTACTGCTCATGGTTAGTGGCAATGATTTTTGCAACAAACAACTTTGCTATTTGACTTTCTACCTTTTTATTAAAAAAAGATGTTGATTTTTAAAACCAACAGAAAAGTTGATCCATCTTAAAAATTATATTTTCTAAAACTTGTTTATTAGCAGCAAGCTTCTTAAGAAGAACATTTTTTAACTTATCTTGTTCCTCAATTAACTCTCTTAAAAATGGGCTTCTAGAAATATTACCTTTATACTTACGGATTATTGCGTAGGCTGTTGTATCTTTTGTTCTTGAGTTGATGTGGAATTGTTGTGAGTACCATGCTTGAATTTGACGTGAGAATCAATATAGTCTTGTAAATCTTGTCGTTCCTGCTTATCTTTGGCTCTTTGTTCAAGCCAATTTAATAACACATCCATCCGGGTTGATAGTGCTTTTACTTCTTACGGGATGTCTTCAATCTGATGATAATATTGAGTGTCTTGATTCGGCTTTGATTTTTCGATATCTTGTTCATGAGTGCTTCAAACTTTGTCAAGAGTGAGTGATAAAATGATCCTTCAGCATTTGCATCTAGTTGCTCTTGTGCTCTTTGTGTTAATCCATGATAAAATCCTTGCATAAGCAACCAATCTTCTATTCCATGATGAGGGCAATCTGATATGTATTCTTGTAAACGTTCCCATGCACTTGGGATTGATTCTCCTTTCTGCTGTTGGAAATTTGTAATTTTTCCTCGTAGGGTATTGGTTTTACCCGTGGGAAAGAATTTTGATAGGAAGGCTGTAGAACATTCATCCCAATTCTTGATTTCTTCTTTGTTGGCATAGAACCATAACTTTGCTTTCTCCTTCAATGAGAATGGAAATAAGCGGAGTAATATGATATCTTGGGGAATATCCTTAGGTGAAAAAGTGTTGGCCATCTCCAGAAAATTCTGCAGATGTAAGCATGCATCTTCGTAAATCCTTCCACTAAATGGAGTAGCTTGTATCATGTTGATGAGGCTTGGCTTGAGCTCAAACTCAAGATTAGTAAGTTGAAGTGTTGGTCCTGCATTTAATGTCCTCGGTGCTAGGGAGCGTAAAACTCTCGTAGGGATTTTTCGACCATAGCTTCAATAACGATATATGCTCTCTTGATTGATTTGATTTCGATAAATGAGGTGAATAAATTTCCAATTTGATAAACCCCGTATAAAATAAACAAAAGAAAGACAAGGGTAAGCTGCTAAAGAAGCTTCCTAATTTAGATTCTCTTCATAAGTTTCCATTTATTAATATGTCTAGCTAACTTTTATTTCCTCCCGGCAACGGCGCCGAAATGCTTGTTGGTAAATCTAACGTCACTATAACATAAGGTGGAGTTAATCTCACCCTAGGCCATATGCCATTAGAGAAACTCAAAGTGGTTCATCTCTTAACACTACTATGTGCCTAGGTTGTCATCCCTAATAGCAATGCTATGAAATGCAAAAGTGATACTTGTGATATGTGTTATATGCAATCTAATAAAATAAATATAAAAGATCTATACCCGCAAAAGTTTACGGATATAAATACCTTTCATTTGTAGCATTTCAGGGAGTAATCCAGGTTTTGTCATTTATATTCTACCACGGGGAGGAATAATCTAAAGATGGGCACTAACATTATTAATAAGTGGCATACTTATGAGAGGTTTGTTATTAGTGCTAACTTTAGCAGGGTAAGTCGATAATAAAAAAATATAATAATAATAATAGATAAAAGTAGGCAGAGGCATTACTCACGAGAGATGGAAATAACTACTAAGTTAGACTTAACATAGGATTACTTTAAGAGACGAGAATTCATCTATAGCATTTAATCTACTAAGTCATTACATTCATTCTAAGGCATATGTTATCATCTATAGCATATTAAACTCTAGATCATGTATCCGGACGATTATCAAGGAAACTCAAGAGTGAAACAAGATATTCCCCATAATCAATGTCCACGTGTCTTATATTCGGAGGGTGGACTCCAAAGGACTCAACAGGGCTGTCACCCCCCGCGATCTACCACACACGACCCGAATATAAGGTGCATTTGCGGGGTAAATCATATATAAGCACCACGCTTACATACTTTCTACCACCTAACCCACTCGAGTATTGAATTAGGGCGCTCTACAAATAGATACATATATCTATCATAAACTAAATCTATATCAATCATACTATTAGAATAAAGTAAGAACATAGCAAACAAACACATAATAATAATTAAGAACAAAGTAATAGATATAAGATAAATCATACCGAAGTATTTGATGATCAAGAACTCGGGTAAGCACACCCGGCTCTAATTGTATCATGCGCTAATCAACTTGGATGAACTAGAACTAGATGAACTAGAACTAGAACTAGTAGCTAATCCTATTCTCCGGTGGTAACTCTCTCTTCTACTTCTCGCCTCGACTCGTCTAATAATGATTACAAATGAAATTCATTGCTAGGCCCGGGGGTAGAGGGTCTTCTTATATAGTACTTTCGGCGATGAGCGTCAACCCTTGGATCAAACCGACCTTCAACAACGGCGTAGATACAACCTCAAAGTCGGTAGTAAACCGACCTAGAAGTCTGAGGCTGACCAGAGGGTCCCACCTGGCGGCCGGCCAAAATGGCTCTGGCGGCCGCCAGTGCCCTAGGTCTCCTCACCTCTGGTTCCTTCCGGTGTCTTACGGTAGTTTCTAGATTGTTTTAGTCTACTTTTCGGATTGAGTTGCTTCACGGTCAAGTTTGGTCTTCATAAGTCTTGTTTATTCGGAACTTTCTCCATTATTCTCGCAATTACATTAAGTCCACGAAATTACATAAATTACCAAAACTTGTGGAAATCATTAGTATAATCCTCTATTGTAAATGTTTATTTGAATTATGTCCTTATTTCATCTCTTGTTGACATATAAAAATGGGTGATAACAGGTGTCAACACCATGCATCATATGCTTTGTTACCATCTTGTAGAGCTCGGGGTATTTCTTCTTGTTGGTAGCTCGCGACCGATAATCATGTCATATTGCTCGGGACATGTGAGCTTGTACTTCCGTTCCATTATTAGTAACCGGTGTGCATGCGGCAAACCCCTCTTACGAAACTCCACCACATATCGTAGGCCTTCACCTTCCCAAGGATGTCTTTCTCCATCAACATTTTCTTCATTGCATCTAACTTTGCTCAAGACTCGTGTGGCGCAGATCCGACGGGCGGTCTTGCGGTATGCGGCCCGGATCTGATTCTTTCTTGATCTCGCCCCGGTTAGGGTTGCACGTCATCGTGAGGAAGATATCAGGTTTACCATACTTCGCATACGAGAGCCATTGCATCCATGTACCGGCGCCTCATATCACGGGGTCCTCCTATGAATGAAGAAGACAACACGATGCGCCTTCCGGCATTCTCGGACTCCTTCACTGCATGCATGCATTTGTCCACGAGGCCTTGATATAGGTCAGCTCTCAAAGACTCGATTGTTTCGTATGTAGTCCAAACGCGAGCTCTCAATCTTGATGTGCGTGTCGACAAAGAAATCGTTGGAAAAGTCGGCCGCCATAGAGTATTGGATTAAATACATTTGGCCTCATCTGGAACTTGTAGCAGTAGTAGTCACGCACGGATACACACACATTTCCAAGAGGTTCTGCAAGGAGACAATGGTCGAGTTAGTACTATGATATAACAGAACTATGCTCATGGGGGACGTAATTAATGAAAAGGGTTCAAGGTACCTCCATCGTCATCGCCATCAGGCCTACCCTCTTTCTCAAGACGCCTTTTTGCGGATCTCTCGAGCTCTCTCAACTTCTTCCATAGTAACATTTTTTTGAATGCAATTGTGCCACCCGAGCTCACCCTTCGGGCTAAAAGCGGGTATGAATGGCGGTAGCACGCCATATATGATCGGATGCCATGTATGGACCGGTCCGTCCCTTGTAGGACCACGCTATGCTGGAATTGGCCTAGACGCTCACTCCCCTCAACCCAAGCGGCGGCCACCTCTTTTTGATAGGCTCGTTATATGTTCTCCGGTCAAGCCCGCTGGTCAAGGTTGAACTTCGATCACGATAATCTTCGACATTCTCAACGTGTCCCATACGCCCGTAGTTCTGAGAGTAGGGATTCCCATTAAGAATCTAACCAATTGCTCAATAACTTCCTGTCTTTTTTCGCGACCGCTACGACACTTGCTCATCCGATGCTCAAGGGGACGGATCGCCGCCGTCGAAAAATAAAGCTCAAGGTGTCTCTTTTCAACACCATCCTCTTTACCAAAAGACCGTATGTTATGGTAAATCTGTCCATGAGCACGAAAACGTGTAGATACCACGAGGTTCTCATATTTGTGGTAACACGATCTAGGTGGCGATCTGGAGAAGTGAAAGAGAAGTGACCATTAAAATATCGATGTTTGCAACGAAAGTGCCTAGCATCGGCATCCGAGCTTGACCACAATCTCCCGAGCTCACGGTGGTGTATCGGGAGTTTCAAGAGTAATCTGTCCCACTCCGACGCGGTAAAACCGTGGTGGTTCACCCTCGATCTTCTTTGCGGTCGCGGTGCTTGCGGTTTTTCCACCGACTTTAGCATGTGCGACTACGGTGGGGAGATTACTATAAACCGGTCGTATGGATCCGGGACATCGCTCACTATTCTCCGGACATCCGCGTCGTCATTGTGCTCGTCTCCATCCTCGTCGTATTACGCCAAAATATTGATGTTTGAAACGTGTTTTGCAATTCGAAAACTTTTTTTCTTTATTAAGCGTGGTACCTTGTCCGCGAAAAAGTACGCCTCCTCCTCTTCAATATCTTCCTCAAATATGACATCCAGCGTCATAGTGCGTACACAAGCACAAACACATATATGCATGACTCAATTGAACATGATGGCACATAAGGTAAGCAAAATTGCAAAAATTTAGTAAAGAAAATACCATCCTCGGCGACATCATCCGGCATATTTTGTTGTGCACCGTTTTTGAGGCATTGGGCGGTACCATCAACTCTGAGGCGGCGGTGCGTATTGCCATTGCAATTATTATGCGGTAGAGGCATCGGAGAGGTACCATCATCTACAATTGGTTGTGTTTGTGTTCCTATGGAATTTTCATTTGGTGTCGCTTGAGATTCCTGCGGTGTGACACCATCTGCAGGAACCAAATGACATGAGTTTTTGGAATAGAATAAGGCACTTGAAAATGATGATATATAAATAATATATGTACCATTATAAACCACACTTTCGATTGTGTATGGTCGTTCGCATCACAACTATTTCCATTTGCACCACCTCTAGTCCTTCTTCCAACGTTTGCTTCAAAAAAAGCCTTATTGCGACGGGACATAAGGGCATTTCTCTCTCCACCGGTCACACGATGCCTATGAATGGTATGTGCGCGATCGAATTCGGGGTCCTCAACTTACGGATCTTCAACTACAGCGGCGTGATGTAAACAAAGCGTGCCACCAAATTCAGGTATCTCCATATCAAGTGAAACCGCTTTTAGGTGTTTGAGGTGGTGAAGGGAAAATAGGTTTAGGGTTGCAGTGAGGGCTCTCTTTGGCGATCGAAGTCCGGATGCAAGGTGTTGGCTCGGTGTTTTCTCACGGACATATTGTAATTTTTGTTGATCTCCTTTTCGTTTCAACTTCTTATCTTCTTGCGACATTTCTATCATTCTTGCAACATTGTTGTTTGCATTTTTTGCTGCATACAACTCACGCCTCTTGTTCATTAGTGCCTTTTGTTCAGGGAGACATTGCAATCCTTCGTGCTCTCTCCAAGTCACGCTTACGTGCGATTGGACCTTGTGACTATATTGTTGGTGAAACTGGATGCATTTTCATCACCTATAAATATAATATAAAAAGAGTTTGATCTCAACATTTATTGGATAACAAAGTTCACATGATAAATCGAACTACCTTATCATAATATAGTCTAAGCAACAATGTCTATAGAGATGGAGTTCAGGGGTGTGTTGCCTGATTGTAAGTAAAAATCGTACCACATTTTTATAAAAGGCTTACCCTCTTCATGAGCAGTGGAGTTAATTAAACTATCATCGGTACCAAAAAGGAGCTTCAATGCAAGGAGTCTCCTTTGGCGTCAACTCTAGCATCTTTGCAGATTTTCTTGTTGCATGCAATTCCGCCGTCTCTCTTGTTCGTAGGGACCGTTGTCCAGGAGACATTGCAGCTCTTCTTGCTCGGTCACGGCGTTCCTTTTGCTCTTTTCTACGTGTGGGAGGCTGGTTGATGGGAGTGGGTATATGACCGCAACCTACATATAGAATTAAACTTTAATCAACGCAGTCTAGATCGGTGTCCAGGTACAATTGTAAAACGACAGGCGTAACACAGAGACAGAATTCACCAAACTCAACGGCAATTCATAAGGTGTACCATGTTCGTCGACAGTACTGTTGTCTTCATCAGTGTCCATGAGATCGACCTCATCAGTGTAGGTTAAAGGTACGGAAACACCTACAAATACAACGTTGTTTTAAAAATTGAACAATACAGTAATCATTTACGCCGCATGCATTGCAAAAACTAAGTATTGCAAGCAATAAATAATTAACCTGATATTAGCTCATGCCTCTTATCATTGTAGGTTGAGTTCCTATGGAGCCAGTCACTATTTTCATCTACTCAATTGTCGTATCTCCATCTGCAAGTAAAAATATAGTAAATCCTTATTAAACCATGCAATAAACTCAGTACTGTCACGGCGGAGCAATAAATATTTTTCTATTTTACCATCTCTGTTTTTGTGTATTTCCTTTAATAGCTCTATTTGGTTTTTAAAGTGACACAAATCAACACGTCCATACCTATTTCATGGGGAGTCTCAACACAATGTTTTTTGTTTATTTCACCCCTTTGATCGGTCATTGTTGCGTGTTGTTCTATATCCCTCTGCCTCTTGTGCTCATTCCGATCCTCATCTGATAGTGGCAACAAAGTCATACGGGTATGATTAGTTTCAATGAACCTTGTGGAAGAGTTGCAAACATGCGAGCATTATGTGAGAAAATGAAACCTACCCCCATGGGTTGTATTTGTGAGGTCCCTAAAGGTACCCGATCACCGGTCTGCCACAGCGTTCCCATCAATACAACCTGTCAATATCCCTTCAAGTAGGTTAGAAATTGTTTTGGCAAAAGACAACTCACTCCAATTTATGTTTGAAACTGATAGTCGCCTTTAAACAACACAGTAGCAGCCTAGAACTTATATCGGCACTGACCACGATGGATGTAGCTAGTGTCCTCACTGAATAACAAAGCAAAACAAAACTCATGCTAATTAACTGATCATGGGATGTTGCCATTATTTTTTTGTGTGAAATTTTTCCACGCTGATTTGAAGAGTTTAGGGTGCTTCAGTTCATGATTGCATGCTAAATACTTTTACGTTTTTTTTGTTGTCATCAGAAATTAGAGGGAGGAGCCTTAGTTCATGTTTACTACGTCTGAATACTTTTTACGTTTTGACGGGTGCTTCAGTTCATGATTGCATGCTAAATATTTTTACGGGCTTATAATATTGCTCCGAAGATTCTTCAAAATAGGTAAATAGGAACTGGATCTGATAACAAGTGTAGATAGTAACTATCAGAAAACATGAGGAGTTGCCAGATCAAGAACAGCCAAGTTCTTTAGGTTTGCCGCGGCGTAAGGGCGTGCGGATCATGATAGCGACGACGGGCAAACTAAGCGGCTCGCACGAACTAATGACTGTGATCGTGGCACATCAACCCAATGGCAAGAAATCGAAGCACATACCCGTCGAACGTACGATCAGCAACGTTGGTGGCAGCAGCGACCTTCAACCCAAATGACGAGGAAGCCGGTTCAGGCGGTGTTGAGCAATTCGTCGACGCGGCGTAGATCGAAGTCGAGGACGGCGAAGCAGCTGGACTACTCGGCGTAGATCGCACGCGCTGGACGGTGGAGCAGGTCGAACGGCGCCGCTTCGCAAAGGGCGAAGTGATAGTTCAGCAACGTTGGTGGCGACCGCAATCTTCAACCCAATGACGAGGACGGCGGATCAGTTGGCGAGGAGGCGTGCGCAGCGGAGCAGTTCGACGACACGACGTATATCGAAGTCGAGGATGGAGGAGCTGCGGGATCTTCAAACCAATGATGAGGACGGCAGATCAGGTGGCGTGGAGGCGTGCACAGTGGAGCAGTTCGACGACGCGGCGTAGATCGAAATCGAGGACGGCGTATCAGGTGGCGTGGAGGCGTGCACAGCGGAGCAGTTCGACGACGCGGCGTAGATCGAGGTCGAGGACGGCTGAGCACCTAGACGGCTCGGCATAGATCGCACAGGCTGGATGGCGGAGCACGTCGAACGGCGCCGCGTCGTAGGGGCGAGGACGTCGTAATGGGTTCGACGACCACGATCACTGCGGGGACTACGTGAGATGAGGATTAATTACTTTCTCTTTTTACGTAACACAAAAAGGAAGTTGTACGTTTGTTTCCTTTTGGGCCCTTTCTGGTCCCATGTGACTTCAATTTCTTTATTATGGATTCGATTTTTCTTCCTGTTTCCACGCAGCTGACACCGCTGATTTCCTTCCTTCCTGCTACGTAGCCGCGGACACCGATCGCACGCGCAGGGTAAACGACGTACGATGTTTTTTACCGCACGAAACCAAAGTCTTACTTTCATCCTTCTTATGTAGTAAAGATAAAGATGTGAAAGCAATGCGGTAGGGGATGACCATTTTTGTAGTAGTGGGAGAGACCAATGGTGCTAACCTCTAAATGATGTTAATGTTCAAATTTAACAATCACACTACTCTACAGTCCAAAGGAACTTCAATACCCTATGAGGTCATGGCCACTACCTTACGCTACTAAAGATGTGAAACTGTGTGTACTAGCGATTTCTTTAATAGAAAAAAAATACAGTGCTTACAATTATGCTATAAAAATATAGATACGTCATAACTTCTCGGGTGGTTCTAAAATTGTCTAAGTCAAACTTTTTGAACTTTGACCGAATTTCTGGAACAACCTGTTAAGATTTATGTTATAAAATTAGTATCATTAGATTTATCATAAAAAATATTTTCATAAGGTGCTCATTTTATATAAATATTATTACTCTTTTATATAAAGCTAGTCAAACATAAAAATTTTTGGCGGACATGGATTCTAGGAATTGATTTATCTATGAAAACAAGTTATATAATTTATTGTCATGGATATTAATACATACTTCGTATTTAGATAAATTGTTAGTATCGTTACCAAATGAGTGATTAAGGTCACTTTTTCATTACTAAATAACTTATTGTCTCCTGATGCCGTTCAGGTTTAACACAGCGTCTAATTTTTTGGGTAAAAAAAATAAGGGTATCCCGAAGGCAATTAGACAGTTTGGAACTACAGATTCTGGTAGTGAAATTATACAATAAAATATTTTTTCAAAGTTTTTTAATTAATAAAAAGTCTAATTTAGGATTGTGCCAACCTTCTTCCCTCCTCTTCTTTTTTCCCCTTGGCTCCCAAACAAAGCTATATATAGCCTCTACTAATGATGTTCGTATCGATCTTTTCATGATGAAAGAAATTGGTTGGTGATGTATACATTTTTTCAGCGGTGGAGCCAACCTAAAACCATATGGCAATCAACTTATATGATACTCCCCCCGTTTGAAATTATAAGTCAATTTGACTCTTTTTTACATTAGTTTTGCTATATATGTATTTAGATACAATAATATGTCTATATACATAACAAAACAACTTATAATTTGAAATAACAATCAACTTATATGATATATAGCATAAATCTTTTTTATTATAGTCATATGGGCATTTGTTTTTTTTTCAAAAGTGGCATGAGAATTGCTATCTTAAAATTCCTTAGAAGGTAGAGAGAAAACAACTACACAGGAACATACATATGCGTACAAATTGTTGTAATCTAGAAACACATGTCAAGAAGAGGAATATTCCCTTCCACCAAATTGCTAACGCACTCGTGTATCACACACACCGGTGGCATCTCCAAATGCAGATGAGTACAAATTGTTGTAATGGAAAAATTTTACATAACCCTCTGACCTTTGGTTACGTGTCTACTTTACCCCTAAACTATAAAACCATGTATTCACTACCTGAACTTTTCTAAACCGGGCACTTAACCCCCTGAAGTGGTTTTGGTTCCTGGTTTCATTGACGTGGCAGTCCAAATGGGTCCACACTAAAATGCTGGCACTTGGGCCCATGTGTCATAGATAGGTGAGGTGATGCAGCCACGTTGGTGTTCCTGGAGTGCGCGCCGGTGCTGCTGCTCCGCAGGACCGCGTGACCAAACCGTGCGCGTGTCCTTCGCGTTCGCCACACAGAAGGTGATGCGGGTGCGCGACATGGCATTCGCGAGCCGGCAGTCGGCACACGCGCCATCAGGCCCCGTATGTCGCCCTGCGAGGTCGAGCAACCGAGCAGGTCGCCTAGCAGCGGCGGCACGGGCGCGGGCTGGGCGCGGGCTGCTGGTGGAACGGCGCGGTGCCCGCCCGCGCGCGTGTCGCGGAATAGGCGCAGGGAATGCGCTTCTCGTGGTTTGACGGGGCAGAACACGCCGAGCCCCCCTGCACGCCTCTGCCAGCGCCTCCTATGCGGCCTTCGACTGCCAGACAGAAGTTCTGCTCGTGTAGCTCCGTGGCATGCTCAAACTCTTCCCGTCCTCTGTTTTCTACGTCGTGAAGAGACGAGACAAGGGATTTGAGGTAGCACGGGCTTTGGTGTCGTAGCATACGAACGCCTTTGTTGGCTGCCATCCAAATTTGAGGTCGCTGGTAATTTGGTAAAAAATCCATGTCGATCCCATCCAATTTGGAAATCACATCCTACAGGGCGGATGCTCATGGCCGCAACCACGCACACGCACTTGGTCAAGGAACCAGCAGTAGGACGCCGGTGGGCAACCTTTCCCGGTTGCGGCGGAGTGGGAGCGCGCCGGCGGAGCCAGATGGAGCCCGCGCCCACGGAAGAGTTGAGCGCGTCCACCGAGGCCTACTTGCCGCAATGCCGGATTGGAGCGCGACAGCGGCCGCCGGCGGAGTAGAGTGCGTTAGCCTTTCCTCTGCTTGGCGGAGTGGTGCGTGTCCTCGAACTTCCTCACGCCACCGGCAGAGGAGGCTGCGCAAGGAGCAGACCCACAAGCGGCGCCATGCGAGTCGCCGTCGGGAAGCGCTTTGTCTGTGTAGCGGCGTCATGAGGCGTGGACAGGCCCGTGCGGGGCGTGGTCCGCGAGCAGTGCGACCAGGTGGGACTAGAAGCCACGTAGTCAAAACCAGACAGCATGGATTGCCACATCAGCGAAACCGCCTCCCAATACCACCTAGAGGTTTATTTGACTGGTTTTACAAAGTTTAGGGTGCAGAATACCTTGTTTTATAGTTCAGGTGTTAAGCAGCCCACACTCCATACGTTGGGGTATGTAGACTTCTTCCTTGTTGTAATCTAGAAACACCATGCCAAGAAGAGGAATATTCCAAAATTTGCTGAGGAGAGCGAGGTGACATCTCCAAATGCACCCCATATATACTTGCTCCAACGTTGCAGGTTGTACGTAGCTTGTTGTACGTAGCTTGATGTTCTGGTGCTCATCAAATCAACATCATGACGCTCGACTTCGCCGTGCGCCGTCGCGACCCGGATCTCGTCGGCCCGGCTGGCGCGTTGTTCGTGCTGAGCTTCATCGTCGCCATCACGAACGGCGACGGCGAGGACGCCATTGCTGTCCCCATCGCGCTGCCAAGGACGGCCATGGACCGGTTCGCGTCCGAGGTGAAGATGCTGTGCTGAAGATGCCAGCATTTTGGCGTTTGGGTGTGCTTGTTGGGACCATGGACTGTAAGCCGTGCAGCTCTATATACCTCTACATTATGCGGTGATGCCGTGCTGCTACTGGTGTGCCAATAAATTAAATTAGTACTCTATTGGTTTGCCCTGTGTGTGTGGTTAGGATGCAAGTGTATATACCAGCTAGCTTTACCATAAATTGGTTTAGCCTTTTCTCTACCGTCGCATCCCTATGCCTTTTTCTTGATAGCCGTAGTTCATATATAAAGCTAGGCGCTCAGACAACATCCTTCCGCAACTGCCTCGCCGTGGCTTCAGTCTTCACCACCATGGCCAGCCTGTCGTCTATGGAGGTTCCGAACGCAGGATGGCCGGTCTCCGCGCACCCTGGGCAACTGTGATACCCGGCGGCGGCATCGACGGAAAGCGATTCGCCGCAGGTGTACTAGAAACGACGCACTCAGAAAAGCTTGATGAACTCGGTGTTTTTGGTGCTGTCAACCGGCAGCGTTTTCAGTTGTTTATCTTGCAATATAAAGGAAACTTACAAGGAGCTACTCTCCTGATTGTGCGGCACGAGCGTCAGTATGATCGTGCCATCCCACGACCACTAAAGAGCCGCGCAGGACTCGGACCTGCCTCTGCATGAACTAATCGCATGCATCAGGCTTACAAGAACTCGACTGACGAAACTGATGAAATTGAAACTCTCCAAACTGAAAGGGAAACACAGACCGACAGACTGAAACTATGAAACGAAAATGAAAAAACAGAGCGATGGTGATAAGCTGGAGTAGATGAACAGAAATAGCCTCCGCATAAGAATATAGTACCAGATGATGCGCCTGAACGGAAAGACAATGGCATCCTCGAACATCTTCAGTCACTGATTATTTTTGGCCACTTGCTCAAATATTCTTGTAAATACTCTGGCCTGTCCTTCAATTCTTCTGCCAATAACTTGGGTCTGTCCTTCAATTCTTCTACCAAGAACTTGGTTACTTCATCAGCTTGATTACTTACACTGACATGCACCTCTTGGAGACTTTTAAGAGTCTCAATGCCATATATCCCTTCAAAGGCTTGAAACCGCATATCAATCCTCTCAAGTGCTGGCATTACGTCTTCTCCTGTAACTGCAAAGCTCAGCCTTGGCACCAGAGTTGCAAAGAACCGAAGCAGCTTAAGACTCTGGAATCCTCCAGGTGGAACAATGATCTCCCTATCAGTAAGTAGTTTATTTTCCTCAAGGATGTCCACTATGTCTCGATCATCCTTCTCTGCAGTGAGTGTAAAGGTGAGACTGAATAGTTTGGGCAGGTTCTGGATGAGCTGGAAAGTATTGGTTCGAAGAATTGTCACAGAAAGTGTCAACTTGTAGAGATTACTGAGATCTTTGATCCACTTTGGGGGGTTCTCCATCTTGCCAGATAGTTCTAGCCCAATGAGGTACCTTGGAGGAGTGGTCATGGAGTCCAGTGAGTTGATAAACTCAGAGCCCTCATCATTGATTGCTAGAGTCTGAAGACCACAGCTAGAGAGATACTCAATAGAGGAGAGTAATTGTTTGAAGATCTTATCACCCTCCTGTATATTTAGCTTGTAGATAGCAAGCTTTTTAAGCCCTGTCATCTGATGAAGGCTTGCTACAGCTGCCGAGTCCTTATTGATCTCAATACCTGACAGTATACGGAGTGCTTTCATCGGTTCCTTATTCTTCTCAAGTGGCAACTTCAAGGCCTTCTTTGGGATTTTACTCCCTCCAAGCAAACTACGAAGATGTTTGAGCTGACCAAATTCTCTGGGGAGCACCTCAACTCGTGTCTCCCTTATGTCAAGAATTTCCAGATACTCGAGCTTCCCTATCTTTGATGGGATGTTAACAACCTCTGTTCGTCGGAGGCTCAAATATTTGAGCACAAGCATTTTACATATGTGATTCAGATACATATCTGTCATACCTTTCCAACCCTCGAGATCCAGCACTTGAATTATTCCATTATTGAATGAATGGAAAGGAAGTCGTCGGTTCTGACTTCCAAACACCGTCAGTGACCGCACTTGGGACAAGTTCATGCCTTTTGTTGGATTCCCATCCTTGGAACCACTGCTTTGCATGGAGAGTCGACGGACTTTGTTGCTAGGAGTTGGCATCAGCCAATGGCCACCAACAACAGTAATAAAGTTTCTCTTCACTTGATTTGGCCACAATATCCTCAAGAATCATGTCATGAACTTTAAATGATTTTATCTTCCCATTGCTACTGTGTTCCTCGGGGCATATTATCTTCCTACTTATGAGCTGATTAAAGTAAGTTTCTGCAACTTCCTCTGCACTTAGCCCTTGCTTCTCTGTAACAAAACATTCAGATATCCATCGTCTGGTCAGACGCTTCTTACTAATTTTTGAACCCTTGGGAAATATGCTCAAGTATAATGAGCAGGTCTTGAGATCTGAAGGCAAATCATTGTAGCAATAATCGAGTATCCTTGTGACCCCATCTAGGGTAAGGGGAGCTACCTGCCCTGGAAATAATGACTCGCGAACTTGACTCCAATGTTTACTGTCTTTGGTTGGATTGCAGGCAACAAGGCCAGCCATGCTTACTATGGCTAAAGGCAGCCCCCACAATATTTCCATATCTCCTCATGGACCTTTTCTTTTTCACCATCGCTGCCGCTTAGTGAAATAGAAAGACAAACATTAGCTGAATCCAGATTATCAGTTCCTTCTCCTTCGGTCCACTCCATGCCAACAGCTTGAGTTCTTGCATTCACACTTACACTATGTTTGCTGCTTTGTGATTCAGAAACACTATTCTTAAATAGGCTTTCGGACATAACATCATTGAGAACATTAACAGTATGCAGATAATCATCAGTCCCATCTCTTTCTGAGCATGCCGCACCAACAGCTTGAAATCTGCTAGTTACAATTACTTTACTGCCTTTTTCATGTGGCAACCAATTTCTAATGTTCTCCCATGTTTCTACAGACCATATGTCATCAATCAAGAGGATATACCTGTGAAGAAAAACCAAATAAAAGACAAAGTGAGAAAAAACGTGCTAGCTTATTTGTCTTTTTAATTTGCATGAGATGTGGTGACTAGCTAGATTTATGTGGCCGATTGATATTTATGTCTACTTTACTCCTAGATTTGTTTTTTTTTTAACAAAAACTATTGTGGTATATAATTCACTTATAGCGTAGGTTTTTTTTATTATGTCACAGGCTAGGCATCCACACTTTAAAAGTAAGGAATAAAGAGAATACTGCTACTGTGTACTACATAAAGGTTTTTTAGAGGCCAGAAACCATTCCTATAGGCGGCTAGCTGGCCCCTCTACAGCTTGTACGTCTCTAGAAATCAATGGAGGGTATGCAGCCACCTCCAGAAACTGATTACCTACTACCTTTGCTAATTTTGTTAGAAGCTATTGGGCTTTGTTGGGTGAATTGGTCGAATAGGAATGATATGATATTTAACAAAGCTAAAGTTAATCCTTAGTTTTGAGGCCTACGTTCTGCATAAAGAGGATGAACTTCCATTATTCCGGGAAGGCTGCAGAAGATGGAAGATGTCGACTATAACTGTTTATTGCTAAGTTTGGATGGAACTTCACAAACCGTATGGTGTTTACTACTTCCCTTTGTTTGTTGTGCTCACTATCTGAAGACAGTTTGTTGTGCTGACTTTCTGAAGGCAGTTTGTTGTGCTCACTAGCTGAGCTGAACTCTGTTTTTTCTGCATGTGTGTGTTTGCCTAATGGCATTAGTTTGTATGGTGACGCTTAGTTGTGTATCATTCCCGGATGATAGATGCTGGAACTTGGCCCCGTTATCCAAAAATGAAACTGATCTCTAGAGACGTCCCAAACTTTGTCTCTAGAACCAGCCGGAGATGAAGTTAGACCATTGGGCGTGGTCTCTGTAGTATCTCATCTTTTTTTTGACAAACATAGTATCTCATCTTTATGCTCTTATTAAGTATGACCAAGTACTGGCAATGTAATATAAGTTGTTTCTAGAATTTGTAATCGAGTAAAAAAATACTAAAAATCAATATGCCAGTATATATGGGTTTGTAGGGGTAACTGAAGGGCATTTAATTTGTAGGGATGGTTTCACGAGCGCCCCTAAACAACCATGTAAAGTTCACGGTTTTGTAGCGGCAGTTGGGCAACCCCCCTACAAATGCGATTTGTAGGTGGGGGAGGGAGATGGAGCCAACCCAACAAATGAATTTCTAGAAATCACAAAGAAAAATACCAAAAAATATCAAATTCTTTTAAAATTTAGGGAACCCCTACTGGGAAAGATCTTTAGTTTGGTTTTGACTAATTGATTAAACCTTAAGACTAATCTATTTGCTTAAATGTGAAATTTGATTGAGATTGTTCTAGCCAAGTAATGAAGCATGGAGGTCGTGGTGGATGCATGGAGGTGATCCAAAAGATGACCAAGTGCTCGGACTTGGAGAAAATAAGAAAGAGAAAAACAAAAATGGACTCAAGGTAAAGGTATAACCATATGAGCATTTTTGGTTTGCACTCAAGACACCATAGAGGGTGTGAGTAATTTAGGATAGATAGCCGAACTATAAAAAGGGGGAAATACTTCAGAAACTTCGATCAAGTGACACTAGGTCTAACATTCATGTCAATGCATTTAGGATCTAGTGTGCTAACTTCTAACCCTTGAAAAATGCTTTGAAAAATGCTAACACACGTGCACATGGAGTACACTTGATGTGGTTGGCAAAAGGAAGCAAGGGTGAAGTGGTTTGGCTTCGAATAGCCTCTACCCGAGCAGCGGACGTTGCATCGTACACACGGCTTGGTGCATCCGGAGCATCTAACTGAGCAGACTAGTTTCAGTGCCGCAATGGACGCATGGTCGAACGCTGCACCTGACGCGTTAGGTGCAGACATCGACGCCATTTAGATTCAGGGGATGCGCATCTGACTCATGGTGCATTCGGAGCCACCCTTGCTGACTCATGGTGCACAAGTGAACCTCGAGGGAAAATCATTGTGTCATCTTGTCTCCCCGGTGATTGGCTTCATTGTGCTTGATTGTATTCATCTTGGTGATCGGATCATTGCCTCTACATGTTGGTATAACAATTACAATCCCCTCTTGTATTTACATTTGATATATATTGTGCTTGTGTAGCCTAGTTTATATCTTGTGTAGCTTAAAGATTTGTGTAGTTATTTTAGTGGTTATTTAGTTTGCTCATCTAGTTCGTAAAGTAGTGACTTAGCTCTTGAGTGATTTAGAGAATTTAGCAACTAGAATTGCAAATAGGTAACTGGCCTAACCTTTGAGCTAGAACAACTGCATTTAAGCCATTTATTGACTAATAAATTTGCTCTAGTGTATTTATAGAATTTCAATAGGCTATCCATCCCTCCTCTAGCCGACCTTTCAACTGGTCAGGCATATGTTCGTAAGCCGGCAGCAAGTCACACTTTTTTTTGCACGCTTTGCAACTGCGGGGTTCAAGCCTGCAACCTAGCTCCCACTCACACTCTTAGTCCTACATATATGGCATAAAAATAGTCATATTTCAACGTACACATGACAACACACTTAAAATGTTAATTTTTCAATATCAAAGGATTATGTGTGACAGTAGTTTTTTTATATAAATTGTAATGGTGGTGTCACACCCCCGCAATGGGGCCTAGAGGGGCCAACCTTAGGCTTTGGCGACGACGCGCCCTCCCGCCCTTCGCCGCCCTTTCACGGTTTCTTTGGTAATTAAAGTAGGAGTTCGGTTAGGATAAATTAGGACTTTTCGGTGTGAAGAAGATATTTCCACTCTATAAGAAAGTCTCCTATTAGAGATTGCTTGAGATACAAGTCTCATAGAAGGGCTATATAAGCAAGAAGGATGTACTCTCTTAGGGACAAGCAATAAAGAATATTTTTCCTTGCCTCTTGCCTCCACCGCCGCCCCCTCTCCTCCGCGTGCTCACGCCCCCCACCCACCCGCCCTAGCGCCACCGCTCCCCTCGTTGTGGGTGTGACAACTCGTATCCGGAGGCCACTTTGATCCACCCACCACCACGTTGATTGAAGAAGCTACCGCAAGATCTCTCCAAGCAGTTCACCACGCATCACTAAGCTGGACACGCCACCGATCAAGTCTCCATCCTCTTTGGTACCGACCGCAAAGGAACGCAAGCGCAAGATCATCCTCGACCTAGAGAAGGACATGAAGTCAACCATAGAGACGTCTGCGTGAAGCTTCCTCAAGGCCTACAAGGAGAACGCCAAGACCACCGTGGAATCACAGCTAGCAGCCGAGTTGGAGACAAGGCCGACCGCCATGCTTGGACCAATTGCCGCACCCGACGCCCCCCCCCAAAGATTGCGCGACACGCCCCTCCCGGTCCCCCTCCAGATCACTTCCCCGATTCTCCTCGCCGCATAAGCTATCCTTCCCGATGTACGATGGCAAGGAGGATCCCGTTCCCTGGATCAACCGATGTGAGAAATTCTTCGAGGGGACAAGGTATGCCAGCCATAGAGCAAATCTGGTATGCATCTTACCATCTCACGGGAGGAGCACAACAAAGTGGTACATGTGCCTATCCTAGGAGAAGGTGGTGACAGATTGGGCATGCTTCGCCCAATGTCAATGA
This sequence comes from Hyparrhenia diplandra, assembly GCA_015847255.1. Lineage (NCBI taxonomy): Eukaryota > Viridiplantae > Streptophyta > Magnoliopsida > Poales > Poaceae > Hyparrhenia > Hyparrhenia diplandra. The sequence continues at coordinate 43,549 of JADLZK010010895.1, forward strand.
GTGCTTCGGTCCAGCAACCCGACGCAATCCGTTAGGCGAGCTAGCATCTCTTCGCAAGACCGACACCATCGACAAGTACACAGAGCAGGTCCTGGAACACGCGGGCGTGCGGTCGCATTTTGACGATTAGCAGCAAGTCAACATCTACACAACAGGACTCGGTGAGCTGCTGAAGACCGATGTTGAGCTACAGAATCCCAAGGACATGAAGATGGCCATGTCGCCGCCGAGGGCATTTAATGACGACGACTCACCATCCTCTACAATCCCCGCAAGATAGCACCGCAGTGGGATAGGGCGCCACCCCCATTGGTGTTACCTGCGGCGCCGCCGGTGACGACAACCCCGACGACAGCGGCATCGACTCCGCCGTTCAAGTGGCTGACTCCGGAGGAGATGACAGAATGGCGGAAGGCTGGATTGTGCTTCAAATGTGATGAGCCGTTCTCGCGCCAAGCACCTCTTTGACCACACGGTCTTCAATGACTACGACGACAGCAAGGATGACGCTCCCGCATAGGAAAACACCGACTTGAGGGTCCTCATTGGGGATCCCAACTCCTCGGTATGTGGTGTCCACCCTCTCTACCTCATTAGAGTTATTTCAAGCACTGGCGTTAGCATCGTCATCGACTCGGGAGCCACGCACAACTACATCGACCCTCACATGGTGGCCTTTCGCTGGACTCGCGACGCAGCCGATTCGGATGACAGCCACCGCAGGCACAGGCGCCACCTTGACATGCCATGCAATGGTATATACAACCTGCCAAGACGCATTGACATCGAAATCTTTGACATCGATGCCTACGTCCTTCGCATCGGCAGTGATATCGACGTCATCCTCAGCATGTCATGGCAGGCAAACTTGGGGAAGGTGACCTGGGACTTCGCATCGAACGAGTTGTCATACTACAAACAAGGGAAGCCAGGACATTCATGCAAGCACCACCTCCACGAGTCGACACAGAGGCACCCAGGATAGGGCCAGCGTGGCCTGGCCTTCATGCCGGCGACAGAGGCTCGCCTCACGTCTCGGCAAGCGCCGCGAGGCATGCCAGCACCCTCGACTTCTATGACACATCATCAGGCGTCTTCGTCCAGCTACGTCAAACGACACTTCAAGAGCACCACCTGCGGCGGATAGCCCTCGATGTCACCACGGGTGCCGCTGCTCTGGCTTGGACGCTAGAGGACGGCTTCCTCCTCTTCGACGACCGCTTCTACCTTCTAGCTTCCTCACCACTACTATCGGACCTACTAGACGCTCTTCTTCAGGGGGGATTCGCTAGACGAACTACCTCGCCCTAGGCGCCTACACAGCTACCTCAACGACGGCAGGTCCAACAGCCATCCTGCTCGACGGAGTGTGGCCTAGGCACCATCACATCGGTGTTGCACGCGTTGTCTTCCTCGACAACATGGATCGTCAATTCTTCAGCGTTGATAATGTCTACATCAACTACGACGCTGACAAGGAGACGCACTAGCTCTCACCCTGCATGTTTGATATTGGCTCCTTCATGTGCGATGCGATGCTCAATCTTGCAGCTTCTCCACCCACACGCCACGATGTGATAATCTGGCGCCTCATGCCCTTCATCACAGCACCTCCCCACAATACCTTCATGTTTTTGGAGAGCCCCCTCGCGTCATGCTCCATCAGCACCTAGAAGCTAGGATTCCAAGGGGGTTGCTCCTCGCCGCTCGCCGAGAGACAACAACATCATAGGGCGTGCGGTGCATCAGTACATCTACCACGGCTATATCGGTAACCTTCATTACTTCATGGAGTTCAAGCACCCCAAGCGCCGCCACCCAACGCCATGCTGACCCCGGTAGGCCGCTGTAGGTGTCGCCACCACCCCTAGAAGATGGTTAATTTTTCTTAGAAAATAGTATATTACTTTATGTATTGTCATAACTACGAATTTATGTATTTTCATAATATAGATACAAATTTAAGGAATTATTAATTTATGTATTTTCATAACCACGAAAATGGTTATTTTTTTTTTTAGAAAATAGAGTAGATCCACTAGATATCGTTTCAACTATGATTAATGGATATGTATTTCTAATTGTTATGAGAATCGTCACATTGTTTACTAGCTATATACAATTTTAATTTGGTACTATTTGGCTTTGTATTTGTTGTGGGTTTTGTAACTCTTTAGCTCTAAGTTGCATGCGTGGATAGTCAGAATATGCCTTTCTATAGTAATCTGAGGTTAGTCTAAGTGACGAAAAGTTTAAGTCCTTATTTTTGGGTCTCATGATTTAAACTTTCGCTAGTAAACTTTTTTTTTGAATTAGCTAGTAACCTTTAGCTCCTATATAGTTCCAAATAGGTAGTCTTAACTTTTAAGCAGTGTTATCATAAACTCTAAGTAATTAGTCACTCACTGTTTAGTCATTATTCAGCCTAAATGGACACTTATAAAAACGAGCTAAATTCTTATTTAAAAATGGGCTAAACGGCTGATTAAACAAAAACGAGATACCACTATATATAGCGGTTAAAAGTCCTATAAATATATTGACTAAAGTTTATTAATCAACCTTAAAGGACCATTAGTTTTTTAGACTATACAAATGTGTTAAAATGGTCCCAAGTTTAATTAGTAATCATTATTCTCCTCCCTCTGTTCCAAACTATATATATCATTACTAGAGACCGGTCCTTTGCCGCCTCTTTTGCACTCGGCAAAGGCCACTCGACGTTTTCTTTAGAGACAAAGTGTGAGACGTCCGGCACTCGGCAAAGACAACGGAGAGAACTGTCGTTACCTCTTTGCCGAAGCGCTAACATTTGCCGAGAGCTGACACTCCGCAGGCTTTGCTGATCGTCGGCTCTCGACAAAGATATGACTTTCCCAAGTGTTTGGCCTAGCCAAGTGCGGCACTCGATATAGAGGGGCTTTGCCCGGTGCCCAAATTAAGCACTCGGCAAACCCCCTGGCACTCAGCAACGTTGTCCTTTCCAGTAGTGTATGTAGGTATGTAACAGAATTGATATACCAAAAAGTCAAAATTATTATAGAACAACATTCAATCGCTTCACGTGTATATACACACATCCTGCAATGGCTATAAAAAGCAAAGAAATGGTTTAGAGTTACCTCTTCCCTTTCAGGCGCGATTGCAGTTCTTGAAGAAGCTGGTCGTGGGCCATTGTTTCTATCTTGCTCTGTGTGCAACAAGTCTTGCCATCATTGCCTCGCTTCCAGTGGCCGCGGAGTACTGGCATAACCCGCTTCACAAAGACTTCCATGCCGGATGCTTTGTTCTTCTCAGCAGGTGTCCCGGCTGTGTTGCGGTCTTGTTGCTCTTGGTCACGGGTCATTCCCTCTTTGGTGTTATTTGCCTGCTGAGTGCTGCTGCTATCATTGCCTTGCTCCCTGCGACCAGAGATAGTGAGGAGTGACACAAGCTGCTTCACTGGTCTTGCTGCAGCGTTGCGGTCTTGCTGCTCTTGCTCTCTGTCCGGTGGCTTGATTTGACCCAGAATATCCCTAAGGACTTGATCTTCATCATAGTTTTGCGACACCGTGACTGAAGCTCGGCAGTCGAATTCGTTCCCGAAATCTTGGTACAGTTTGGTAGCAATTGTGGTCTTTCCCACTCCACCAAACCCGACTATGGAAATAACAGCTCGATGAGATTCTTTTGTTAGCCATGGCCGAAGCTTCTTTATGTCCTCCTCCACTCCCACAGGATTCAGTGTGTGGATGAGCTGACGGTTGGCCATCAGATGCTCAGCGATGCCATAGGTAATGGCATGGTTTGCTCCCGATTTGGAGGCATGGTTTGCTCCCCATCTGGAGCTGCTGCCGCCATTACTTGTGCCAGGGTTGTCCACTGCATATCTACCGCGCCGCTCAGCAATCTGTTCCGCCCTGACCTTGAGCTCAGCAATCTTGGAAGCAATTTCATGGCGAGGCCAGAATGTCCTCAGCTCATAGAATATTGTCAGTATGAAGGAACATCTTGCGTCACTGAGGGAGTCATGAGGGAGGCGGTGGGCAAAGTCGTCGATGCAGTCTTCCATGTCATATGCCATGTCACGGATCTGCTTCGTCCAGTTCTTGAGCCCGCGGTCCTGATCTTCCGGCGAAACGCCGCGGTCACCAAGGAAGGCCTGCACGCTGGCGAGTTCGTCGGTGATGTACTGAATGTCGCCGCGGACGCCACGGATCAGAGTGTACTCCTGGGCAAGGAGTCCGCCCAGCTTGCCCAGGAGAGATTTCATGCTGGCGTCCGAAGCACCCACCACAAGCTCCATCTTCGCCTACTCGGGGATCTTCGCTACTGCAAATTCCCTCCTGTTGTTGCAAGTAGTGCAGCAAAGCATGAGTGGTGGAGAAAAGTTTTTTTTAAAAAAAAAAAAACTGGTGGAAAAAAGCTCAGATCAAGCACATTTAAATTTAACGTCCACACCGCGGCACTGCCTGATGACCAACGCTTGTTTTCTCCACAACGAATCGGACGAACCGAATTTCATTGCGGATAGTAAGGAACACAGGGTTTTTTTTTTTAGTAAAGTACCCGGTTTAGAGAGCAATTCCCAGACATGCTATGCTGGTTGTGTTGGCTATTTTAGAACTTTTACTCTAAAATTATGCGTCAACAATTTTGCTATCTTGTTTTGTGAAATAACAAGTGAGCTGGGCTATATTCCTCGTCTCGGTGGCCAAAAATGCAAGCGAGCTTGGCGTGCTATTAGCGGAAATTGCTGGCCAGATCAGCTCCCGCCCATGCATGTGACATGCTTCTAGCAGGTTCAATTTTGCACGGCAGATACTCCCTCCGTCCTTTTTTTTTTATTTATCGCCGTTAAGTTTGACTTGATTTATAGAAAATTCATGTAACATTTGTATCTTCAAATAAATTTGCAAAAACTAGATTCAAAGATCTTTCGATACTAATTATATGCTTTAAATATTAATAATTTTAACTTATATTTAATTCAAGTTATTTTTTGAGAACCATAAGGGACAGTTATTTAGGGGCGGAGGGAGTACAAGACTAAAAATAGCCATACTGTTGCATACTCCTCGCTTTTTAAGATATTTTGTATTGTACATTTTGGCTAAAAATAGAATTTGGCTGCTAAATTTTAGACAACCTTCTTGGCGAGGAAGACCAATACTTGCTCTTCAGCCCAAGCACAAATGGCTTCACTAGTCATGGCAATTGGCTAGTCGCCCCTACAAATAAATTTTGAGAAATCATACGAAATATTTTCATGAGAAAATTGCGCGCCTTATAGTTGGCGGAATTCCAACCCACAACCCACAACCTCCCCTGTCGTGCATTCTCTCCTCTACCACTACATCTCATACTCACTTGTGTTTATATTGGATTTTGTTTCCCCCATATTATCCTAAAACCGAGTATAAATTGATTGTTTGAAACCCTAAACGAATTTAAATGAAACTATAAGAGATATGTAAATTTGTGAACAATGTTACTATCACTTTGTCATATGAAAAAATGACCAAAATAAAATTTGTAGATCTACAACATTTATATTCATGACTCTTTTAGCTAAAATCATTTAATGTTTAAAAATATTTGAAGTTGCTACTTTTTAAATTCAAAATTCGAATAGATTAAACTGTGTCACATGAAAAGATGGATAAAATAATAGGTGTAAGAACATAATAGTTTGATAGAACTTTATTTTAGAATTTTTACTTAAAAATCGAAGTTCTTCAACAATTTCAAAATTAAATTTCAAATAACTTTCCAAAGCAATAAATGATTTCAAATAAAAAAAGTTATAGACAACAAACTTCTATAACTTTTAGAGCACTAAAAATTTATTTTGGTCATTTCTTCGCCTCGAGGTCGTTTGAAAAAAATTTCAAATTTCAATGCTTAATTTTAAATATTCGACATCCAATTTTAGGGGGCAGGATATAGAGCCACCCCAAGGGAGGCATTTGTTATGGGCGTGGCTCTATATATAGTGGCCTAGGTAGACAAGCCCATATCTACTCTCTTAGTGGGCTCATATAAATTAGAGAGTTAGGGTTTTACGCCATTCGCCGAACTCGTCCCCGCCCCTCACTCGGTCCCTTCCGGCAGACACCCCGACTCGCCGTCGCACGCCTTCTCTCCTTCCCTTCATCCGTGTCCCACTCTCCCCTCACTTTGGATCTCGCCCTCGAGGGGAGGTGCTACGGGCGCCACGGGCGTCGTCGGCCGGAAGCGAGGGGCTGCGCGGCGGATTTGGGGGCGGGGGAGGTCGGAAGTAGGCGCTGATTTGGCGGGCCTTGAGGCCGCTGTGGCGGCGCCACGGCAGCCGAAGCGATGGGCTGCGCGTCCTTGGTGGCGGATCTCAGCGCCCTCCACGACATCGGCTCCTACTGGGCGACGGCGTTGCAAGGTACACCTCCGGCGGTCTTCTGCCCTCCCTCTCCCATCCCTCTCTTCCTCACTCTATCCTTTCTCTACGATCCAACAACGGGCGGGCGACGGGCTACCTCTCCTTCTCAAGGCGCAGATCCGGTGGGTTCCCTCCACCACGGCGCGGATCGGGCGAAGCTGGTTCGACGGCGGCGGGTCCGGGCGGTGATGGTGGGCTCCCCGGGCGTCGGGATCGGTCCGGCGGCGATGGCGAGCTTCGGGCGCCGGGATCCGCAATGGTCCGGGCGGGCGGGTCGGGCGTGGTGGATCCGGGCGGTCCGTCCAGGTGGTGCTGCCCTAGATGGGCTCGGGCGGGCCCATGGATGGGCTTACGGGCCTGTCTAGGTTTTTGGGTTTTTTATTTTTTCGAAATATTTTTCATGGCGGGCCCGCCACGCAAATCTCGTGATTTACCGTGACCTTTGGTTGGTGACGGGCAGACTTGCCCGCCACCTAAAATTGTTTTGGCCCGTCCACGCAAAAACAAATTGGGTACTAGTGATTCTACATCGTTGCCGACGTGATAGATAAGGATGGCTTTATCGGGCGATTTACTGGCTTCTATGGGGAGCCGGATCGAAAAAATAGCTGATCGAAAATAGCTTTGGAGGAGAGAAGTCGGGGAGCTATTGACAACAACATAGCTGATCGTGTGGAGTTGCTGAAATTTAAACTAGAGAGATTGGAGGAGCAGAAAAATTTATATTGGAGACAGCGGGCAAATGTTCATTGGTTGGAGAAGGGAGATAGAAATACAAAATATTTCCACCAATATGCTAGTGAAAGGAAGAGGAGACATAGAATTCAGAAGATTGTGCTAGAGGATGGGCGTGTGATGGAAGAGGATGACATGGTGGGGGCGGTGACTAATTTTTATAATGACTTGTTTGCCTCAAGTGCAGGTAGGAATGTGGATGATCTATTACAATGCATTAATCCCCGAGTCACGCCCGTGATGAATGGGATCTTGTTAGAGGAGTTTTGTGATGAAGAAATCATACAAGCATTGGACAATATTGGTAATCTGAAGGCACCTGGTGCTGATGGGATGCCCGCAATTTTTTATAAATCCTACTGGGGGATATAGTAGGGGCTGATATTATCCAAGAAGTGAAAGCCTTCTTGTCTGGTGGGACGATGCCAAAATCATGGAATAATACAGTGGTGGTGCTCATTGCTAAAGTGAAATGTCCTGACAAGTTCAAAGATCTTTGTCCGATCAGTTTATGGAAAGTAATATATAAAATTGCATCAAAGGTGTTAGCCAACAGGTTGAAAGTGATCATGCCTGATATCATTTCACAAACTCGATATGAGTAAAGCATATGATAGGGTGGAGTGGACTTTTATGGAGAAAATTATGAGGAAAATGGGTTTTGCTGAAAGATGGATAAATTTGATCATGCAGTGCATTGTTACAGTAAAATACCGTATTAAGGTGACTGGGGTCCTGACAGAACAAATCAGTCCAACAAGGGGCAACGACAAGGGGATCTTTTGTCTCCTTATCTCTTTTTATTATGTGCTGAAGGCTTCTCAGGTCTAATCAATGACGCGGAGGAAAAAGGAAGAATTCAGGGGGTGACTATATGTGATGGAGCCCCAAGTATCACTCATCTTTTGTTCGCAGAGATGACTCGTTGCTTCTCCTGAAAGCAAACGAAGAGAATGCAGCTCATCTACAGCATGTGCTACAAATCTATGAGATGTGCTCAGGGCAAAAAAGCAATAAGGATAAGTCATCCATCACTTTCAGTAAAAACACAAACGATCGAGATAGAAGAAGATTTATGCAAGTTATGGAGCTCACACAGGAGGGCTTGAGTTCAAAATATTTGGGTTTGCACACCTACATGGAGAAATCCAAGGCAAGTCTCTTTGCTTATTTAAAAGAGAGGTTGTGGAAGCGCATACAGAGGTGGAAAGAGAAGTTGTTATCAAAAACAGGAAAGGATACTCTTATAAAAGTAGTGGCACAAGCTATTCCATCTTATGCTATGCCATGATTTCACCTGACAAAGTCTCTATGTGATGATATGAGTAAAATGATTTGTCGCTTTTGGTGGGCTCAACAAGACAAAGAAAATAAAATGCAATAGGTCTCCTGGGAGAATATGAGTAGAAGGAATGAGGAGGGAGGACTGGGTTACAGAGATCTACAAATGTTTCAGAACTACTGGACCCTGTGACTGGTTCATGGGATGAGGTGATGGTGCGTGATATTTTTTGGCCTGAAGATGTGCGGCATATTCTGTCAACACCCACTAATCCTGGTCATGATGATGCTTTGGCTTGGCATTTCGATCGTAAGGGTCAATTCTCAGTTAAGAGTGTCTACCATGTGCTTGATGATGTCAAACACAGGGCGAATGTCAGGCAAGAGGGTCAATCAAGCAACAATGGAAGTGATGTGAAGCTGACAAAGGTGATTTGGTGCAAACTATGGAGTCTTCCATGCCAATCCAAGGTTAAACATTTTGCATAGCGTCTAGCACGCAATAGTTTACCTCTAAAGATGAACATTCGTCGTCGGGTATTCTCCTTGACACAATGTGTCCAGTTTGCAATCGGCTTGATGAGGATGGAGGCCATTGCTTTCTCAAGTGCAAAATGGTACCGCGGGGTGCTGGTCTGGACTGTCCTTGGAACCTATACGTCAATTGCTATTGCTAAAAAATTCAGCCTGGGAGGTGATTGTGGAAGTGATTCAGATGAAAGAGGACATGTGTATCAAGATTTTTATTATTACTTTGGCACTGGTGGGATGTGAGAAAGCAAATAAATAAAGGGAGAAGGGACTGTCAGGAGATGCAATTGCAGCGGCAGTCACACAACTCATGGCTGATTTGGGCAGAAAAAGAATTCAGCAACCGGCCCGTACACAGCCACCAATGCCTCTTGGCTGGTGTAAACCTCCAACAGACCTACTAAAGATTAATGTAGATGGGTCATTCGTTCCAGCGAATTTGCAAGGAGGTTGGGGCTTCATAATTCGTGACCATGATGGATACTCCGTTCTTGCAGGAGCTGGATACCCGGTCCTTGTTGAGTGAACACTTTATATGTAATGTTGTTTTATCTGTTCCTAGAGCTTTTTTTTCGAAAGCACACCCATTGGCACGTACTTCATTAATGGAAAATAGAGTTTTGCACGTCGTACACTTTAGCCAAAACAATTGGCCGAAGCACACGAAAACACACATACAAGAATCACCGGCTTAAACGGCGGTGCGGTACGGTTGTACTAAAAGTTAGACTAACTAATGTGCGACGAGAGTGGGTGACTGGAAGCAGCTACGGCTACAGCTCCAGATCGAGTCTCCCTCCGTTGCCGCCAACACACCAGACCGCATCAAGGGAAAGAACTCGCAGACGCTCTTGCTTGCCGGATGATTCGACGTTGCGAAAGTGGTCCCGGAGCTTACTCGCTAACTCTAGGGCAGGCGCTGCCTTGACTGGCGTCCCTCAAGCTTGCTGAGCAGCTCCAACAACGTCGTCCGCTCCCGGTGCTCCGGAAGAAGGTCGTGCTTCAGTTGCTTCGCACAGAGACGAGCACGTCGTGCTTTCCATTCATCAACAAGGACCTTGGACGAGCGGAGGGTGGGCTAGCCGCTGAGGACGGGGCTCGTCGAGCGGGAGGGTGAGCGACGCGATGAAGTCCTGGGCGGAAGCAAAAGTGGGCATGACTGCGTTCTCCCGAATCGATCCCCGTGGGGGAAGGCTCGTGTACACATTCTCCGCCCTGGAGGATGGCTTGGCATCCCGGAAGGCTACGTGGAACCTTGCGGTGGGTGAGGGGGCCGGGGTAGGCGCCACGTGCACAGGTCGCTTGGCCCACTCGCTGGACTTGACACGCCGCGCCTACTTCTCCGGGTGGTGATCGCGGAAAGCAGATTTGGCCAGCCGGTCGCTACGACTACCCAGTCGTCATCGACCACCCGTGTCCTCCACTTGTGCGGTGGAGCATTGGCAGGCTCCGACAAAGGCAGAGTGAACGAGTTGACGAAGGCCGAAACCGAAGCTTCAGAAGGAGCGGCGGCGGAGGCCGGTGGGACATCCATCGAGGTTGTCGAAGAAGGAGCGCGAGCAGCCCAATGGCACGCACCTACCGCACCCGACATGTCGGCGCCTAGTGGGTCGAAGCGAAGCAGCGGCAAGCGGACGGCAGCACGTCCCTAGGCCACGGACCCCCCCGGCATGGACCGGCTGTAGGAAGCCCCCACCCCGGACGGCGAGAGGCATGGCGTGGCGGTACGGGGCCTCAAGGCGGATCCGCCAACACAGCGGAGAACCTCAAGGCATCCGCCTCGGCGGCGAGAGCGAGCGTGACCATGCGTAGAGGTGAAGGTGGCTCCAACAGTAGTGGCAAGGGTGGCACCGGGGTGGACGTTGCCGCGACGAGGGAGGCCGCAAGCTCATCAACCACCGGGTCCACCCGAAGCTGGGGGCACCGAGCACCGACGGCACAAGCACGAGCGGGTCCGGGGAGGAGGCAAGAGCCCACGACGAGCTCGTGGCGGGGACGGGCACGCCGTCAGTCGGCAGAATATCCGGTGGAGGCCACACGAAACCTCCGCTGATGGCGCCCATACGAGGCGAACCATGAGGGCCTGCAGGGGCGAGGCGCGCACGGCGACCTTGTAGGGAGTAGCCGAGGGGTGCACCCGTGGCGGTGGCCGAGGAGGCGGGGTAGGGCGGGCCGACGGCGGTGTCCCGCTTCCTCATGCGGTAGTCATGTGCACGGTGGCCCGTGCCTCCGCAGAGGAGGCAGCGGAGACGCTAGACGACGGCTGCCGCGACGTGATCCCCGCCGGGTAGTGGAAACATAGGCCGGGACGGGCGGTGGCGGCGAACGACGGTACAAGCGGGGACGCGAGGCATGCTCCGGCGGTGTTGCACGCGCCGCCAGCCCGCGAATCCGCAAGGTTGCCCGACGGCAGGCCCCGGCCGTTGGTGGGCGGAGGCGCGGTGAGGCCCGAGGCGGTAGGCGAGACGCCCCAATGCGGCGGGGCGTGTCGTCGCTACCCCCGCCGATGTCCCTAGAGGGGCGTCGCTCGGGGACGGCGCCACGGCGGCCACGGCGCTGTGCGTCGCGTTTGGGAACGCGCCCGGCGATGGGCACCAAGGCGGCAATGGGCCGTGCCGACTCAATGCGCTGCAGCGGCCACGCTTTAAGCGATGAGTTGGGGAGGCCCGAAGAGCCGCCCCAAGGGGCTGCGTGTGCACCATATCACACGCATCGACACCATCATCGCTGTCCCGGTCGAAGACGACGCCCTCCGCCCAACGCATTGCCTTGGACCTGCCTGGAGTCGTAGCGGGGTGCGACGGGTTGGAGGCGGGCGGTGAAGGCGGGCAGAAGGCCGCACAAGGTCGACATCCGCTTCCCACAAGGGTGACGCCGAGCAGGACGGCGGCGCCTTGGGGAAGGCAGAGGCGGCATCCACAATCTCGCCTTCCTCAATGTCCACGAAGGGGCAACATCGGGGGGGGGGGGAGGGCCTTTTCGCGAGAGGAGGAAAATGGTGAAGACGACGGGGCGGATGGGCACGTGACGAAAGGCAACGTTAGGCCCTGGCGTTCCGACGAGCTCGGGGGTGGTGAGCTGCCAGCCCGGCGGAGAGCACCACTCACGGTTGCGCTGTCGATTCGGGAGGGCGGCGGCCCCAGCGCGGCCCCCATGCGGACACGCAGCCCCCAGCCACAGCCGACCGAGCAGCGCCCGGTCGCTGCTCCAGTGGGCTCAGCGGGGAGGCTGCCCGTGGGCGGGGAGTAGGGGCTCTCCCACGAGGCGGCATGAGGTGACGTGGCCACAGCGGCGCCCGGCGGAGAGGCCGACCAGGGCGCAAAGTTGGGCGCGAGGAGAGCGTAGTGGTTCCGGCGTGGGCGAGGCACCAGCAGGGTCCCGCGCAGGGGGTGCGTGGAGACGGTGGGGGGGCGGGCGGCGGATCCGGGCGCTGCCCGACCGGATCCGTCCCCCACAGGGCGGCGGTGAGGTGGGGTGGGCGCGGGGCTAGGGTGGCCGCCGGCGCTGAGGCGGCGTCGCCTGGCGGTCGCCAGGAGGCAACGGTCGGAAACGCGAACCCTTGTCCAGGCGAAAGGCCACTGTACATAATTCAGTGGCTAATGATCTAGCTAAATTAGCGTTGAATTGGGACCTGGGAGAGGTGCATGTCTGGGCTCCCCCTGCCTCCCAGAATTTGTAAAAACAATTGTTACTTGGGATTCGGTCGAGTCCATGGTTGCAATGCAAAGGCCATAGAGCCATAGTTATTAAAAAAAAAAAAAAGCTGCCTGGCCACGCGTGAATTTTAGAGGCATTATGGGGCTAACATTGCTGCCTGGGAGACCTCCAATTCAAACAGGACCTCCTCAGCACAGTAGGTGCAAATTTGAAATATATAAAATAGAATTTTCTAACTACAAGAATGCACGTGAACGCCATTTTGTCATCTCCCAAAACCTGTTCCGCTCCTGGTAAAGCCAGGATTTTTACTGCGCTATGGCTGGGAGGCCTGATCTCACGTAATCACTGTAGAAACAGCTGCTAATTAATGCTGGCTTGACCCACACATGAATTTCTCACATTCTGTATGAGCCCTGCATGGTGCTAAATACTCCTGGCTGAGGAAAAACAAGGTATACATAGAGAGAAATATGACCTTGGCCTCTCCTGATCTTCTGCGACAATCTCCACAGGACGGGAACATCAACTGCATGCCACACGGCAAGGAAACAATAAGCAGCAGGTACACTACTACCAGCAGAGATAACAAAACGGAACAAGAAGAACAGTAGATAGGCAACCGATCGATAGGGCTGAGCAGAGGCACCTACATGAGTACGAACGTGGACCTTGAGCAGGCACTGGTTAGGGCGGCTGCATACCGTCCAATGGCGTCAGCGGTGCAGACGAACGGAAGCAAGCTAAGGAGGCTAGAAGATCATCATATCCAAAGTAAAGACTGACTGGTTCAAGGGTGCTAGGGGACGCGAGGCTGAGAGGCTGACGGTGTGGAGGCGGGCTCGCCGGCCTTGCTTGCCATGAACTGAACGGAGAGCGTTTTAGGATGTGGCCACACGGAATGCGGTGGACGCGCGGATAGCTGAGTGGCTGACTGGTCAGCGCTGGCAGCACACGGTTTTAGGATGTGGCCACACGAAATACGAGGATTCCAATTGTAACTTCATGCACAGGGTCAGCCGGATTCTCGGCACTCACATGTCCTCCACGCAAGCCAAACGTCGTTACTAGAGCCGGATCTTTTTAGTCCTCCATGCATACATGTACACCCTCCGTACCATAAATAAATGAACGTTTTTTGACTTCTGCACTTCTTATTTAACCATTCGTCTCATTCAAAAAAAAGTTTAATAAATATTATTTATTTTGTTACGACTTGTTCAATCACTAGAGATATTTTCATTATGATGTATTTCTTCTATTATTTGCTTAAAAAATTTAAATAAGACGAATGGTCAAACAAAAATTGTGAAAGTCAAAGATGTTCATTTATTTATGGGACGGAGGGTGTACGTACATATACAACGTCTCTAAAAGCGTGAGGTGTACTCCCTGATATATAAAAAAAAAAAATATACTTCTCATTTCTCGAGGAATCAACCAACTTGAACTATTTTTGACCAAAGTTTTACAATAATATACTCACTACCGCACATCCAACCTCCACCGAGCGCAACCGATCGATAGAGTACTAACATTTAAGATGTAAAATTAGTCTCACAATTTCATCGGTCATCACCCCTAGGACACGATGTCACGTGGTCTCACGTGGAGTGTCAGAAGCTAATTACCAGCCTGAAACGTCGGACGAGGTCGTGGTCAACGTCCTTGCCATTCAAAATCACAAGACGAAAGAATCCTATCATGCATGCACCTCGACCTCGACTGTCGAGTCGTGTCGACCACATGCGTGTGTTAGCGTAGCGAGTTGCATGTTCTCGTAGAACAATAACTAGTGGTGGGCAATCGCGGTTGCAAATTCGGAGTGATACAGCACAAAGCAGTGAAATGACATTATTTACAGTTGCAATGGGACGCCAACGCCAGGACAAAAGCGTAGTTCATTTTATTCATGGACATAAACTGTACGTGATGGAGTGACATAGGAAAACTACGTACATGAGCTGAATGGGATGACCTTATAGCCGCCGCGCAACTCACTACCGCACATCCGACCTCCACTGAGCGCCAGGAATCAGTGTTTCCAGCTTGGAATGTGACACGCACCGCCAAACCAAAATAACTTTACTGTTTGAGGACATATCAGGATGGCTCTGATTTTTTATGTTTGATAAAAGTCGAGGAACATCAAATCATTTGTAACGAGCAAAATAAAATTGCCACAAACAGAACAAAGTGGAAAGAATGTGTTGACGATAAAATCGGTAACACACCAAATAAAGAGCTAGATCGCTCACGTAGGGCAAGCCGAATTACGGATCGAAAGCGCCTAGGGTTTGTCCACACCTAGACCTTGTACCTCTGATGATGAGCGCGATACGCAAAACACATCGCCGGAGGAGCTCGTCCGGGGCGCAGTACGCAAAGACACGCCGGGAAGTCTATTGAAACCTGAAAACCTCACACGCCCGGGACGGACCCCGTGAGGACGTGTGCCGGCAATAGGCTGCCCTAGCCGGCTTGACCACTCTAGGGCGTTGTCGTCGTCGATCACCTATTCATGGCAGCGAAACGAAGAAGAAGAGAGAAGATTAGGGTTTGGTAGATGTGTTTTGACGATTGGATGTAGATGGGATCAAATCGGCTATGAACCTCTTTATTATATAGAGGAGGGTGGTCTTATCCTTTTAGAAAATTGTCCTTGGACGTTTCCAATCTCCAAAACGGACTAAAAACACGTTTTAGAAAAAAAATCAGTTCGGATCATATACGGACGCGGCTCGTCTCGCGTCGACTGGACGCTGGACCGGACGAGCCGATGCTGGCGTCCGGTCACTTCCAGAGAGGTTTGAAATCGCGCCAAAACGTCGTGTTTGACCGGACGCTCTGACCGGATGTTGGACCGACGCGCCGATGCTAGCGCCCGGTCACTTTCAGAGAAGCCTGTAATGCGCCTTTTAACCGGACGTTGGATCGGACGCCCGAGCGGATCTTTGGACCGGACGCTGGAGCCAGCCTCCGGTCACTAAGTCTGGAAATTTACTATGCCTTGGACCAAGCCAGATTTAGCTAAGTGCGGGACTTTGCCATGTCTTTGGACCGAGCCATTTTGGGTGCCAACAGAATGTATGATTGGGAAGCAAAGCATTGAAAAGTTCTGAGAGAAAATATGTTGGTTGTAATGCGTGGACGGCAAATGATGTATGTATAAATATTTCTCTGAGCGGGATAATATTTTGTATGATATATTGCTTCCAGATTTCAAAATTGCATGTATATTGTCCTTTGATCTACTTCTAAGAGAGTTTTTACCATGAGCTCTCCATTTGGTCTGATCTAATAGTTAAAAAGTCGAGGAACCAAGTGATAGGTAGGAACCATTTAATTACGTGGCACCGGAACTGAATTATAATTAATATTGAAGTATGTCTAATGAACCCTATCTTCTGTGATTCCTAGTGGCCGCTGCCCGAAGGTCGCCCGTCAGCGTGATTGACCGCTGCCGTGCCTCCGTGCACACGCAGGGCCTTCGCCGCTCGAGCTTCGTCGCGCCGTCAGCCACGCGCTCTCTGGATCAGACCGCCCGTCCGCTGCGCCTACCGCGCGCCTGCCCGTCAGGCTTGTGCTCGCCTGCGCCGGAAGCTGGCGGTTGACAGGCCGCCGCGTTTGCGCTGTCGCGTGTCCTTTTGTTTGTGCTCTTGTGGCTACCTTATGCTTTCCCACTCGGTGAGGCGGTCAGCGCCATGGTGCTCAGCAAGATGAAGGGGCTGGCCGAGGCCTACCTCTGCGAAGGTCACGGTCTCACGGACACCGCGTCACCGTCCGGCGTGCCGGCCCGGGCGTCATCGCTGGGCCCGGCGTGCACCACATAACTAACGAGCCCACCGCTGGCGGACATCGCCCTATGGCATCGGCGATAAGAACTCGGAGAAGAAGGTGCTCGTGTTCGACCTCGGTGGCGGGTGACACGTTCGGCGTCAGCATCTTGGCCATCGACAACAATGGCGTCTTCCATGCACTCTCCACCACACACCCACCCACCTCGGAGGTGAGGACTTCGACCAGCGTGTCATGGACTACTTCATCAAGAGCAAGCACGGCCGGGCATCTCCGGCGACGCCAGCGCGCTAGGAAGCTTCGCCGCGAAAGTGCCCAGTAGGGGAGTCAACCGGGACGAGGCCGCCGCATACGGTGCCGTTGTCCAGAGATTGTTGTTGCTGACCGCCTGGGAGACGACGACGTAGGCGATGGGAAGGCCTGCGAATCTGCGATGGGGGAGGGCGGCGATTGGGGAGGAGGGCGGCGATTGGAGAGGAGGGCGGCCATGGGCGCCGTGACTTACGTCATGCGCGGCGGTTGAACTGTGGATTCAGAGAATTGACAGAAGTTGAGAAGGTTTACTCTTCTTAGCAAAAGACTAAACTACCCTTAATTATAATTAAGGGAGAGGAACCAGCTAAAAATAGATTAACGGGAGGAACCAGTTGTTCCTCCAAGCACAGTAAAAATTCTCTACTTCTAATGTCAGGGCACCTTATGTCAGCTATGTAATGAAGCTTGCGCTCATATTTCCATGATTTCAGGTATTGGAATGTGGAAGGTGTTGGTATTGAGCTAGAAATCCGATGTATAGAAGGCACAATAAGAGATGGATAAGAACAAAACCTGATAAATTAAAACAGAGTATGCATACTGCTCATGATCATTTTTATCAGTTACGAACATAGTAGAGAGCTGTGAAAGGAGCAATCCAAGAAAAACAGGGCCAACCAACAGACCATTGCCTCAGGTACCGTCTAACAGGTAGAAATAGATGGGAAGAAAGTATCAACATTGCTCATGAGCACGGCCTCAGACACCAACATAGCAGAAAGATGTAAAGATGCCTCAGTTATCAACCAATGGTACCTATATTTCCGAAGAGATGGGGAAGATATTTTGCAGAGCCCACGACAGATTAAGACGTGGACTAGAACAGTATTCGGGTTGTTGGAATTGCATGGATCGCGCACAGGAGATGCAACAACACAAATTAATTATGCGATCCTGAGCACCCCAGTAGGCCGGCAACCCCATTTTTGGGGTAGTCTTATATGGGTGTCAAGAATCAATTCCTTAGATTATATTGGGTTGCTTTCAATTAAACATCGGTACCCAAATCAGTTTCTCGGAGGATATTTAGTTAGGCAACCGCAAACTTTGAAAACTCAATACCTAGATCTTTATAATATTGTACGTAGAAAGCATACCACGGTTGTCGAGTTGTTGCAGTCTACTCCCTAAATGCTTCCATTAGAAGAACTTAAATGGGGAATAAACTCTCACAATGGTATGATCTAGTTGCTTGTCTTTTTACATATCAACCTGTATTTGTAGCTCCATAAATTGGATCCTTTTCAGTTCGGTCAATGTACAATCAACTTGTCAACAATGAGGTTAAGGTTATACAAGAGATTTACCGAATGAAACTCCCCTTTAAAAAAATATGATTTTCTTGTGGTTCCTATAAAAGGGGTTTATGCTCACAAATGATAATCTGGCCAAAAGAAATTGGAATTGTACTAACGTTTGCAGCTTTTGTAGTAGCCAAGAAACCATAAATCATTTATTCTCTGATTGTTTTGTCACTAAGGCTCTACGGCGTATTATGGTTCACTGGGATTTTGTTTGGGGCTGCCAAAGAACATAGCCATATGTGTTTGGAGGTTAGTCTAAATTGGGTCAACAAAAAAATAATCTCTTGTTATTGGCAGCTGCAGCGGCCTTTATTAGGTTATTTGGTTCACAAGGAATGATTTGTTGTAACCATTTTTTTTTTTTGCAGGTACTTGTCAGGGTGACATACTGGATCTGGTTTTAGGCTCCATTGTAGTGGCTAGATGAACACAAGGTGCTTATCCAAGATGCATGTAGAAATTTAGAGTCAAAAGCCATGTTTATTTAGGCTTCAAATGATTGAAACTTAGTTATTGCCTTGGTAACTAGTTTGCACCTATGCGAGTTTCGTTTGGAGTTAGTTTTTTTTTTTTTTTTTTGAGTAATCGTTTCGAGTTAGTTTGTAATAAGCTTGGTCTAATGGTTATCTTTTGTGAGAAACTGAAGCTGGAACATTTGGTTCTATTATCTAGAAAAATGACCATAAGCTGCAGACATCTACCATGGGCGCTGGTGTCCCTTTGCTACATGTCAAAATTATCCCGGCTTTGAAACAAAAAAAAATTAATGAACCCAATAAGGCAAACGCTCTCTAGATCCGTGAAGTACTCAAACAAATTTCGCCAGGCTCTAGAATCCAGATCCAAGAAGTCATATTGCAAGGAATCCAAGGGCTCCCGTGCCAGTTGGATTGATCAGAGCAAGCTAGGGGCACCTGCCTGCATTGCTCTTGCACTATCAAGGGCGGGCAGCAGCAGCCTGGGGTGAGGAGTATTTATTAGCAGAAATCGAGATATATTATATAATTAATTATTACGCTAGCTAAACCTAGTAGTTCAAAAGAAAGGTAAAGACTCCATAAGAAAATTCAAGTGCGTGTTTCAAAAGAAAAAAGTATTAGTAAAATCTTGCCCGTCAAAAAGAAATCGTAACTACAGACTACAGTACATAGGAATCAAAGCAACAACTTGGCTCTGTTTCACGAGAAGAAAGATACTTTGAATACAAAATAATAAAAAATAACAACGTTAACACCTCAACACTGTATTGTAGCGTAGTACTAGTACTGCACCCTAGTGGTATAGCATATTGCAGAAAACGAGACGGCGACCCGGCATCACCGGCCCGAAGTGTTCATTTGGAAATCCCACCTCCACGATCCACCCACTCAAACACCATTCAACTCACAAACTCGGCTGCCCGCACTGTGCCGGCGGCCGGGATCTGTTCTTCGCCGATCGCCTGGAGGCATCATGGAGGAGGAGGCTCCTGTGGTTGTGACCGCAGCCACGGGTGCTCTGGGGGCCCGTCGTAGCAAAGCTGAGCACTTTGCTGCAGCGGTGGCACGGCGAGTACAAGCTTCGGCGAGGTACACGGAAGGACATCAAGCGCATCAGATCCAAGCTCAAGTCCATCCACTCAATCCTTTGGGTGATATGGGAGAGGGAGGATCTTGATGCGGAAGGCAAGGAGCTGAGGATGGAAGCGTGGCGTCTCGCCGACGACATGAATGATGCCATCGACGACTTCATCCTCAGTTTGAAGCGCAGCAACGACGGCAGGCGCTTCATCCAGGCAAAGATCCAGCCATGTCGCCCTTTCAAGGATCTCAAGCAAAAGGCAGTTGATGTGTATGACCGGTTCCGCAACAAATGGAAGACAGAGACTTCCCACACCAGCTTGTCCAGCTTATGTTCAAGAACAAAAACCACCGTCGACTCTGGCCCTGCAACTCCATTCCATTGCATTGCACTCTCCAACTCCAACTCCATTGCACTACAATGAATTAAATTCCAAGAATCCAAACAGGCCCTTAGAGAATATATACATCTAAGTTCATTTAAAAATTTTATTATAAATTTTAGAAATTGAATATAGTTTTGCATGATAAAATGATTTTCAAATCTAAAAGTTCTCAACTTGAAAGTTTCAGAACTTTTGAGATCTACAATTTTAATTTTGGTTGTTTTTCGATCTGAGGTTGTTTGAAAATTTTGAATTTTAAAATTTTTAAATTCAAACTTTGCATAACAAGATGATTTCAAATAAAAAATTTGCCAACTAGAAAATTGTTGGTATAAATTAAATGCACACAATAAAGATAAAAATATCCGCAAATGCACAGATAGAAATACCATTGTAGCACTTCACCAAAATATGATGTCACAAACCGGATTGATTTGGGCGGAAGTGACACGCCGACGACGATCTTGACGGTGGTGGCGGCAATCAGGATTGCCGGAAGGGGTCAGCGCAGGTGGCAATCAGGATTGCGGGGGCGCATGGGGCAATCCCGGGGTTGCGGGGGCCGGGGCGGCAATCGTGGTTGTTGGCCAGGGCGGCAATCAGGATTGCCGGACTGTTGGAGAAGAGGAAGAAGAGGAGGACGACGGCTGTGGAGGGGGGGCGCCGCCGCTGGGGCGGCCCGGTGGGTCAGCGTGGCAAAGGCGGCGTGGGGTGCGAAGCGGCGCACGGCACGAGGGAGTGAGGCCTAGGGCTAGAGAGCTAAAGTCTGTTGGGTGTTACCCATTTAATTTTCTTCATGATCCAACCGATTACATCTCCCTTGTATTTATAGTCCCGGGAAAACTTACATGAGAAGTATATCTCTCTTTATTTCCTAATCTATTTCTATCTTATCCCTAAATAATATTACTTAATGAGGAAGCAAACGACGCGATGACGGGTGGTCGCGGGCGCGGTGGCTAGGCCGCACGTCTTGCGCGGTCTCCCCCACCCTCCCCCACCCTCCCCCACCCCCAACCCCTAAGCTGTTGGGCCAACCTTTTAGGGATGTGATGACTACCCCTTTTGGGCCCTCCTTCCATGGCACATGACAGATGAGCTCCCGCTTTTAAATATCGAACCCAAAGGAATAATAGGTGAATATAACAGGTGTTTGCCTAACCCACTTCACAATCATAGTACTTGAGAAACTAGCTAGATTAAGAGATAA
Organism: Hyparrhenia diplandra; assembly: GCA_015847255.1. NCBI lineage: Eukaryota > Viridiplantae > Streptophyta > Magnoliopsida > Poales > Poaceae > Hyparrhenia > Hyparrhenia diplandra. The sequence goes on from JADLZK010010895.1 coordinate 64,719, forward strand.
CTTCTCACTTTCTAATTCTAATCTCAATAAACCTTAATTTATCTATTCTATCATGGACGCTAATTCTTGATAAAGTAAGACAAAATTACTTTACTAAGAATAGACAAAAAGCTGCCGTTCCCCTACCGCCGGGAAGTGGACTACAAAGAATTCAATAAAGCTATAAAGTCACATTTGTGATACTACCACCGCTCCAAGCCAATAGGGGGCATTCACAAATAGCTCTAATCTAAGCACCACACTTACACTAGAAATTACTCCTCTAATTAAGAGCACCCAAGATTAAAGTACTCAAACAAGATTTTAAAACTTGAAGAATATAATAAACCAAAACTTACTTTAATTTTGAAGTCGAATACCAAATAATCTCGGAAACAAGCTCCTCTTGCGAAGAGAATGATCTCGTAGAATACAAGAGAGAAGATCCAACAGGCGTAACTCCTCTTTAGAACTCTTACTAATCTCTCTATTTCTAATAAACTTGATTGCTATTCAAGATTTGTAGTAGCTAATCTAGAATTGGTATATAGCTCTAATCATGAAGATCTTGACTTCTCTAAACCTAGAGTTCTTTAATGAATTCTAATAATGAACTAGGGTTTTAGGGATAGCTTTGCCCTTACTTATATAGCCTCCTAGGATGAATCATGACCGTTGGATCAAACTGACCTTGTTGGACGTCTGAGATTGAATCTTAAAGTCGGTTCAAAGAAGACTTTAGAAGCCGCCGACATGGCGATGGCATGGGCGGCCGAATGGTCGGGCCCACATGGATTGGCCGTGGGTCCCGGCCGGTGGGTCCCACCTTTGACGTGGCTTCTCCTTTTATATTTTATAGGTCCTTGGAATTTATATAAATACTTTTGATTCGGTCTTTTTCTCCGGAGATTCTATTTCTCTAGTTTTCTACTCTTTTTCTATGTTGTTCGAGATATTGTCCTACAAAAGTAGAGTATACATAAAAACTCATGGAATTTATTAGTAACAATAATCTTTCATACTATTTATGCATGGTCTTAGCAGAGAATTTAATACTTGATTGTAGATGTTATATACCATCAACAAAAATTTCATAACTTTTTGAGATCTACATTTTTTATTTTGGTTGTTTTTTCCATTTAAGGTCGTTTTGAAAATTTTGATTTTAAACTTTTGAAATCAAAATGTTGCCAACTATAAAGTTTCATAATTTTTTTAAGGTCTAAAATTTCATTTTGGTTATTTTTCCATCCGAGGTCGAATTTTAAATTTTTATTTTCAAATGTAGCTTTACATAACTAGATGATTTCAAATCAAAGCATTGTAAAGTACAAATTTTCATAACTTCTCAAAATCTACAAAGTTTATTTTGGTTATTTGTTTATCGTAGACATAGTGTAGTAGTAACATTATTCACAAATCTTATTTATCTCTCCTAGTTTCATGAAATTATACATAGTGATAGTAGATTTTGTGAACAACGTTACTATCCTTTGTCAAATGAAGAAATGACCAAAACATAAGTTGCAGATCTTAAGAAGTTATACAACTTTGTAATTGATTTTTTCATTTAAATTAATTTACTACTTCAAAAGGTGCTTTAAAAAGTTGATTTGCCAAGATAAAAAAGTCACGTACTCAAGTAGCCCATCACTTGTCCCTCCTTTTGGTGGAGGACCAGTGGGATCCACGGTGATGAAGAGAGGATAAATTGAATTAAAAAAATTTGAAGTGGGACGATGTGGCACTAAATAGCTAGCAGCTAGCTATTTCCACTAAGGATACACTAAGGCCGTTCACATTGGTTAAGCTATTTGGCTATCTAGATGTGACGTGATAAGGAAAAAAAGTAGGAGAGAGAGTAGTCGCAACTACATGCAAATAGCTAGACTATTTCACGTAACTCAAAATATGTGAGAGGAGCATGTGGGTCCACTAATATAAAATAGTTTTTCAGTCAAAATAATATAAAATAGTCTTTGTTGTTGTCTCTCACCTCCACATCAACAGACTACATAGCTAGCACTAGCTATTACCATTGTGGACGCCCTAAGCCGCCTAACAAGCTCGTGTTGCGTGATTTTTTTTCTCGTGACCGCACAGATTGCGCGTTTTTCATTATGTACGAGAAAGTTCAAATAAGATAACAAGACGCAACGGTAACCAACTAGTAACCGATGTGCCAACCTATTTCTACGGAAGCAACAAACGCGAGGGCCGAAGACCCTCCACCTAACAACCCCGCAAGCCAAGCCCAAAACAAAAGAAAAATCAACACCGTAAATGCCGGTGGTGATCGTGAGTCGTAGATGAACATGGGATTCTAAGTGCTCCTCCGAATCACCGAGGGCCGGGACCGCGGCGAGAAGCATCGACATGAAGATACACCTCCGAGTCACTATGCAGGACCATGATCGAGGAGCACCAACATGAAGACACCCTTCGAGTCACGAAGAACCAGGACTGCGGACAAGGAGCACCAAAAAGGCTAGGGCAACGACAGACACCACTAGATGAGCTGAGTGGAGATCAGCACTAAGCGCAAATAGGCACAACATGACGACCGGCTAGCAAGGCCAGCCCCCATGCCAACGCCCCCACAAGGTGAATAGACGGTCGTTGCCATTCACCCCACCACCACAATGGAGCATGCTGATGAGTCCAAGATCCAAAGACTAAGGCGCCCACAACTTGGCTTAAGGCCCGACTAGATACATGGCCAAGTTGGCCCAAAACATGTGATGCAGCACCTTGCCGTAGTGTGGGGGATCGATATTTGGGATGTCATCACCCGAGCTCCTAACCCACCGTCAGGAAACGAACACAAGCGCATAAGACCCTCACTACGAGCAAGCCCTCCACACGCGAACGAGTCCTCGGGAGCTCCCTCACGAAGAGCTCCTCCCGCGAGCAGACCCCCTCGAGCTCCCTGCACGGGATCTCCTTTGAGGCCTCTCTCCGCGATCGCGTGAGCTCCCCAACGATGAGCCCCGCTACCGGGCAATCCCGGAGAGCTCATCCATTCACTCACAGTACGACGAGTTGGCCAACAACTCGACGACACGCTCAATCGCTCCCCCCGACAATCACTTAGCAGCCATGCGGGGTTCGAGAGACGAGGGAGAGGTCATTTTGGCCATGCCGCCGTGCCCGTCGACTCAACAGCTCCGCCACGGTGGCCGGCGGTACGTGCAGTGCTTGCACCCCATACATGGCATGGGCCATACCGAGAAGAGCGACTTCCAACTGCGATTAGGGACAAGGCGACGCACCACCACCGCCCAAGCCCGATTCCAGCGCACGACGACGACCAATTTCAAGCATCCAAAGCACCTAGGAGCTCGAAGAAAGCTCTCACCCGCCGCAAGCTCATCCGAGAGCTCTCCTCACGCACTCCCTTCTCGTATGTACGCTTTTCATTCTTTCAAGCCCCCGACTCGGAGTGAGCCCATGTCCCTACCCCCTTGCGACTATAAAAGGGGAGGCAGGCCTCCGAGTTGGGGCAAGACTCTCAGACTCCGATTCCTGAGCACCCACACCCACTCTTCCACACTCGATATTGGCACTAGCCTCAATCACAGAGACTTGGGAGTCCCTCCCCTCTCGATCTTGCTTGTACTAGCCCCGGTATGACCATTTGAGCTCGGATAGTGGTCAAGACCGTTTAGGGAGAACGATTTGCCCCCGAACCAAGATAAATCCCGTGTCATTGTCTCTAGAGCTGGGCCATCGAAGCACACATTAGCCGACATTATCTGTGGACGGGTGGTACTTGACCACGACAGTTGGCGCGCCAGGTAGGGGCAGCGCTAGAGTGACGATCACCACTTCGATGGCTTCTTCCACCTCGCCGGCGGCCGCTGCGCTAGCGATGCGCTTCGGCACCATCGACTTCTCCAGTACCGAGCCGGAGCAGTCCGTCACCGGAGCTATATTCACCCGCCCGATGCGGCATGAGGATGTTCCCGACCGCCTCCGCGGCGCCACCGACTCGCCCTCTCGACCATGGGGCGGAACTCGACCTGCGGCCAGCCCCATCCACGCCGCCGCTGACCGCTTCTTCATTCTCATCAAGGATGCGCTCCCGAACATCTCGGGCGAGCCTATGTGCTCGTTCCGCGACGCGACCTTCTCCGCCGCCAACGTCGTCCTCCAGCCTCGGAGAGGAGGCATTGTCGGTCGACGAGTTCACGGCGGCTCACGCCAGATGTACCCCGACGGACGGCCGGGGCCTACCGCCCATCGGGCGATGAGCCCCGCGCACCAGGCGTCCATGAGCTCGAGCTCGCCACCGATGGGATGAGCCTCATGGATCGCGACCCCACGCGCCGGTGCTACATGTGCCATTCCCGAGGGCGGGCAGGACGCCCACTCGGCGACGCCCGAGCACACGCCTCGGGCTCGCCGCACGCCAACGCGACCCTTGGGCCGACCGTCAAGGCTCGCTTGGAAGAGCTCGGCGTGGAGCAGCTCAAGAGCGCGAAGCCCTCCTCGCCGGCGAGGGGACGACAAAGAATCACGAGCACGAGCCCGAGCTCGCGACGCCCAAGACCGCATCAACCGGGCGAGGGTCCCGAACGGCTTCCGCCGGTGTTTGGGAGAGCTTCTCGAACCCGGGCGCCGCCACGCCCTCCACCGCGCCGGCCGCCCGCCCCGAAGAGCCCGAGGCGCGGTGGACCCGCGGCAGCTCAGCGGCTTCTCGAGGAAGCCGTGATCCAGCAGGTTGAGAGCTCGGCGTCACACACGGCTGCGGGAAGAGCATGAGGCCTCGTCGCACCCCGAGGTCCACGCCAAGACCGACGGGTCGGCGAGAACCACGACGCCCGGGGACACCATCAATGCCCAGCCGCAAGCTCGAGGCCCGAGCGAAAAGAACATCCCCCGAGACGGCGACAAGTACCGCCACGACGGCCGCGATAAGCGCCTCAGACGTATAGCAAGTGGCGTGGCGGCCGCTACAACAAAGCGACGAAGACAAGAGCCGCGGCCGACGCGTAACGGGCGTCCACTCTGAGCTCGTCTCCCCAAGAGGGATCGCCGCCACACGAGCTCGAGCTCAAGGCGGCCAAAGGCTTTCGCTCACGCATCCACGACGCCGCGTTCCCTCTCGCTTCCGAGCTCCGACCCGGTGCGGGTAGTACAACGGGGAAACCGACCCGCCACCGGCCCGAGGACCACCGCTAGGGCCGCCAGTCGAGGCGCCGACGACTACTTCATCATCCGCAACCTCCCGCTCTATCTTGGAGATTCTGCGCGATCATGGCTCGAGCATCTCCCGGAGGGCGCCATACGCAGCCCTGGAGGACCTCCGCGACGTCTTCGTCGGCAACTTCCAGGGCACCTACACCAGGCCGAGCATGACGTGGGACCTCCAAGGATGCAAGCGTAAGAAGGACGAAGGCCTACGCGACTACATCAGGCGCTTCTCCAAGCTCTGCAATAACCTCTCCGAGGCCTCCGACGCCGAGGTCATCACCGCCTTCACGTTCGGCACCACCTGCAAGACCCTCATCCACGAGCTCGGCGTCCAGAAGCCCAAGACCGTGAAGGAGCTCCTCGACCTCACCACGCGACATACCGAGGGAGAGGACGCGGTCTCCGCCGTCACGGGCAAGGGCAGGCCCAAGACCGATGACGACGTCGCCGAGGAGTACGGGTCCCGCGCTCGTAAGAAGAAGAACAAGAAGAACAAGCACCCTCGCGACAAATGACGATGACGAAGTTCGCGGGCCGTCGCGGACAAGCACAAGGCTGGCCCCAAGGGCGGCAAGCCCTTCGTCCCCCCAAAGAGCACTTCGACAAGATGCTCGAGGAGCCATGCCCACACCACGAGGGGCCGGTTAACCACAAGATGAAGGACTGCCGCCTCATGAAGAAACATGTCATGGGCATGCTGCGGGGAGGAGACAAGGACGGCAAGGACAACGACGCGAAGCTGGCTCCCGACGAGTTCGACGCCGACCTCTACATGGAGGATGGCGCTGTCAATGTCGTCTTCGAGGGGCTCCCGCCACGAGTCCAAGCGCCCGCAGAAGCTCACACGTAGCACGGTCTTCTTCACCGAGCCGGCCACCCCCCGAGTACCTCAAGTGGTCGAGCTCGGCGATCACCTTCGACAAGGCCGATCATCCCCTAAGACATCCCGCACCCGTGAAGGTACCCGCTAGTCGCCGACCCTATCATCGGCACCAAGCGCCTCGGGAAGGTGTTAATGGACGGCGGCAGCGCCTCAACCTCCTCTACATCCACGCGCTCCAAGCTCCCAAGATCCCCAAAGCACGACTCCGTCCCTCGCTGGAGCCAATCCACGGCGAGTGCGGGGGAAGCAGATGCTCCCTCGGGTGGATCGACCTCCCCGTCACCTTCGGCACCGGACAACTTCCGCAAGGAGATCCTCACGTTCGAGGTGCTCCCGCTCAAGAACGCCTACCACGCCTTGCCGGGATGGCCATGCTACACGAAGTTCATGGCCATCCCCAACTACACCTACCCAAGCTCAAGATCCCCGGCCCAAGGGGGTCATCACCGCCGGCTCCACCTTCGAGCACGCTGTCAGCGAGGCCGCCGGCCCAAGACGCCGACGAAACTTGGCCGAGGTCGGCGAGATGCTGCCCAAGATGGCGGGCCTAGGCCGGCGCCGAATACTCCCCCGAGCTCAAGAAGAAGGCGAGCGCGAACTCATCCATCGAGCTGCAGAAGGTGGTGAGCACGAGCTCATTGGCTGAGCTCGAAAAGATCGCGGGCACGTTCGAACCCGAGAAGGACGCCAAGGAGGTCATGGTCGACGGGATGGGCGCACCCTCTCCGTGGGGCCGAGCTCTCCCAAATAGGAAAGCGAAGCTCGTTGACTTCCTCCGCGAACCTCCGACATATTCGCTGTGGAGAGCCTCTCGACATGCCCGGCATACCGAGGGAAGTCGCCGAGCACTCCTTGAACATCAAACCCGGCACTCGGCCGGTGAAGCAAAGGCTCTGACGTTTCGACGACGATCGATGCCAAGCAATCGCCGAGGAGATAGATAAGCTCTTAGCCGCTAGGTTTATCAAGGAGGTGTATCATCCCGAGTGGATAGCCAACCCTCGTACTAGTTAAGAAGAAGAATGGGAAATGGAGAATGTGCGTTGATTACACCGGTCTCAACAAGGCATGCGCAAAGGATCCGCCCTTGCCCGCAAGATCGACCAAATCGTTGACTCCACCTCCGGTGCGAGACACTCGTTTTCTTTGACGCCTACCCGTCTATCACCGATTGCGATGAACGAGCCGATCAGCTCGCCACCTCCTTCATCACCCCGCGGCGCGCGCTCGCTATGTGACGATGCCTTCGCCTGAAAATGCCGGCGCCACCTTCCAAAGGTGCATGCAGAAGGTCTTGAAAGAGCTCCTCGGAAAGCTCGTGGAAGCGTATGTCAACGACATCGTTGTCAAGACAAAGCGTTCGAAAGAGCTCGTTCCCGACCTCGAAAAGGTCTTCGCCAAACTCCGTGAGTTCGAGTCAAGCTCAACCCGAAAAAGTGTGTTTTCGGGTCCCTTGGGGGAAGTTGCTTGGCTTCAACATCTCCGAGCGCCAAGCATCGAGGCAAAACCGGAGAAGATCGCCGCCATCACGAACATGGGGCCGATCAAGAACGTCAAGTGTGTGCAGCGACTCACGGGTTGCCTGGCCGCGCTGAGCCGTTTCATAGCTCGACTCGGTGAACGAAGCCTCCCGCTCTACAAACTATTGAATAAGTCCGAAGCGCCGCCTTTGGACCGACGAGGCCAAGAAGCTCTCGACTCGCTAAAACAGCTCTGGCTAATCCACCCGTGCTCGTCGCACCCACCCCGACGAGCCGATCCTCCTCTACATCTCGCCACCTCAAAGTGGTGAGCACCGCGCTCGTCGTCGAGAGGGAGGAAGAGGGCCACGCGCTCAAAGTCCAGCGCCCGGTGTACTTCAATAGTGAGGTCCTCACCGACACCAAGACCCGCTATACGCAGCTCGAAGCTCAGATACGTGACTGGCCGCGATCACCAAAGCAAACTAAGGCACTACTGATTCCCACCCGGTCAAGGTCGTCTCCAAATACCCCCTTGGCGAGATCATCCAAAGCCCCGAGGTCACGGACGCATGGCCAAATGGGCGATCGAGCTCATGGGGCTAGACATCTCCTACGCCCCCAGAGACGCCATAAAGTCGCAGGCCCTGGCCGACTTCGTCGCCGAATGGACCGAGGTCGAGCAGCCGCCCTGGCCCGACGACATCGAGTACTAGACTATGTACTTCGACGGGTCCGTAAAGAAGTATGGCGCCGGCGTAGGGCTCGTCTTCATCTCTCGAAAAAGGTGCGCATGAAGTACTCTATCCGACTACACTTCCCTGCGTCTAACAACGTGGCCGAGTACGAGGCCTTGGTCAATGGGGTGCATCGCTGACATGAAGCTTGGCATCCGCACCTCGAGGTCCGGGGCGACTCGAGCTCGTCAAGAACCAGGTCATGAAGGAGGTCGACAAGGCCAACCCGAAGATGATCGCGCCATCATCGAAAGTCCACGGGCTCCAAGAGCACTTCCATGGGCTCGAGGTCAACCATGTCCATCGCCACCTCAACAACGACGCCGACGCCCTCGCCAAGCTTCGCATCGGGACCGACCGTCGGTTCCGCCCGGCCGCCTTTCATGCACGAAAGCAACGCAAGCCGCCGATACGACTTATGGAAGACCCTTCGAGGTGGGACGCGGGCTCACCGCCAACACCCCAAGCTCGACCCGAAGGTCGACGCCCGAGCTCGGCCCCTCCGCACGAAAAACTTGCTTTATTGCGGGCTCGAGCCCCAGCAGGTCGTGGCGGCTCGGGGGCTAGGTCGACCACGACCGACCCCAAGCCCGACCGGGCGGATCCCGCTCCTCCGCTGGTTCTCGAGGGCAAGCTCCCGCAGGCGGGAGGAGTCCGGACTTTGGCGCGGAGAGCCAAGTCCTTCGTCCCCCGTCGGAGAGGAGCTCTACGGGTGCATGGGGCCTCGGGCGTTCTCCAACTCGTATCACCTCGGGGGGGCAAGGGGAGGAGCTCATCAAGAACATCCACTCCGGCGAGTGTGGCCATCACTTTGCCCCGCGAGCTCTCGTCGGAAAGGCATTCCGCGGGGGCTTCTACTGGCCGACAGCCATCGCCGACGCCATCAGAATCGTTCGACACAACGAGGGATGCCGTTATTCGCCAGCGAGACGCACCTCCCGGCACAATCCCTCCAGACGATCCCCCCACATGGCCGTTCGCGGTCCGGGGGCTCGACATGGTGGGACCGTTCAAAAGACCACCGGGGTCACACGCATCTCCTCGTTGTCATTGACAAGTTCTCCAAATGGATCGAGGTCATGCCTATCGTGTGATGTCGAAATGAGGAAACCATCATGTTCTTCACCGGCATCATCCACCGTTTCGGGGTACCAAACTCCATCATCACCGACAACGGCACGAACTTCGTAGGAGAGGTCTTCATCAACTGGTGCACCGACCACGGCATCCGCATTGACACATCCGCCGTCAGCCACCCAAGGACCAACGGACAGGTAGAAAGAGCTAATGGCATGGTCTTGAAGGGTGTGAAGTCGCGCATCTTCAAAAGGCTCGGAAAGTACGCCCGTCGATGGCTCACTGAGCTCCCTGCGGTCGTGTGGAGCCTTCGTACCACGCCAAGCAGGGCCACAGGGTGGACGCCATTCTTCCTCATCTTTGTCCGAGGTCGTGCTCCCCACCGACCTCGAAATATGGCTCGCCCAGCGTTCAGGCCCCCGACGAGCATAACAATTAAACGCTGCTTGAAGACGCTACCGATCACTCGACGAAGCCCGCGACATCGCCCTCATCCACTCCCCAAATACCGCAGTCCATGAGGCGCTACCACGGACCGCCACGCCAAGGGGACGAGCTTTTCGGCCGGCGACCACGTTCTACGCCGAGTCCAGAGCTCGAAGGACAAGCACAAGCTCTCGCCATGGGAAGGACCCTTCACCATCGACCAAGCCGGCGAGGCCGGCACGCATAAACTCGAGGGACCACCAAGGCCGAGTCCTCACCAACGCATGGAACATCGAACAACTATGTCGCTTCTATCCCTAAGTGTATTTCAAAAACTTGTAGCCACGAGAGCTCAATAAAAGCACAAATTCGATGCAACAATATGTGCAGGCATTTTGAATTTTTCTCCTTAACATGTCGAGCAATGGCGGCCTTCGCCCGCCAAAGAAAGGCCCGCTCTTGCTCGGGGGCTACAAGGAGTGGGGCACACACCCCACGTTTTGTACGAACCGTTTTTCGCAAAACCCATAAGTTTAGAGCTCAGCAACGAGCTCAAACCCGCGAGCTCATGTCTTCTTACCTTAACTCAAACAGCGTCCCAAAACGACTAAGTCACGAGCTCATCTCCACGGAGCATGGCGCGACCGCTTAAACGATCTCCCGCGCCCCAGGCGGGCCCGCGAGGAAAGGCCCGCCATTCCGGCTCTCGAGTCATGAACTCCCACAAAAGTCGAAGTAAGAACGAAAATCGATAACAAGGGGAGAAGCACAACGAGCTCACATCAAACTGTCACATAAGTCTTTACATGTTTGCCTCGATCACGAGGACTTATCAAAATTCACAAACCAAAGAGGCCAAGCCTCGAGTTTTTACTCCTGCGCAGGTGGGGGCACTTGCTCCGTCGGGTGTCGGGACGCCATCCGCGGGCGCCCTCCTCCGCTCTCGCCAGGGCTCATCACCGCTCCACCGCGGGTGGCTCCGGGACCTCGAGCTCCTCGGCGGCAAGCTTGAAGAGCTCAAGAAAACTCCAAGGTAGCAACCTCGGCGGCGGCGGACTTCCGTTCCGTATCCGCGTCATCGACACCCGGCGACCACCCCGTCTTCACAAGCTTGACGTCGATCCGAGGATAGTGGGAGAAGACGACGCTGACCACCTTATGCACCACGCGCCCGCATCCTCCGTCACCTTGCGGCGGAAGGGCCGACACCCACGCCGACGGATCGGCCACGCCCCTCCACACCGGGACATCACAGACATCCCCGACCACGGTGGCGAGATGCTCGTGCGGCGCGCCGAGCTCGAGCCTCTTTCGGTGTCTCGGACGACGCGTCCCGAAGGATTCCTAGCTCCTTCCGCGCGTCGACGAGCTCGATGGTGCGTTGCCTCAAGTCTGCCTCCTTCTGCTGCAGGGTGAGCTGCGTGTGCTCCAGTGAGGCATCTGACGCGGCGAGGTCCCGTTTCCTGTCTTCGGCCTCCCGCTTCACCTTCAAGGTCTTCTCCTTCTCAACTGCAAGCAAGGGCGACGGGTCGGACACGAGCCACAAAGCCTCGAAACGCGAAAAGGAGGTGGCCTCCAGCTTACTCCATAGCTCGTCGTAGAGCTCTTGCCCGTTGTACCAAAACTCATAATTATCGGCATCAAGCCGAACCCTCTCCGCTCCCGAAGCACGGTGATCACACCAGAGTTCGGAAGCCTGACGATCGTCGGCTCAAGTCCCGACGATCAGCTCCCGAGCCCCCAAAAAGTAGGAAGAGGAAAACAGAGGACAAGGGCAGGAGTACTCACCCGCAAGCTCGTCGTCGCGGTGGCTGAGTTGCCCCTGGAGCTCATCCATGTCCTTCCGCAGGCTCTCTGCACAGATTTCGAGCGCCGAGCGCTCGAGCTCCTTGTCCTCAAGCTTCTGGCGGAGGGAGTCTAGCTCCTCCCCGCATCTTGACGCCGCGGGCCGCTTGAAGGAGAGCTCGAGCTCCCCTCCGCGCCGAGACGCCCGCGGAGCGCGACCTCCACCTGCGCTCCCGGGCCTCTCGGGAGGCCCGGTCTTCCGCCCGCGAACGAAGTCCACGACCTCCTCCGCCCGACACTCAAGAAACCGATGCTTTGGCTGCGCCGCCTCAAGCTCCTCGCACATATCCCGCAAGACACCGCCGTCCCTTCCCGACGAGGCCGCCGGCCCTTAGCGAGAGCAGCGCCACCGGTTGTACCCCGGGACGGAGTCTCTTGCACAACCTGGAGAGCTCAAGCACATAAGAATCCTGGCGAAACACAAAGGGAAACACAAAGGGAAACGTCTGAGCATGGCAACCGGTCCAAACTTGGGCAAGGCGGAGCGCACATGTCGGACCCTCGGATGGGAACGTGGCCGCGGCCTCATCGGGACACGGGTCGAGAGGGAGAACGATGTCCCACACCCGACGGAGGGAACGCTCGCCGCAATCGGGTACCAACACCTCCGCCCCGTCGACCTCCAAAGATCGACGTAGCAAGGAACGGTGCCCTGCAGCGTCGGTAACGTTGAGGCCGACGAGGTCCTCCTCCGGCTCCGTCCGCAGGGACCTCCTCCTCCCTCGAACGCCGCCGCCTGAGCCGCGCCCTCACCCTCGTTGGACGACGCCGACGACGGGATGCTCGGGACGACGACGTCCTCCGTCCGGGAGCTCTTCCCAGCCTCACGCGGGTCCTCCTCACCATGCTCCACGGCGGCCTCTGTCGCCGAAGAGCTTGTGGCAACCTGAGTGCTCTGACCTGTGGCGATGGTCGGCGCCGACGGGGACCCCGGGCGTGAGAGGCCCGGACGTCGGTGAGGCGCTGGTCGACGGGTTCCCTTGAAAGGGAACAGCACCATCATCCGAGACCCCACCGCCGTCGCGCCGCTATCGCCATCGCCGCCGGCCGAGCTTGTCCCCGCAGAGCTCGCCATCGCGGGCGCCATCATACTCACCATCTCCGAGCCCGCATAACGGCGCTTTGAGCTCGCTAACGCCGAGCTCGCCGTGGTTGAAGAGCTCCGTCGCACCTGAACCGTAACTCACGCTGGCCGAGCTGGGAGTGTCGGCCCTCACGCCACGGGGTACTCGACCGCCGCCCGCGAAAATACCCGGCGCAGTCAGCGGCCCACCGTGGGCGACCTTTACCAATGACGATGGGAAGATCGAAGAGCTCACCTGGCCGCCACCCTTCGCTTCTTCATCTTCGCGCCTCGCCGGCCGGGACCCGGGACGCCCCCATCAGCACCCGGTCCGTCGCCGGAGCCCCGGGGAGCTGGGGAGGTTGAGGCTGCAAGACGGCGGAAACCACCGTCGGAGCCATCACTACGGGCGGCGGGCCGCAGGCCCCGACGAAGCCCCGCCTTCTCCAACCAAGGGCATCGACGAGGGCTCGTCCTACGGCTCGGACGGTGATCTCAGCCTCTTCCTCGGCCTCCTTGCCGACGCGCCCCGACGAAGCCGCCTCCTCCCCGGGGGCGGGAGCCCGCTCGGTTCCGTCGGGAGGGGAGGCCGAGATCCGGCGGGATGAACCACGCCAACCTGTGGAGCACGAGCTCGTTAGGAAAACCCGAAGACAGCAGAGCAAATACGGCTCGAACGAAACGATGAACTCTTACCAGCCGCAGAGGTCTCCTCATCGGGAAGGGCGGCGGGAGCCCCCGGTTCCCTCAACCCCGTCTTCGTCACTAGCTTCGTAGAACTCTACCCGGACGTCGTTGAGCCCGGGCGCGTTCGCGGTCCCTCGAGCGGGGCTTTCTCCTCCACCATCTCCCACATCCGGAGAACTCGGCGCTGAAGAGGAACCACCGCCCCTACGGCCAGGGCCTCGATGATGTGGTTCACCGTCGCCCGGGCGTCCCGAAGCATCTTGATCTTGCCCACGGCCACCTCCACGTCCCGCCGCCGAGCCGTCATGCGGGCCCTCACGCCACCGCCTGGCTCCCCCGCGTCAAAGGTGCGGCCGGTGTACCTCGGCAAGGGGAAGGACGAGTCGTTCTTTAGGTAGAACCACTCCTCCCGCCACCTAGCGTTCGTCGTAGGGAAGTCGTCCACCGGAAACGACGTCCGGGTCTTCCCCCGCAGCGGTTGCATCGGGCACGCTAGCAATCGGTGTCGGCCCCCTCCCTTGGTCGACAAGGGCCGGACCTTCGCGAAGATATAGTACTTGAAGAGCTCCCGTTGGGGGATCCCCAACCATCCTCGCGAGCATGGAGAGCACCGACACGAGGAGCACCCGTTCGGCGCCGATGCCGAGCTCGACGCTTCCAATATGTAATCGGCCGTCGGAAGAAATCATCCGCCCGGCATGCCGAGCCCACGCTCATGAAAGGAGATGAAGGAGACGACGAGCCGCCGCCGGGCGCTCCGGCACCGCGGCGTCGCCGGAGGGATGATCCACTCCATCGCCGCCGAAGCGTGGGTACGGCAGCCCGCCCGACGCGACTACACCGCCGATCAGGCCCTCCGCCGCCGTCGGAGTGTGCCCACGAACCCATCTTCCACTCTTGGCCGAAGATCACCAACGGCTGGGGGAAGTGGAAGGATTGGATCTACAAACAAGCGGCGCGGCTGATCTCTTTTCTCTCTCTATGCGCGTGAGAAGGCAAGAAATGGAAAGGTAAACCCGCTCCCCCGATCTTCTCGCTATTTATAGAGCTCCACCACGACGGAGGGGACGAGGTGAAACCACCGGGAGGCCCGCCACGCACCACGCCCGCACGCAACCGACTCCGCGAGATTGCCGCGCGCGACACCGGGCGGAAGCTGAACCGACGCCGCATTAATGAGAACTCCTCCCCAACCGTAGAAATCTTAACGGTAAGATCTCAACGGCTATTTTTTACCCAACGGGTAAAAACTTGAGAGCTCGGCGCAACGGTCAGATCGCCGGGCGACAAACGAATTGAGCTCACGGCGTGAGCTCAATACCCCGTGGTTCAAGGCGTGCTCAAAACACGAGAGCTCCAAAAGCCGCCCGGAGATACCACGAGCGAGGAGCGCTTGGCGGAAACGACATCGACGGTCCATGTCCCGAGCTCCCGAAAGAGCTTGGGGGCTTCCGCCTACGCGCGTCCGGGTCGCTGAAGGGCTACGAATGACTCCATGCTGGCCTCTCTGATGAGGAAGCACTTCGCCCCCGGTTAACGCTCGGGGGCTCGAAAACTATGGAGTCGGGCTCTCAGAACCTGAGGTTGATCCACCAGCTGATCAAACGAACGAGCTGACGAGCTCGAGCCTCACCCGGACTATCCGATAGCAGCTCCCCGAGCACTCGTTCTCGGCTAGCGAAGCAAGATCGAGCCTCGAGCTCACCACCTCCGTAAACGACCACGCGATGAACAGGGTCGACGAGCCCGCGAAAAACTCTAAAAAAGCCTCCACAGGAATCTACGATTCTCGCGGAGCCTCGGGGGCTACACCCGCGGGTGCGCTCGCGTGCACCCACGAGCCAAACATCTAACCCCACGACGAGCCGCCACCTCCAAACGAGGATCAACATGACAAAAGCGCCAAGGAGAGACCTCATCTCTCCCCGACGCCGGGGGCTCTTGTGGGGGATCGATATTTGGGATGTCATCACCCGAGCTCCTAACCCACCGTCCGCAAACGAACACAAGCGCATAAGACCCTCACTACGGGCAAGCCCTCCACACGCGAATGAGTCCTCGGGAGCTCCCTCATGAAGAGCACCTCCCAAGAGCAGACCCCCTCGAGCTCCCCGCACGGGATCTCCTTTGAGGCCTCTCTCCGCATCGCGTGAGCTCCCCCACGACGAGCCCTGCGCTGGCAATCCCGGAGAGCTCATCCATTCAGCGCGCAGGTACGAGAGTTGGCCAATAACTCCCTGACACGCTCAACTGCTCCCTGACAATCACTGTAGCCATGCGGGGTTACAGAGACAGGGAGAGGTCATTTTGGCCATGCCGTCGTACCCCGTCGACTCCAACAGCTCTGCCACAGTGACCGGCGGGTACGTACCAGGTACTGCACCCCCATACATGGCATGGGCGCATCCCATACCGAGAAGACGGCTTCCAACTGCGATTAGGGACAAGGCGACACCAGACCACCGCCCAAGCCCCGATTCCCGCGTACGACGACGACCAATTTCAGCATCCAAAGCACCTAGGAGCTCGAAGAAAGCTCTCACCTCGTTGCAAGCTCATCCGAGAGCTCTCCTCTCGCACCCCCCTTCGTATATACGCTTTTCATTCTTTCAAGCCCCGACTCGGAGTGAGCCCATGTCCCTACCCCCCTTGCGACTATAAAAGGGGAGGCAGGCCCCCGAGTTGGGGCAAGACTCTCAGACTCCGATTCCTGAGCACCCACACCCACTCTTCCACACTCGATATTGGCACTAGCCTCAATCACAGAGACTTGGGAGTCCCCTCCCTCTCGATCTTGCTTGTACTAGCCCCGGTATGAGCATTTGAGCTCGGATAGTGGTCACACTAGACTAGGGAGCACGATTTGCCCCGAACCAGTATAAATCCTGTGTCATTGTCTCTAGAGCTAGGCCATCGAAGCACACATTAGCCAGATATTACTGTGACGGTGGTACTAGACCACGACACGTAGTCACACAAAATGATCCACGGCCCATCTGGAGCTGGGACCAGATCCAAAATGATGGCATCGTCATCCCCTTTCCAATGGGTCCAAGATCGCCTTGTTTCGATGTCGTATAAAGAAGTTATGGTCGAAACAATGATGTCTGCTGAATCCGAGGGTCACCTGGCAACTGAGTTGGAGATGAGTAACAACTTGGGGAAGACTATGGCATAGGCGCATCTAGTGTGGCGATGTCCTCCTTACAAGCGCAACAACACATGAACTTAACCAACAACATCACCGCGACGATGTTGGTGAGAGCTCGAGGTAGCCGCTCGCCTCGCCAAGCCACCACGGTACAACGGACCTCCTTGCGGGGGCCGACCACCCGGATGATGGATGACAAACTGAACATGATGCCTTCAAGAAGGTAGTGATGCTAGAGCGGCACCGTCGTTGGCCCCTGGGCAGGAAGCCTGGCCGGGTTTTCACCCTTGTCCATCGGGGAAAGTCACCGGGGGATAACAATAGCAACCGACGGTCGGGCAGCAAAGAAGGGGGAGGGGAACGTCGCGAGGACCTCCCCCTTCGGCGCCGCACTAGGGGTCAGGTCCGCCACCGAACGGCGCCCGCCGCCACTAAAGCCCGTCGCTAAGGTCCCGGGCGCCGCCTACCCCCACCCAAGACGAGGCGGGGCGACAGATCCGGACCCGGAGGGCCCGGATCGGGAGCCATGGTCCGCCGCCCGACGAGCCAAGCTCCATGGACGGAGTTGGAGGTGGGGTGGAGGACAAATCTAGGGCCCGGGAGACCGGATCCGCCGGTCCCCCACCCCGCCAAAGTCGCCGGAGTCGCCGGTCGCCACCGGGTCGAAAGGGTGGGGTGGAGGGGGGAGGGGGAGCGCACGGGGGGTTGGTGGGGAGGCTAGGGAGGGGGGCACCTTTTGAGTGCGCCGCCGCCGCCACCGCGAGCAAGGGCGGTCGCGGAGGGGGGGGCGAGCAAGGGGTCTCAGCCAAGAAGTGGTGGTGTCGCCGTCCGAGTCGCCCTCCGTGAGGACGGCACGCTGGGGCCTAGGTGTTTTTATGTGTTATAATTATGCTCGTGTTGCATGATGTGCACCTTATGTATTCATCCTTGTTTGTTTCTTACTTATTTGTCTGGCTCACAAGTTGTATGTATGCATCGGGCCACCATATTTTTGTTGTGTTTGTGCTTGAATAAGGTCTTTTGGGCATGACTTGTTTATGAACCTTAATGATATATTATAATGGAAGCTTACTCCAATAATAGTAATCCCTCCATCCAAAAAACATGCAACTATGAGAATCATGCTAGTCAATTTGACTAAATTTATAGTAATTAATATGAATATTTATCTCTCAAACAAAAATTTACTATTGATACTAATTTTGTATTATAAGTGTTAGTAATGTTTTATAGAAATTTAGTCAAAGTTAATTGGTTGACTTCTCGAGAATCGTGAACTGCATGTGTTTCTGGGACGGAACACCATACTGTATGGTAATTTTTTAAAAAATGAAGCTTCTGTTATAGTGCATATGGGTACAGGCAGTGTCACCAATACTGTACACAAGATGTATGCATCTTTAAAAAGAGGGTACGGTGTTCGCCACGTAGTACAGAGGAAGTACCAGCTGATTATAATTGATTGACAGTATTGTCTCTTTACACTTTTATTACAGGTACCTGGTTATAATCGATGATATCTGGCATTACGAGGAATGGGAAATCATCAACAAGTCTCTTCCAGATAATAATCTGGGCAGCAGAATTGTCACGACGAGTCGTGTCAAGTCTATAACTGAGAAGTGGCTTGAAGATTTTGATGCCTTGGTCCACAAACTTGAGCATAGTCGCGGTTCGATGATATCTAAAATGATTGATATGAATGCTGACATGGTTGGAGAAGGTTTTGACCGTCATCACCATATTTTGTACATGTGTGATGGTATGCCGTTAGCAGTGGCTTGTATGTTTTCAGCATTGGCAAAGGAGCGAGAGCGTCAAGAACAACAAGAAGGGCTGTGTGTACTGAACACACCTGGTCTGCAAGACAGGCTTGAGGAACAGGTTATGAGAAATGGAATTCGGAGCACTCCAGGGTTTGAACCATTGGTAGAGAGTTTGGAGCTTGGCTATAAGGATCTTCCTCATCATATGTTGAAGACCTGCTTGTTGTATTGCAGTATATACCCTGATTATAAGTTTAGATTGGGTGACAAATTTGCAAGGGATCATCTGGTCAGGCGATGGATCGCTCATGGTTTTGTTCGCAAGGAAGAGGTAGCAAAAGATTACTTTGATGAACTTGTCAGCAGGAGCTTCTTTACAGGTGACTCCCCTGCTCCCCATGATGCGAAATTACCTTAGATGGAAGTTGCGAGAAGACAATTTCATCACTTGCACTTCTGATGGTGTTCCATCCTCCCCGGTTGGCCGGCTATGTATTAATTATTACATGCCAAGAAGTGATCTAGTGGATACTTTGTCAGGAATTGATTGGCATCATATTCGGTGCCTTATCGTTTTCAAAGATGCCGAGAAGGTCCCCTACAAGGATTTGGAAAATCTGCGAGTGTTGGATGTTCAATACAATCATGAACTTGAGAATCAACATCTCAAGGATATGTGTGGGCTGTTCCGTTTGAGGCACCTGCAGCTAGTGTCAGGCGACCTTGATGGGGCGGGGATTACTGAGATTCCAGCAGAGATAGCGAGGCTGCAGCATTTGGAGACTTTGGAAGTGTGTCACACAAGGATCACAAGGTTACCTGCTGAGATTGGTGACCTCAAGCAATTAAAGACTCTGGACTTGACTTGGAACAACAGGATCGCAGAGCTGCCAAGGGAGATGGAGAACCTGCAACATATATTGGAGACTCTGATCATCCGTCACTCACAAATCACAGCCCAAGCCTGGGAGATCATCAGGACACTGAAGAAACTGAAGACTTTGGACATGAGTCAGAACTGTTACCTCTCAGGGATACCTAGGGACATTGGGGAACTGCTGCAGCTGAAGAATCTGATCATGAGTGGGAACAAAGGGATCACAGAGCTGCCCAAGGAGATTGGGAAACTACAGCATTTGGAGACGCTGAACCTGAGTGAAACAAAGATCACAGAGCTGCCCCGTGAGATCGGGAATCTCCAGCGGTTGCAGATTCTTAATTTGCGTTATGTTAGTACAATCACAAAGCTGCCTCAGGATATTGGGAAACTGCAGCATTTAGAGTCTCTATATTTGAGTGGTACAAATGTGAAGATACCACGGGAAATCGGGGGACTGAAGAAACTGAAGAAACTAGAAACGGATTTCAGGAAACTACCCTTTATTCTAGTTGGTCAGCTTTCAAAATTAGAGGGGTTGCCCAACAACGTCCGCCGACTTTGGAAGAATAGTGATTTGGCATCATCACTAGCCGGAGAGATCCTGTCCTGTTCCGCCCAAAAATTTGTTGGGGTGAGTGGTGATGGCAAACTAGTCGTTGGAACGAAGCACATGCACATTCCGCTGTGTGTATCAAAGAGCACTTCAACAATATTGTTGACTTGGACATCAGGATCTACAAATTAGAGGAGCACGATCTCATGATTCTACGGGACATGCCCTACCTGACTGTACTCAGCCTAAGGTTCGAAGCTGTTCCCAGAAAGCAGGTAGCCATTAGCAGAGGAGGGTTCGCAAAGCTCTTGCATCTCATTGTTGACAGCAGAGTGCCGCGGATTACCTTCCAGGAAGGAGCTATGCCAAGGCTGTGGTTGCTTATATTCGAGTTCCAGTTCTACGGTGGCCCACCAAATACAGACCACCCTATGGGTATCAAGCACCTTGTGGACCTCAGACGTGTCAACTTCGAATGCAACGAATGGTATCGAGCAGACAGCCCGTGCATCAGCGCCACGATCGACGTCGTGAGGAAAGAAGCCAGGGAGCATCCCAAGGACATTACACTTCAAGTGTCAGGCAAGGATGATGAGATTTTTCCAAGGAACAGTATTACACAAAGTTCTCAAGATCGCAATGACGAAGCATGCAGCAGCAGTGCGTCCGAAGAGATGGAGAAGATTTCTGAAGATGGCAGTGAAGCTTTGCAGCGGCAGTGGGGCAGAAGAGATGGAGAAGATTTCTGAAGATGGCAGTGAAGCTTGCAGCAGCAGTGGGGCCCAAGAGATCGAGGAGATCCAAGATTAATCCATCTTCTGCACAACACACATAAACCACAGTACTACGTACGTAGCATTTTATTTTACTGATAATAATAATGCATTTTATATTTTACTAATATTATAGTAATAACCTTCTGCTTCCTTCCTTTCTGTTGGCAGGCCAGGCCACCTGACCTGATCATCACGTACGACCCGGACCTTGACACTGCACGGAGCGGTGTTTCAGACTTCCCATCATGTTTATGTTTGTTTGCTTGACATTTTCTGTTCCAAAGGCATCGACGACGTCATCACGAACCTCATTCTCCACCGATCTTTGCTGAACTTTCCAAATATCTGTCCTCTGCTATTTGCCACAAGTGATTGATTGCCTACACTACACTACGTTTAATTTCCTAGTTCAGTCGTTGCTTTACCCTGCCGGCGTGCACCTGTTTGGCCGTCCTTTTAATACAGCTCTTGTATTCATTCAATAATCAGGCCTGTTGGGCCTGCATACTGGAACTTATTGTGTGGTGTGTATCATGGAGTGATTTGCCAAACCTAGCTATGTTGTGCTTACTTAATTCTGAGTCTTCAACTTATTGTAAGGATTTGTACTTATAAACGTGAATTTATCATCCCATGTTTCATACATTATTTGTGATATGTGTTATATACTGTACGTGTGTTTTCATGATCCTTTTCAAGCCCCTGAGCAGGCTAATCATGATGTCATAAACAGAGCAGAGCGCAGAAAGGGAGGCTGTGAAACGCTCTGCTCCAAGGGCCATATAATGTGTGCCTGTCAATTGCTGGTTTTGATTTAACAAATACAGACTTGCTTTTTAAAATATTATTAGAGCACTATGGGTCTAATAATCCAGAAACTGGTCGAGATCATAGGTTTGCTTTTCACTCTCTCAAATATGATTTGCAACCGTCTATCTGTCTTCTACTGTGGCCGATATGTTTGGCCTTGTGATGAACAACAGGAGGATTTGTCCGCTGAAATCATTTAGTGTCCAAAATGATGTTTGAAGTTTTCATTTTTTTTAAATTCAAAATTCAAATACATAAATCACAGTCACATAAGAAATATTAAAAAATAATAGCTGTAATAACACCAAAAATTGATAGAACATGATTTTAGAATCTTTTAGAAAAAAAATCATCAACTTTGAAGTTAGTACGAGGGAGATTAAAAAGAGAAATCAGAGTTCATAAGTGATGTATTAGTAACTGTTCATGGCTAAAACCAACAGTGATGACCTAATATCAGTGTTAGTTTTTTTCGAAGCGTGCTTTGCACGCATTGCATTAAGAGAAGTGGGAACAAAGTTACATTGCCCGTGTGACCAACGGCAAGTCACCATTGGCCGACATGTTGAACACTACAAATGTCACGGCTTCAACGGTGGAGCTTAGAGGTTTGTGCTAACCGAGTAAACTAAATTGCGACTTAATGCGACGCGCACAACCGTTCAAGGCTCGTGCACTCCCTCCAGTTCTTGTCTCGCCAATGCCCGCGCCGGCAAGCCGCGAGCATGGGGAAGGCAGCACACATCACATCCGCCCAGCGGGATGGACCTCGACAATCAAGTAGTGGTGGAACTTGGTGGCGATAGTCGGTGTCGGAGTATTAGTCACCACATGGTCAGGATGCCCTTCCAACTTGTTCAAGATGACACGTTACGCCGCTTCACCGGGTCGGGATCGCGCGTTGCCGATTTGGCGGCCAACCGTCGCCGCGACGAGGGGCCAATGTTCGCCAATGGCCCTAGAAGTCCGGCGGCGAGGCGAGACACGGAGACATGATCGGAGGCACTTCCATCGGCAGTGTCAAGGAGTCGATGAAAGCTGTCACCGGCCGCTGTGGGCGCACAAGTAACAGGTAAGTGAGTAGGCATACGGCAGCCATGGTCGGTCTCCACGCGTGGGATGAAGGCCGAACCACCAACGAATGCAGCAGTGCCAGAAGTCGCTAGCACATTGTCGTAGGAAGAGGGCGCGAGGCTCCAGCATTGTCGAGGACTTCATCTCGACGTCTTGATCAGCAATGAGGCATGGCCGAGACGTCTCCCACGTTCTCGACGCCACAGCCTCTGCGAAGTTGAGGTTGACCATACAAAGCGGCGAGGGAGGCTCCAACTCCATGGCGGGCGGACGCGCGATGAGGGAGGCTGCAAGCTTGTCAAGCATAGGGTCCACCCGAGCGGGAGGCTCCATAGCCGGCCAAGGCTCGAACGCAAGCGAGTCGTGGTTGTGCCGGCGTTGCTCACCACCCTCGATGGCATGGCGCCACTCCCAGCTGGGGCATGGCCGATTTCATGGGGGGCGAACAAAGAATCCGTCTGACGAAGGAAAGAGGCACCGGCGGCCCAGCCGCCCCTAGAGCACCCCCGGTCATCGCCACGGTTGTCGACAATGCGGCAATCGGAGCATAGGGTCGAGGCTCCTCAAGATAGTGTTAGCTCCCGCCGCGACGACTCGAGGAGGCGCCGTGGTGGGCAATGTCGATGCTTGCAGTTCCTCGCCCGTGCTTCTCGCGGCCGAGGCGAGAGGAGGCGGCGGGACGGGGAGGAGCATGGGGCGTGACGCGTGATCTCCAGCTAGGCGTTGAAGCAGAGCCTAACAAGGGGACGGCGGCACAGGCCGCCAGAGACGAGGGTTGGGCGAGGCACATCGGCGTCCACGCCTGCGCCTCTAGACGAAGGTGAAACCTTCATCGTTGACGACGGGGGCATGCAATGATAGCTGCGGGGCCCCCCTGGCAGCGCCAGGCTCGCGATGGCGATGACGGTGGCCACCAGGCGGCGGAGCCCAATGGCTATGACCAAGCCGCTGGTGTGTAGGGACGCACGCGGCTGGTCTGTCGGCCGAGCCGTTGGTGTGCTGCCACCCTAGCCAAGGTTGAGAACACGCCGCAAGAGAGTGGAAGTCGTTTGCAGCCCGCGCCCGACGATGGCGGTGACGAGTGTGTCGCCGCTTGTGCTTGAGCGGATGGTTCCGGCACCGGGAGCAGCGCCCCCGCACCTAGTTTGGGGAGGATCGACCGCCCCGACGCAACGCAACGGAGGGTGAGGTCGATGTGTTGTCGATGGCGCGTTCGCCGCCGGCGGCGAGATGGCGCGACACACAACTCGCAGCATCGTGGGAAGGGGGAAGGGCTCGTAGTCCACCTCATCCTCGGAATAGGTGTCCTCGACGAGCCCCACCTTCCGCCCTCCTTGGTCCCACCGGCAGAGGGCATGAAGGGTTCGGCGTCGGGAGAGGGCCTTCGTGTGGCCTCCAAAGCCGGGCGCATACACGATGGTCGTCGCCGGGAGGCCCGCGGGGGACCGCGGTGGATGCAAACAACGACGAACATGGAGCAGATGGGCGCACGAGGATGACGTCGGGATCCGGCCGGCCCAACGAGCTGGAGGCGGATTCGGGCGGGGAAGCCGCAGTCCTCGACAAGCCCCGTGCTCATCCTGATGGCATCCCCTCCACATCACAAACCGGAGGTTCCGCGATGGCGCTTGACGCTGGTTCCCCGAGGTCGTGTCCCAGCGGCGTGGGCGGCACTGGTCGATGCCCCAGCCCCGCGCCCGTGGCGAGGTCCCGGGCGCTAGAGACGCCGGGCGGAGGTCGAGGAAGACCGCGCGGAGGGTGTCGCAGTGGATTTGTGCGGAGGGGGCCGGTGCCGAAGCCCGATGGGGGCTGACGCCTAGGGAGGCCCGCGCAGGGCGTCCTCGCCGGATCCGGCAAGCACAGCCGCGGATCCGCCTCGCTGGCCGCCACGACGGCAATGGCGGCCACGACCTCCACTCGCTGCAATAGCGTGACCGCTATTGACCTTGGGGTTCCCAACACGGTGCGACGCCTCCGCTCAGGCGGAGCCCTGAGGGAGAATCAGAATGAAATGTCTATAAGCGGTTGGCAAGTTGTAATAATGCTTCATAAATGGAATTCACCAACCCCTCTCTGGGGAGGACTCCTCCCTACTTATAGTTTTACATTACCAAGCGATGTAGGATTACATGCTTACCCTTTTAGATTCTAGGCATATTCCTTTGGAACTACAAATGGCGTCAACCTATATCGTACTTTTACATGACTTGTCGCCTATCGCCTCCCCGGGTCCACCCAGTAGGCCCAGTCCTCTCGGGATCGGAAGCCTTCGCGGATCCCGCCTTGTTCCCCGCCTCGAGTCCCGCTGCGGCCGGCAACCTTCGGTGGTCCTTCTTGGAGGAGGGTGGCGGAGGCGTTGACCTCCGCGTTGACCTCCGCTAGCTCCCGCACGGTCGGGGAGATCCGTCCCCTCGCGGATCGAGCGGAGCGGCGTAGCCTCGATACCTCCGCCGCGTTTCGCGGGCGGAAGTCCGCCGATCGTACTCTCCTGCAGAAAACGCAGAATCAACACGATAAATTCGTCGGTGCCAATCTCCGCGAACGTTTCGGCGGTCGCGTGAACACCTCCGGCTATAACACTGGGGCCTATTCCCCAACAGATCCCCTTGAGGGGCGAATGGTCGTAAGCGGAGGCGTGCCTTCGTTCTCAACAGTTTGCGATATAGTGGAGGTGTTGAGGGTCCCTTCCCCGGGGGGCGATTCCGTGAGGGACGGCGTTTGCGAATTTGAATCGCCGCCATCGCAACGGACAAATTGGCGCCCCGATGTTGAGGTGACGTTTTTACGCCCGTTGGTCGCAAATTTGTTCATTTTGGGATGCGAAGGGTCGGGGGGTGGTACTATAAAGGGGCCTCACCCCCCGGTGAAGCCTCACCCCACCATCGCCGCTTTTCCCCTCCTTTGCCTTCTTAAGCACTCTTGCTTGACGCTTCTTTTTGTCCCTTCGCTAGCTCTTGCGATTTCCTTAGGTGCATGCGGCGCGTGTCCCAAACCGTCAGCGTAGGGGGGCCTTCCCCGTCGAGCTCACGGGCCATACGCGGAGCTTTGCCGCACCGCGCGCTAGCCGCACCGCGCCTCTTCGAGGAGTGCATGCTGGACGCTGCTCGCGCCCAAGACCTCGAAGATACCCTTTCCGACGTCAACGCCTCCGTCGGCGATCTCATGGCGCGCGAAGACGCCGAGGCCACTTACGAGTTGGGTTCCTCGAAGATGACCCAAGCGATGCTTGACGACCTCCGCCGCGAAGGGGTTCATTGGGACCAACTCGCGGAAGTGAAGCTCCCTCAAGGCGGCCGTGCCCGAGCCGCGAGCCGCAAAGATCAGTGGGGCATCGTTTTCAAGGACTTCTTTACGCGGCCTCCGCCTGCCCTCTTGCTCGTTCTCGCGCACGGTGGTGGAGTCGTTTGAGGTGCAAATCCACCAGCTCACTCCCCATGCTTTTCTCGCCGTCGAGGTTCACGTGGGCGGTGGAGTCTTATGGCGTTGAAGTGGACACCAACACCTTCGTCCGCTTCTACGAGCTACACAAACAGACCGAAGCCCCGGGGAAGATGCCGGATGGGAGCGAAAAGAGGGCGCATTCGGGTGTCTTTGCACGTTCGGTGCCCGTCGCTATCGTGGCGAGGAGAAGGCGGAGATCTCCTACGCCCGTAAGAACAAGTGGGAGCCGGGCCTGGATGGACTACCGGTTCTATGCCAAGTCCGCGTCACGAGCGAAACGGTGAGACGGGGAAGAGATATCCCGCTATCCCTTCGCGTCGAAGCCTGGTTCCTGTGGACATCGTCTCCCGCCCCGAGCCTAATGAGGATCATACGGATCGACGAGAGAAGTGTCGCGAAGCCTTTCTTCTCGCCTGCCGGTATTCGGGAGGTCGTGATCCGGTGGAGGAGATTTGCGCGGCTAAGTACTCACCGCCGCGGCGCCACAAGGATCCCCTTACAATAGAGAGGATTAACCCGCCCGTTTTCGGGGACGCGGAGGTGTTGGTTCCGCACCCTCGCCTCGGCGTAAAGCTCCCTGAGGGCACTAGTGCGGATGCCTTCATCATCTTTGGTCGAGATGGAGGCTCAAGACATTTTGGGCCTGTTGACGGTAACCAACGACATATTTTTCCGTCAACTTAATTACTACCATAAAGGGAGTAAAACTATACCTTTTTATACTCATATACATTTATCACTAATAAATTCCACTTGTAGTACCTTGTATTTTATTTTGCAGATTTATAATAAAAGCAAGTGGAAAATCGACCAAAGTACGCCATCCAGGGAAGCGCATTATTGCAAAATCAAGCCCAAGGGAGAAATGGACCAAACACGCAAAACTGGGCCGAGCCAATGCCGCCCTACAACTTTTCAGGACCAACAACGCCACCCTGCCCAAGCCGGAGCAGGCGGGCCCCCAACGAGGGCGCTGGCGCACCACCGGTGGCACAAGACGCAAGGCCGAGGCGCTTGGGCCCCTTCGGGAGGAGGCAGTTCATTACCTTCCAAACGGGCACTACCGACGCGTTGGATGGTCGGTTTCGCAGATTAGGAAGGAATTCCTAGGTCGGTTTTGCTCCTTCCATGTGGGGATGGCCATTTTCCAAAGAGCCCCCTCTCCTCTACCTATAAAAGGAGGCCATCTCCCACCATTGTAACACACACCATTTGGAGCCTCCTCACTTTCTACTCCGGCCTAGCCTAATCAAGATGGTGCAGGCAAACCAATTTTATGGTTTGCCAAGTGAGGACACAAATGCGCATCTGCAACACTTCCTCGAGCTCAGCGACAGGGCCCTATCTCGATGAAAGAGTTTCTAGCTCGGAGGTCCCAGGCGGGCAACATGACTCGTTTGAACCGGATTTTTGAGGAGATGAAGATCGAATATGGCCATCACAAGGTTCCTCGCAAGGTGTTAGAGGACGTGGAACGGCGCGAAGCTGAGGAGGTCGCCGCGCCGCCGCGGGTGATAAGAGAGAGGCTCCCCCGATTACACGGGGAAAGACAAAGAAGAGGAAGGTGGAGGGGAGCACCTCCGCTCGCCCTCCGGTCCCATCTCGCCGCTGCTACGGCTAAGGAGGACGCGAAGAAAAAGAAGAAGCTGGCCCACAAGCAGGTCAAACAACGGGGAGGTGCGGAGATCGTCATCCCTTCCCGTTATTGATAAGGGTCTTTGTCAAGACGAGGGTTCCGCCGCTGGATCTTCCGGGCGCCGCCCGTTCCTCCGATTGGCGGCGGGGAGTTTCTTCCGCTCTGAAATTTGGGCCGGTCTCCCCTACTGCCAAAGAGTGCCGACGGGCTTTCTTGGGCAAGGCGACTTCGGAGGTGTCGAGGGCCATGGCTGACCCCATGGCCGACTTTCTGACGTCGAGCGACAGCTCCGCTAGCTCGCGTCACCGGGGGAGGGCTTGGGGGAGCCAGTGAGCGGTTGCCCGCGCGCCAATGTGATGGATCAAGAGGTAGCGGCTGGTTCTACCTCGATGATTCTTTTGTGCCGCCATTTGGATTGAGTCCGACCTACCCCCGGATGCGGGAGCTTCGTGCCATTCACGATGGCTCCAAAGGCAAGGGTGTTGAGGCGGAGAACTCCGCTGCGAAGGCTGCGAAAGCAGCGGAGGTGTTGGAGGTTCTGCGTACCGGTGCTGCCTCCGCTTATGCTTGTACCGGAGGTATGTTTTATTTGTTAATTTGCTTTTGGTTTTAAGGCACCGGCTGTATGTGTCGACTCTTTTTGTTTCAGGTCTTGGCGGAGCCACCGATGCTTTTTGGTGCAGGCTCCCCGGTTCTTTGTGGAGGGTGACTTGAGTGAGTTCTCTTTCTTGACTTCCTCGCTTGCTTCCGTTTTGTTAAGTTAGCGGTCATGTTTAATATTACGATTAGATACTATACTCAAATATTTTTCGAGGAAGGTGACGTCTACGAGGTCTTCAACAAGGCTATAGATCGAGCCTTTCGGTGCGGAGATGTTCTCTTGTAGTCTATCTTTGTTTTTTGATTTGGCGGTAGTGTTTTAATATTTGTGCTGTTGTTTTTGCAGATGACCACCAGTTTGGAATGCGTCCGTGCTAAAGTTCATCGGGAACTTGTGGCACGGGACAAAATGTTGTTGAAGTTGAAGACGAAGGTCTCCGCTTTGGTCCGAGGAGAAGGCTTCTCTCGAGAAGCTCGTTTCCCAGAACGAGCTTCGCCCGCATTGAGGCTAGTACGGCTAAAGAAATGCATGGCGCCGCTGATTTCCCGCGCGGAGATGGCTGAAAAAGCCTTGCACGAGATGGAGGCTTAGCTTGAAGAAGCTAACGCTAGCCTGACCTCGTCGCGGGCCCAATCGGCGGAGCGACAGAAGCAGTTGGACAGCATCTTCCTGTCCTGCACTTCTGTTGCTCGTTCGTACGCGGAGGCTGTGACCTCCGTTGGCGCTGTCGTGACCCCATTTCCTACGGAGGGGCGGAGCAACGGTGTGCTGTCTTGGTTGGCGAGGAACGCCGCCAAGCTTCCGGAGTGTTGCGGGGGGTGTCCGACTTCGGGGCTCGGGCTGCGGCGACGAATATCGCTTCGCATCCTTTCCAAAGAAGGGTGCGGCGATGTGACCCAGTCCGCGTGAAGGACACCCACCATCCATCAAGTCCGGGCGGAGCTAAGTGGTGATGCTCTGAAGTTTGTGGGCTCGTTCATGAAGAAATTTCAGGCGGTCCATGGGCGAGCGGAGGCGGCGTCCCTTACTCGCTCTCTTTTTCGGGTGAGTTTGGTATTCAAAGGTATATAGTTTTGTTTAGTAGCTTTCTTTATTTCCTGGTGTGTGATAAAATATTTTGGTCAGAGTGGCACGCCGACGGAGGCCCCTGCTCCGCGGGTCGAGGTTGTAGAGGAGGTTCAGCGGGATGTGTCTCCGCCACCAGCTCCTGAGGTGGAGAATGCAACGCGTTGATGATGACGACGCGGAGGTGTAGATTCTTTGGTGTTTTGAACTTTTTATCCTTTTGGTTTGTTATGCGGATGTATGCCTCCGCTTGTAAAAATTTAGTGAAACATTGTTAAATGAGAATCTAATGTTTTGTTCTGAAACGGTGATCTCCTGCGCAGGTTCCTGTTGAGTTGCCTGCGCAGGATGTGAATCCATTGTGTTTTTACCGTAATGGAGTCTATGTTGACGGTGGCCTGTGGGAATTTTGGAGGGACACCTTCGCGAACCCTAGTGTAAATGATATGTATGAGGATGTTTTATTTGACTTGGGTGATGTGCGAATGGCGTTCATGAACTCCGTAGCTTGGGAGGGTCCTCCGCCTGAATCGTTGTAAACTTTGTTTTTTGTTTTGCCAAAGTGATGTAAACAGAGATTTTTTATTAATAAAGCGGAGTTTATCAAATCTTGGCGGAGCTTTGTCTTAGTTACATGATACAATGTTGCTTTATTTGTTCCTACACTTGTGGATTTGACAGCGGAGGCTAATCATTTCTTTGCTTTGCACCTATCCGTCCTCTTCCGATGCGAGGTATTCACATGGAGTAATGGATGTCTTTCTTGAAGACCTCCGCTACACGTGTGGGAAGCGCTTTTTGTTGCTCCTCTTCACGGGTCTTCGGCAAGGACCTGGCATTTGGTTGCTTTGCAAGAATTTCTATCTTCGGGGGGATGTTACGAATTCTTACGCGGTCTCCCCCCTGTTGTTACCCAGGTGCCAGGGTCATTACGATTTCTTACACGGTTTCATTGTTTTCGTGATTAGGTCGGGCGGAGGTCGACGTCCGCATTCATGATGTGCTTCTAGTTTTTCTTGAGTGCCTGTTGTTTTGAGATGGGTGTATGTTATATGACCGATGGTGGGGGGGGGTCTCTTGTTTTATAGGGCCTAAGTCATTAATTGGACTTATTGATATTGTCCTTTGTTAGGTTGGTTTGGTGAGTTGGGTTAGTATAAAACCCGACTGTTTCCTCCCCCCTGGACCATTTAGACACTATGGGCCAGTCTGGTGGTGGCCTAGTGAAGTAAATTTGGATACCGCGTAAGGGTTCATAAGGAATGGTCTAGGACGCCCATCTAGTTGTCCTCTTATTCGTTGGTTCGGAAGCCCGGACTAAGACAGGCACGGAGCTATTAATTCTTGCCAATGAGCTTTGGTGGTTTGTGCGGTTTGCCATCCGGGCTAGACCTTCGTTAGAGCGTCTTGTGTCTGTTTTGTTTCCTACCGGGCGGAGACTCGTTATGGTGGAGGGCTCCTATGGCGGTCCGCAGCCATGTACGAGACGAGGCGTTGATGCAGGCGAAGACTTCCTTGTGGGCACGGAGTGAATTTGTTGCCCTACACGGTGGTGTTGATCACGTCCTCTGTCTTGCTGTGTCTACGCCACCACAGTTCCATCTTCTACGCGATGGTGTAATGCTTGCACGAAACAGGCGTGTACACGAGCGAAGCTGTTTTGCTGCTCGTGGCATGTGTCCGTGCCCTAGTGTGACAATGTGGTGTAGCTTGTTTTTGTTTTTGTTCTTCTACTACCACTGTACCATCTTCTGCGAAGATGCTTATATCTCAATAGCAGCACAATGTCAAGCACTTGCAATAAAAATTTTCCTAACTTAATCTGAAGAAAATTTGTGAATGTTCCCCCTTGATGCATTTATTGGGGAGGTGGGGCTGATGCCTGAAATGGACAGGTCTTTTTTCAGCTGTTTGTTTTTGACACATGTCGTTGTGTCACCTCGATGCCTACGCCTCGGGTAGGACTTTTTTCGAGGATTTCAGAGACCCTTTTGTTGGTCTTTGGAGGTCATTTTTATGTTTGAGCCTTCGCTATTTCATAAAAATGTCCTCTGAAATATTTTCGTTGTTTTTGTCGAATTACGTGACTTCGTTGCTAGTCACTTTCGACTTTATCTTCGTGGTTTGGGGAAGTTTCCTCTTTATATTCCAGAGGATTTTACATTAGTCTTGCCTCATTAAAAACCTCACCTCCGCTAGGAGTTCCCCTGCGAGGAAAAGAGTGCGAGACTTTTGTGGATTGCTATAAAAAGTCTAATGCTACTTGCATGAAAATAAAGAGATGGCTAACCTCCGCTTATATTTTGCGGGGTTTGGCCTTACACATAGTACTTGCATAGATTGTCCACATTCCGGTGTGGTCGGAGGTGTTGCCTTTCTCGCCCGGGAGGCGGAAAGCCCCTTGTCTTGTTGTTGCTCTTGCGATGAATGGACCATCCCATTTTGCATGTAATTTTCCCACATTCAAGCATTTGGTATTCTCTTGAGTACGATGTCTCCGTCTTCAATGTGCTTCTTGCGGATTTTCTTGTCTCTCCATTTCTTGGTCTCCGCTTGGTATTTCCGAATGTTTTCTACAGCTTCTAGCCTTGTTTGTTCTAGTGTTTCTTTTGCGTATTCTTCGCCTTACGCTATTTTGTGCTTCATAACGCGGAGGCTTTCGTGCTTTAGCTCCTCTGGGAGCATTGCTCCCTCTCCATACATTAGTTTGAATGGGGTGAATCCGGTGGCGCGCGAAGATGTTGTGTTATGGGACCAGATTACCCTAGGTAATTCGTCTGACCATTTGCCCTTGCGAAGGTTGAATAGGGTTTTTGAGATCGCAGAGAATATTATTCCATTTGCTCTTTCTACTGCCCCGTTTGACTTCGGGTGGTAAACTGATGCGAAGGCTATCTTTGTCCCCATTTGGGAGCAAAAATCTCCGAACTTGTGCGAGTCAAATTGTTTGCCGTTGTCTCATTGTTACCATTCTTGGCACCCGAATCCGCAGATTATGTTCTCGCCCAATTAGAACTTGATTATGGAGTCGGAGGTGATTCTTGCCGATAGCTTTGCCTCTATCCATCCGGTAAAGTACTCGACCGCTACAAGCTGTGAACTTGTTCCCTCCTTGTCTTTGTCGGTAGCGGACCAACAATATTGATCCCCCACCTCCGTAATGGCCGGGTCGGAGGTATCGCTGTGTTTCTGCTGAGGGGTTTTTCTGGTGGGGTGCGAAATTTTGGCAGGCTTCGCATGTCCTGACGATTTGTTGCGCGTCTTTTATGTGTGTAGGCCAGTAGAATCCTTGGCGGATGGCCTTCGCGGATAGTGCTCTTGGTCCGATGTGGGATCCGCAAATGCGGTGTGTATTTCCTTGAGTAGCTCTACACCTTCGCTTTGCGAGATGCACTTGAGCATTGGTTGGACCAACCCTCTTTTGAAGAGTTGGCCATCGATGATCGTGTAGCTTCTTGTTCTAGCTTCTGTTCTAGTGGCCTCCGCTTCATTTTCTGGGTAGCTCACGTTGTTGAGGTTGTCGAATATTGCTTGTCTCCAGTCTTCACCTTCCACCAACATGACAGTTTTGAATGCTACTTTCGGTGTTTACATTTGCTGGCTTATACGCCACATTGTAAATGGTGTTTTGTGGCATGCGGAGGTTGTTTGCTGCTGCCTTTGCTAGTGTGTCTGCCTCGTTGTTTTGTTCGCGTGGTATAAATCTTACGGTGAATCCTTGGAATCTTCGTTCCATTGCCCTGACCACTGCTAGGTAGTTTACGAGCTCCGACTCTCTGGTCATGCATTCTTTTTCCACTTGTCCTGCTACTCGCATTGAGTCCGTTTCGACTTCTACTAGTTTTGCTCCGTAGGCCTTTGCTTTTGTGAGCCTTAGTATGAGCCCCTCATATTCTGGCTGTGTTGTTTGTTTGGGAGCACTCCAACCGGGTGGCGAAGTATGATCTGACGCCCTGAGGTGACATTATCACAGCGGAGGCTCCTGCTCCATTTCTGCCCCATGCTCCATCAGTGTAAACTGTCCATAGCTCCGATTGATCGGTTTGTTTTTGTTGACTGTGTGGTGTCCATTCTGCTACAAAATCTGCTAATACTTGAGATTTTATCCCTGACCAGTGTACAAACGTAATTTCAAACTGCGAGAGCTCCGCTGCCCATTTACTTATCCTTCCCGAGGTTTCCTTGTTTCTTAGGACCTCCGCCAGCGGTTGTGAGGTTGGTACTATCACCTTGTATGAGTGAAAGTAGTGCTTGAGTTTCCTGGATGCTATCACGAGGGCATATGCTATTTTCTCTATTTCTGTGTAGTTGATCTTTGCTCCCGTGAGTGCCTCCGATACATAATATATTGGGAGTTGAATGATGCGGTCATTTTCGTTTTTCTCTTGGACTAATACGGCGCTAACGGCGTGATCTGATGCAGCGATGTAAAGGAGTATTGGTTTGTCTTCGTCGGGTACTGCTACTGTTAGCTGTTCTTGCAGGTATTCTTTGAGTTTCTTAAAGGCCTCCGCCTGCTCTTCCCCCCATTTGATGTTTCCTGCTCCCCTCAGGGCTTGAAAGAATGGGAGGCTCTTTTCTGCTGATTTGGAAATGAATCTATTGAGGGCTGCTATTCTCCCTGTTAACTTTTGTACTTCTTTCTTTGTTTTAGGCTCCGCCATGTCCTCTGATTGCTTTTGTTTTTTCTGGATTTGCTTTGACTCCTTCGGAGCTGACTATGTATCCGAGTACCTTCGCCTTGGTGACTCCAAAGACACACTTTTCAGGGTTTAGCCTCGAGGCCCGATTTCTTCAAGTTCACGAAGGTTTCTTGTAGGTCGGAGATGTGGTCTGCTCTCTTTTGCTCATGACTATGAGATCATCAACATACGCAATCATGTTTTTGCCAGATTGTCCCGTCAAGACTTTGCCTGTCATTCTCGCGAAGGTTGCGCCCTACGTTTTTCAAGCTCTCGGGCATTCGACAAAGCGGTATGTTCGAATGGTGTTGTGAAACTGGTCTTTTCTTCATCTTCCTTTCATAGCCATATTTGATGATATCCTCGAATAGCAATCCAAAGAGTGAAAACCTTCGACATCCTGCTGCTTTGTCCACGGAGGTGTCTATTCGGTAAGGGGTAATTGTCTTTCTTGGTAGCTTTATTAAGATCTTGAAGTCTATGCACATCCTCATTTTGCCGGGAGGTCTTTTTTGGGACCAAGACAACGTTTGCTAGCCGATCGGTGTATTTGACTTCTCGATTACCTTGGCATCGAGTAGTCTCTGTACCTCCGCTTGAGCCGCTAATATCCTATCTTCTGACATTTTTCTCTGTCGCTGCTTCTTTGGCTTCATTTTTGGGTTGATGTCTAGGACATGTTCGATTGTATCTCTGTCTACTCCGCGGAGGTCTGGCTGTGACCGGGCAAAGATTTCTTTGTTTTTGATGAGTAGCTCCATGACTCTTTCTCTTCTTAGGGTTTAGATCTGCGCTAATCAATTCTTGAGTGATGCGGGTCGTCGTCTATTCTTATCTTCTTGATTCTCTCTTGGCCTTTGGCGCTTGTTTGTTCTCTTTTCATGTCTGGTGGTTCCGAACCTTCGCCTTTTACTTCCACTGAATTTACGTTCCTGTGGGCGCGGTATATAGCCTTTTCTATGTTTCTTGCTTCTTTCGGCTCCCATATGTGGTTATAATCCCGTGAAGTGCTGGGATTTTCATGCACAAGTAGCCCATGTGTATTGCAGCGTTGAACTTGTTTGTGAATCCTCTGCCGAAGATTGCGTTGTACGGGGAGTAGACATCGACGATGTCGAAGGTTATGTATTCTGTTCTAGCGCTTTTTTCGTCTGCGAAGGACACTGGTAGGACTATCTTACCCAATGCCTGTACCTACCTTCCGCCAAATCCTATGAGTGGTGAGTCGATGGTCGTAGGCGGTTTTCGTTGAAATTCATCTTGTCAAATGCATTTGCAAAGATTATGTCCCCGGAGCTTCCTGTATCCACCAAGTACTCTTTTCATTTCCCATGTTGCTATGTTGGTTTCTATCACCATTGCGTCAACGTGTGGGTAGCTCTCTAGTTTAAGGTCTTCTTCGAAAAAAAGTTATGGGAGTCTTCGACCATTCCCCAAACTTGACCGAGGGCTGAACCGCTACATTATTGACCGGGCGGAGGTGATCTCTTTTTCTGTTTCTTGGTTTCATACTCTATTTATGAGCCCCCGCGATCGGCATTATGGTTCCTATAGAAGGTAGGGGGCGTGAGGATTGTACTTGGTTTTCGAATTTGGCTCGTTCTTCATGGGAGCGCTGGGTGGGGGTCCTTGCGGAGGTGGTGGCAGATTTTGGTTTGAGATTTGATTGACAGGTTGTCTTATTTGTTGAGGCTGTCCTGTCTCGACATAGGTTAAATGCTGTCTCGGAGTAGAATATGACATGCTTGACTCCAAGGAGTAGGTTTGGGCTAGAGTCGGAGGTGGCGAAGGTCTCCATCTTTGGAAGAAAGCTGGGATAGTAGGCATTCGCCCGGGGTGGATGGGTGCACTTGATTTGACGTTATTGGGCGTATTCCGGTGCTGGTTCCGAGTGGGCGGAGGCTCGGGCGTGTGTATGTGCGGGCGTTGTTGATTTCCATTCCGGCCGCGGAGGTCGATTCGTGGGTGATGAGTTTGCTAGCCCTTTGAGTGCCTTGTCTCTTTCCTGTTGGATGACCGGGCAATCTCTTGTATAGTGGCCTTTCTCTTCGCCGTGTATTGCGCAAAACTGTTTTCTTGGCCCTCTGTTCCAGTTTTTCTGGGGTCCCTTCCCCTGATATGACTTTTGGTTGTCGGGTGGTCTCGCTCCCTGAGCACCGCGCTATTGGCCAGACTCCGCTACCTGATTCATTGTTAGAACTTGCTGTCCTTGAACTTTGTTTGGGCTGCTGCTGCTGAGCCTCCGCTTGCTGATTTTTTTTATTACCCTTGGTCTGCTGCCTTTCCATGTTTTGTTCTTCGAGTCTCCTTCGATAGTCTTCGTTTGACCGGATCCATATTTCAAACTGTTCGCATAGCTCTTGCATTGTTTTTGGTTTCCTTCGTGCCAACTCTCCCGCAAATGGTCCCAAGCGAAGCCCTCTGATGGCTGCATCTATTGCCACTTGATCGGGGACATCTGGGGCTTTCGCCTTCAGCTGTAGGAATCTCTGGAAATAATCTTTCAGCAGCTCGTTGTAACCTTGCTTGCACTGGAACAGATCCATGGAAGTGAGTGACTGCGCGGCCAGGCCTTTGAAGATCTCTGATTTTGTCCCGGAGGTTTTCCCATGAGTATATCGTGCTAGGTTTCAAGCATGGAGTACCGGGCCGAGCATCCCCTTCTGCGGCGATTATAAAAGCCTTCGCTAGCACTGCGTCGTTGCCTCCGGCCGAGGCTACCGCTGCCTCGTAGCTCATTATGAACTGATGCGGATCTGTCTTCCCATTGAATTTTGGGAGTTGGGTAGGCTTGTATCTGGTTGGCCATGGTGTCCGTTGTATTCTTTCGACGGCGGAGACTTGGGGTCGAAAGCTCTTTGATCTTGAGGGACGTCATGGGTAATCGGGGGTTGGGCAAAGCTTCTGAACCGATATTCATCGCTATGTGACTGGCTATAGGGATGGAGGGGATGACGGCGGTGGTTGAGTGAGCGGGGCTGGTTGGCCAACCGCATGCTTTGAATCTCCGCCGCAAAAGCGCGTCTGGCCGCTCGATATCGGCCGCCCGCGCGGAGGCCCCGCTGTGACTTGAGGATCTCCGCGTAGCGGCCGCCGTCTTGTCTCTGTCCTGCTGTAACCTGAGGAGTGAGGCCTGCAGTTGTCGTAGCTCTTGGGCCTGGGTAGGGGCTTCGCCCCCGGGCTCAGCCGTTTCCTCAGCTCCACCTGCTGCCTGATCCTCCCCCTGCTCGTCATCGATCGGAGGGTCCTCCTCCGCCGTTGCGTAGGTACTCCTCGTACTACGCCTGGGTCGGGTGCTCCTTGGCGGTGCCCTCGCGTTCGTGGTAGTCCTTTTCCTCTTTTGTGGTGCCATGGCTTTCCTGTCCGGGCCCCACGGTGGGCGCCAATGTTGAGCTTGGGGTTCCCAACACGGTGCGACGCCTCCGCTCAAAGCGGAGCCCCGAGGGAGAATCGGAATGAAATGTCTATAAGCGGTTGGCAAGTTGTAATAATGCTTCATAAATGGAATTCACCAACCCCTCTCTGGGGAGGACTCCTCCCTACTTATAGTTTTACATTACCAAGCGATGTAGGATTACATGCTTACCCTTTTAGATTCTAGGCATATTCCTTTGGAACTACAAATGGCGTCAACCTATATCGTACTTTTACGTAACTTGTCGCCTATCGCCTCCTGGGTCCACCTGTAGTCCCAGTCCTCTGGGATCGGAAGCCTTCGCGGATCCCGCCTTGTTCCCGCCTGAGTCCGCTGTGGCCGGCAACCTTCGGTGGTCCTTCTTGGAGGAGGGTGGCGGAGGCGTTGACCTCCGCGTTGACCTCCGCTAGCTCCGCACGATCGGGGAGATCCGTCCCTGTGACTGAGCGGAGCGGCGTAGCCTGATACCTCCGCCTGTTCTGCGGGTGGAAGTCTGCTGATCGTACTCTCCTCGCAGAAAACGCAGAATCAACACGATAAATTCGTCGGTGCCCGATCTCCGCGAACGTTTGAATGCGGTCGTGAACACCTCCGCCTATAACGCTGGGGCCTATTCCCCAACAACCGCCGGGGAGAGCGCGCGGTGCGAGTTCCCGCAAGGCGGCAAAAAGAAGGAGGTTGCTGGGGGAGTGGAGGCGGATGAGGAGGGAGGGCTGGTAGGTGCGGGCGCCGACGCCGGAGGGGGCAGCCGGCGCCGGCGGAGGCACTGCGGGTCCGCCAAGCTCCCCCTACGGGAACGTCGCCCCAACGGCTCCTGGGTGCTGTCAGTTCATGGCTAAAATCACTACAAGATTTTCGGTCTAATGCAATTCTGAAAACTGTGATGACAGCTAAAACCAATGACTTGTTAACCTACGGTATATGTCTAAACAGTGTGCATGTTGATCGATTTGCTAGAGCCTAGAGATGGTAGCTTGGTTAGTGCAGTTTAAGTTGTTGTTAATTATCTACTTTCCATGTCCGCCAGTGGTATGCCTGAGTTATTTTGTAAAATTAGACATCTAAATATATTTTCATGTAAACCTGTACCTGATTTGAGCATATGTGCAGTTTTAAATTTCAGTATCAAAATTATGTTACCTCTTTAAATTTTATCTGAAATAACCAATTATGTATTTAATAGGAGGATAGAGCCCTATTTGAATGGAGCAGTATCTGAATTTTGAAGTTGCCTGCAAAAATTGACTACAGGTCATGGTGAGTTGCACAATGCGTTTCTGTTGTGTTGATTGAGCACCTAGAAGCATTTGGCTTATATTACTACCGTGTCTCTAGTGTTCATGGGATCTGGCCAATGTGAACTTGTCAGCACAGGAGTTGTCATAAGTGAGGTACCAAATAACATAGTACATGTTTCTCCTAACATGAGTGTGTAAATTGTATGCCATGATAGACAGGCCAATCTAGTAGCTTGCTACCACAATATTGATTAGATAAGATAGCTAGCCGATTTGATTTTTTGTATGATCTGTTACCAATTGATTTTTTGAGAACTTTGAGATGCACAAACAACCTACATTTTTGTGTCAGATTAAGATTTATCACATCATCTACCTTTACAACATCATGCAAATTGCAATTAGTAGTAGTAGAAACTAGAGTTCCAGAGAGTTGTTCTGGAAATTCAGTACTTAAGAGTATCTAGTGTTCATGTGATCTGTTCCTCACATTTGCAGGCACTATTATGTTCAGTGCTACTGATATTAAACAT
Source organism: Hyparrhenia diplandra (assembly GCA_015847255.1). Lineage (NCBI taxonomy): Eukaryota > Viridiplantae > Streptophyta > Magnoliopsida > Poales > Poaceae > Hyparrhenia > Hyparrhenia diplandra. The sequence continues at coordinate 103,693 of JADLZK010010895.1, forward strand.
CAGACTACTATGTTCAGTGCTACTTATATAAATATTGAATGAATTTATATGTTTGATCTATAGGATCACCGAAGTATATCAACAAAGTCTGCTGAATGAAGAGAAGATTAAGAGTTGGAGCACTAGTCTCTGGATGCGCAAAGCTTTACATGAGCCTAGATCCCAATGTATAAGAATTAATGAATATATGTAATTTCTACATATTGTCTATGAATGATTGACAGTGTCTGCTCTAATTAATATTAAATGAGCACATTTGTTTGGGATTTCTTCTATACTATCTTCTCCAAAGTGAAGATATACACGCATTAGAAAACATATCCACAAAATATATTTGAAAAAATAAAAAACAATAGAAAACACATATCGATGTATCAACTTTATCAACTTTACTTGATACGGATATTAAAATGTCTATAGAGGAAGTAGATATGAAAATAATCGTCTTGAGGAAGTGTGTTATGTCTTTAGAGGCGCTTTATGCTGTCTATAAAACGTCTCATGTCTTCTAGACACACTTGACAAAATGTATATATGTTGTCTGACACGGTCTGTGGGGAGGCGCTCCACACACGCTTTAGAGAACCGTTTCTATACTTCACTAGGTATGAAATAAAGCGTATGTAGTCTACAAATAAAACGTATCTAGAGGGGTGTTTCTTGTAGTTTCCCCGACATGTACAGGCGATCGGCGTCCAACCTGGCCAACTCCGCCTCAAGCTGCACGCGCGCCAGCTGCTGCTTGGTCGTGTGCACCTCCGCGTTCCTTGAGCGCCAGCACGAACTTCTCCATTGCCTTATTTCTCTTCTCCACCGCCGCCAGCGCCACCCGCAGCTCGCTATCTAGATATCAGCCCTGGCGTGCAGCAGCCGAATAACAGCGGGCGCGCGAGGCGAGCCGCACGCGAGTGAAAAATAACGAGCCATGCGGGAGTTGATGAAATGACCGAGGAGCGACGTATTGTTGAGTTTGCGCTAGAGTCCATCTGATATGTTGGGGAGGCACGTGGCCGTAATCCAGCGTGGGGGCACACCTAGGGTCGCATCAGCCCAGGGTTCACACAAGTTTTCTTTTCCGTGCGCAGTGCCCCTGATCAGATCACGACTCCCTGCTCGCTGCGTGTATGGCCCGTGATAAGGCCCAATCCAAATCAGCCTCGCTTCCTAGTTCTCGTTGCAATTCTCAAAGTATATTGCAACCAAAAATAAGCGTTGCACTTGAACACAATTTTCGCCGACCCCAGAAATCTTGTTGCAATAAAATTTAGCACTTGCAACAATGACAAAGTATATTGCAACTGTCAAAAAGGTTGCAATTGAACCCCACTTTTGCTTCACCTCCAAGAGTTCTCGTTGCATTAAGCATCTAGCATTTGCAATGCTTATGAAATTTTATGCAACACAAAAAACGTAGCAATAGTCACAACCAAATGCAACAAATGCAAATGTAGTTGCAGTACTACCATGCAATTGCAACCAAAATCAATTCTACTACAATCATTTTTCACCATTGCAATATTGTCAACCAAATGCAACAAAAAAGCTTCGCAACACCTTGAAAACCATTGTATTAGAGGCAAGTATCACTACGATTTTTAGAATGGTTGCAATACAACCATCTCTAGCAACCAAAGTTTTGGCGTTGCAATTCAGAGGCGTTGAATTAGACCGAAAATCTTGTAGTGAATTGTCGGCGAAGACCCAAATATCAGTGTCGGTTAGTCCTATCATTGCAGGTTTTAGCCAAAAACCAATAGTGATGTGTCGTTTTTTAGATCCGCAGCGATGATGCCAGATCAAATTTGTAGTAGTGTCATAGTATGTATGGTTTGTGGCACTATATTGTACTTCCTTTGTTCCAAATTATAGGAGTCGTTTTAGCTTTTCAAGATATATTATTTTTACTATATATTTAGACATAGTGTATATTTAAATGATATATCTAGAAATAAGTGCATAGCAAAAGCTTTAGATATAGAATATAAAACATCAAAATATTTGCGATAGTGTAATTTGGAACGGACAAAAGGGAATATTAGAAAGTTCTTTTCGGCTACCGAGGCAGTGGCTAATACAAGATGCACACCACGTGGTGCATTTTAACAATATTGCCTCTTTAAACTTGTACAGGTACCTGGTTATAATTGACGATGTCTGGCATAGCTAAGAATGGGAAACTGTCACGGAGTCTCTTCCAGAAAATTATCTGGGCAGTAGAATTGTCACCACCAGTCGTGTTAATTCTATAACCCACAAGTGGCGTGATGATTTTGATGCCTTGGTCCACCAAATTGAATATTATGATGATGCGGGGATTGGTGAATCAGGCTTGACTAAAGAAATGATTGACATGAATGCTGACATGGTTGGAGAAGGTTTTGCCCGTTACCACCAAATTGAATAATACTAAAGAATATTATTATGATGTGCAAGACAGGCTTGAGGAGCAAGTTACGAGAAATGGAATTCGGAGCACTCCAAGGTTTGAACCATTGGTAGAGAGCTTGCAGCTTGGTTACAGCCATCTTCCTCATCATATGTTGAAGACCTGCTTGCAGTACTGCAGTATATACTCTGAGTATCACCATTTTAGAAGGGATGATCTGGTAAGGCGATGGATCGCTCAAGGTTTTGTTCACTAGGAAGAGGTAGCAAAAGATTACTTTGATGAACTTGTCAAGGGATCACAGAGCTGCCCAAGGAGATTAGGAAACTGCAGCATTTGGAGAAGCTGAACCTCGGTGGAACAATGATCACACAGCTGCCCCATGAGATCGGGAATCTCCAGTGGTTTCAGATTCTAATTTTGGATGTTAGTACAATCACAAAGCTCCCTCGGGAGATTGGGAAAATGCGGCATTTAGAGGCTCTATATTTGACTCACGAATGTGAGGAAGATACCACGGGAAATCGGGGGACTGAAGAAACTGAAGAATCTAGGTGTGGCTTTCGGCACACTACCATTTGAAGCTGGTCAGCTTTCAAAATTAGCGGGATTTCCCAAAGTGCATCCGCCAAGTTTGGAAGAATAGTCATCTGGTGTCATCGTTAGCTGGGGAGATCCTATCCTTTTCAAAAAACATTTGGGGGTTGGTGATGGCGAACTAGTGGTCGGCACGAAGCACATGCATGTTCCGCTGTGGATCAAAGAGCACTTCAACAACATTTCTGCCTTGGACATCCGGATCTGCAAACTAGAGGAGCAGGATCTCAAGATTCTACGGGACATGCCCAACCTTTGGCGACTGGAGCTAAGGTTCGAAGCTGTTCCCAGAAAGCCGGTAGCCATTAGCAGCGGAGGGTTCACAAGGCTCTATTCCCTCACTGTTGATAGCCGAGTGCCACGGATTACCTTCCAGGAAGGAGCTATGTGGAGGCTGGAGTGGCTTACGTTCGGAGTTTCAGTTCTACGGTGGCCCACCAAATACAGACCTCCCTATGGGTATCAAACACCTCGTGAGCCTGAAAGGTGTCAGCTTCCGATGCAACGAATGGTATCGAGGAGACAGCCCGTGCATCAGCGCCACGATTGACGTCATGAGGAAAGAAGCCAGGAAGCATCCCAACAAGATTACACTTGAAGTGTCAGGCCAGGCTGATTAGACTTTTCCAAGGAACAGTATTATTACACAAAGTCCTCAAGATCGCAATGACGAAGCTTGCAGCAGCAGTGGGGCCCAAGAGATCGAGGAGATCCAAGCTTAATCCATCTTCTTCACAACACATGTAAAATACAGTACTAGGTACGTACGTAGCATTTTATTTTACTGATAATAATAATGCATTTTATATTTTACTAATAATAATAACCTCCTGCTTCCTTCCTTTTTGTTCGCAGGCCCGGCACTACACGGAGTGGAGTTTCAAACTTCCCATCATGTTTATGTTTATTTCCTTGACATTTTCTGTTCCAAAGGCATCGACTTTGTCATCACGAACCTCATTCTCCACCGATCTTTGCTGGGCTTTCTAAATATCTGTGCTCTGCTATTTGCCACAAGTGATTGATTGCCTACACACTACACTACGTTTAATTTCCTAGTTCAGTTGTTGCTTTACCCGGCCCCCATGCACCTGTTCGTTATTAGTAGTAGTAGTAGTACATCTCTTGTATTCATTCAATAATCAGGCATTCACTGCCTGCATACTGGAACTTATTGTGTGGTGTGCATTATGAAGTGATTTGAGTCTTAAACTTATTGTAATGATTTGTACTATAAAAACGTGGATTTATCGTCCATTGTCTCATATATTATGTGTGAAATGTGTTACAGTATATACCGTACGTGTGTTTTCATGATCCTTTTTATCTAACAATTGGCAAAAGCAGAAAAAGTTTTCAAGCCTGAGCAGGCTAATCATGATGTCGTGAACAGAGCAGAGCTGAGAAAGGGGGGCTGTGACGAGGGCCATATTATGTGTGCCTGTCAGTTGCTTGTTCTGATTTAACAAATCGAGACTTGGTTTTAAAATATTAGAGCACTGTCGGTCTTAACAAATAGAGACTTGGTTTTAACAAATAGAGACTGGTGGAGATCATAGTCTTGCTTTTTACTCTCTCAAATATGATTTGCATCCATGTATCTGTCTTGCACTACGGCCGATATGTTTGGCCTTGTGATGAACAAAATGAGGATTTGGGGTGACTTGGGTGGGGCGAAAGAGCTCGCTGGCTAGTGCCGTGACAGGGGCCCTGGGAGGTCACAGAGATTACACTGAAGAAATTGAAGACTCTGAATTGAGTTACAATTATTAAAGGACACAGTATTGCTAGCCACGTACATCATCGCTACTTGGGAACTGCAATCGGAACGTGTTGAGTTTTAACGATGGGATAACAGAGCTACCCAACGAATAATTGGGAAACTGCAGCTTGTCGTGTCTCTGAACGTGAGTGGGAACATTACACAGGGATCACTGCGCTGCCCATGCATGGCGATTGGGAAACCGCAACATCTGGAGACTCTAGACGTGAGTCACAACGAATTGAAGGGATCACAGAGTTGGAGTCTCTGTATTTGTGTGGTACAAGGATCACCAATCCAAGCTACCTTGGGATATTAATTAGTTGGGAAACTGCAGCATTTCGGGACTTCAGATTTGACTGGTATAAAAAGTGAGAAAGGTACCAAGGGAAGTCGGAGGACTGAAGTCGGCACACCACTCTTTGAAGCTGGCCAGATTTCCTACCGTAGCACTGAACAATTTATACGAGCAGAAGTTTCGACTACACTTAATTGAGCAATGGAGCTTAAGCTCTAAAAGCATTGGCCTGCAGCGAAATGCATTTACTTTCTTTATTCGCGCGGCCTCGGCAAGGCCTCGCCATGGCCACGTCGACGGCAATATTATTGGCCGTCGGATTCCGCATCAGAGGGGCTAGGACTGCCGCCGTACCTCGCCCTTGCCGCGATCAGCGCCGCAGCGGCGGCGACGGAATCAGTTTTGATCAGATCATCGGAAGGAGTGGACAGACAAAATCATCCGGCCCTAATGGTAACCGCTCTAATGCCAATTATTGCTGAGGCTCGCGGTTACTTGAATTATTCCATTATTGAATGAATGGAAAGGAAGTCGTCGGTTCTGACTTCCAAACACTGTCAGTGACCGCACTTGGGACAAGTTCATGCCTTTTGTTGGATTCCCATCCTTGGAACCACTGCTTTGCATGGAGAGTCGACGGACTTTGTTGCTAGGAGTTGGCATCAGCCAATGGCCACCAACAACAGTAATAAAGTTCTCTTCACTTGATTTGGCCACAATATCCTCAAGAATCATGTCATGAACTTTAAAGGATTTTATCTTCCCATTGCTACTGTGTTCCTCAGGGCGTATTATCTTCCTACTTATGAGCTGATTAAAGTATGTTTCTGCAACTTCCTCTGCACTTAGCCCTTGCTTCTCTGTAACAAAACATTCAGATATCCATCGTCTGGTCAGACGCTTCTTACTAATTTTTGAACCCTTGGGAAATATGCTCAAGTACAATGAGCAGGTCTTGAGATCTGAAGGCAAATCATTGTAGCAATAATCGAGTATCCTTGTGACCCCATCTAGGGTAAGGGGAGCTACTTGCCCTGGAAATAATGACTCACGAACTTGACTCCAATGTTTACTGTCTTTGGTTGGGTTGCAGGCAACAAGGCCAGCCATGCTTACTATGGCTAAAGGCAGCCCCCCACAATATTTCCATATCTCCTCATGGACTTTTTCTTTTTCACCATCGCTGCTGCTTAGTGAAATAGAAAGACGAATATTAGCTGAATCCAGATTATCAGTTCCTTCTCCTTCGGTCCACTCCATACCAGCAGCTTGAGTTCTTGCATTCACACTTACACTATGTTTGCTGCTTTGTGATTCAGAAACACTATTCTTAAATAGGCTTTCGGACATAACATCATTGAGAACATTAACAGTATGCAGATAATCATCAGTCCCTTCTCTTTCTGAGCACGCTGCACCAACAGCTTGAAATCTGCTAGTTACAATTACTTTACTGCCCTTTTCATGTGGCAACCAATTTCTAATGTTCTCCCATGTTTCTACAGACCATACGTCATCAATCAAGAGGATATACCTGTGAAGAAAACCAAATAAAAGACAAAGTGAGAAAAAACGTGCTAGCTTATTTGTCTTTTTAATTTGCATGAGACGTGGTGACTAGCTAGATTTATGTGTCCGATTGATATTTATGTCTACTTTACTCCTAGATTTGTTTTTTTTAAAAAAAAACTATTGTGGTATATAATTCACTTATAGCCTAGGGTTTTTTTTTTATTATGTCACAGGCTAGGCATCCACACACTAAAAGTAAGGAATAAAGAGAATACTGCTACTGTGTACTACATAAAGGTATTTTAAAGGCCAGAAACCATTCCTATAGGCGGCTAGCTGGCCCCTCTACAGCTTGTACGTCTCTAGAAATCAGTGGAGGGTATGCAGCCGCCTCCAGAAACTGATTACCTACTACCTTTGCTAATTTTGTTAGAAGCTGTTGGGCTTTGTTGGGTGAATTGGTCGAATAGGAACGATATGATATGATATTTAACAAAGCTAAAGCTAATCCTTAGTTTTCAGGGCTACGTTCTGCATAAAGAGGATGAACTTCATTATTCCGGGAAGGCTGCAGAAGATGGAAGATATCGACTATAACTGTTTATTGCTACGTTTGGATGGAACTTCACAAACCGTATGGTGTTCACTAGTTCCTTTTGTTTGTTGTGCGCACTCACTGAAGGCAGTTTGTTGTGCTCACAAGCTGGGCTGAACTCTGTTTTTTTTTTTCTGCATGTGTGTGTTTGCCTAATGGCATTAGTTTGTATGGTGACGCTTAGTTGTGTATCATTCCCGGATGATAGATGCTGGAACTTGGCCTCGTTATCTTTTTTTTTTTTTTTTTTTTGAGACCATGCCGTTGCGCGTTTTTCATTAAGCAGAATAAATTTCAAACAAACAAGTTGAGACGGTAATCACAATTACCGAATCGAGACCTAGCATCTACTAGATACAAAAGTAAGGATTACAATTGAGCAAACGGCGCAACACATGACCGAACCTAAGCGGACCAGATCAGGCTTTCCCCTCCGGACCCTCCAGTGTTGAGATCCATGGTAGAGAGGTCGAAGGCACCGTCCAGCGTAAGCTCGAAACGTGTGGATTGGGAAAAACCATGCCCGAAGGCGGCCCTCACAGTCTCCTCAACAGCAGGCGGGGCCTCGCCCCGATCCATGGGAATGCCCAGCTTCCCGCAGTAGTAGCGTCACGGGCTTGGAGGGTTGCATTGGCCGCCCGAGACGCGGCTACGCAGACACGTGCGCTCCGGCGCACGCGGAGCAGTTGGAGGCCAGGGTGCGTGGCCCCAGCCAGCCGCGTCCCGATTTGAGGAGAGGTGTGGCAGTGGCACACGCACCATGGCCTCGATTTCCTCCGTCGGGACGCGAGGCTTGGCGGGATGGCCTCGATCACAACCACGAAGACACGGGGGCGCATCCACAGCCCCGTCAGGCAAGCTCGTGGCCACCCAGTGTCAGACCAGACATCAGAAGGCGGCCTAGCCATCTCCGCAGGAAACTGGACCGCAACGGAAGGCGTTGACGTAGTACCCCGGTGACAGCGACCTCATCGGTCCCCACCGACACAACCACATCCACAGAGCTCGGTTGCTCAATGCGTGGCGGCGACGACGGGTCAACCAACACTGCAGGGACTGCCAAAGAGGAAGGCGGGGGCACGACAAGGAAGGCCACGAGCTCATCGAGCATCGGGTCCCCGCCCTAACGGGGGGGGCGCTGCAGCCTCGCCCGGCTCCAACGTGAGCCGGGGAGGCCACGTAAAGCCGCCGCCTCGCCGAGGCCCATTCCAGCGCAACTCCACCAAAGGAGCAAGTTCCGTGGATTCTACTCCAATGGCGGTGGCGGCACGGGTGACACGGATGTGGCTGGAAGGACCATCGTTGTGGCGGGGGCAACTGATCGCTAGCGTTGTCGATGACGATCGGCCAAAGAAAAAGCCAACTGTCACGTACACCATGGCCGTCGAACCAAGGCTAGCGGGAAGCCTAGGAGACGCCACCCCGGATGGAACGGCAAGCACAACTCGCAGCCCGCTGGCCAAGCAGCGGCACATGGCCCCCGGTACCCGGCACCTTCAGCGACAACGACGCACCCGATGCCCCTCACGGCGATAGCGAGAGCATCACGACGGGGAGATGCAAAGCGTGCCGGCGTGATCGATGGAGAGACAATTGAAGCAACGCCCCACAAGGTTCGGACAGGATGGGCGAGGGCGGTGGGCGCGGCGTGGGCCCGATGATACTGCGGCGGCCGCCGAGGGAGGACCTCTTGCCCGCCCATGATGGTCGGGGGAGGCGCGGCGGTGGGGGCCCAGCGTAGTTGGACGGGGCGCGCCTCGTTACCTCGCGACCGTCCGCGCCTTTGTGGACCTAGGGCGTTGGTGGACCGGGATGCGGTTGCGGGGCCCGAGGGGGGGGCCACGCTTGCGCTGCTCGTCTTCTTCTTCTTGCCGCGATGACGTGGCTGCTTGCGCTTCCTCTTCAAGGCGGGCCCGTTGCCATGCTCCGGTGCCCCATGCCCATGGGCATGGCTAGGCGTCACGCAGTGAGATGTGGACGGCGGCGACACCGTCGGCGCCAAGGCCGGACCTGGGAGCCACACCCCGGGAGGCCTCGACAGGTCCGGCCACCGGCACATGAAGGTCCTCCCTGGAAGAGCCCCCTGGCGCGGGGCGGCACCGCCACAAAGCGCGGAGACGGGCGGGACGGGAAGAGGGTGGCAGTGCCCCAAGGCCACCGGGCGGTGAAGGATGCGAAGCCGGCGGCGGGGTTGGCTCCTCAAACTTGTCATCTGAGCGGCCGGACATGGGCACATCGACCCAACGCTCCTCCTTGGTTCTCGCTAATAGAGGACGGAAGAAGGGGGCGCCTCGGTGGAGAGGCAATTCCCGCAGAGGTCGTGCCTGGGGAAGGAGCGACATCGACTTCGAATCGAAGCACGCCCTCTTCGACGCCAAAGGGAACAAGCACCGTGACGAGACCATGGCTCCCGATTGACGCGTCTACGCCGTCGGGTTACGAGGAGTGGGCGACATCCGACCGGGCGGCGGTCCCTCCCGGGCTACGGCTTTCCCACCACATCGGGCTACGACGCAATAGACACGGCGAGGCGACACCGAAGAAGCCGTGGCGCGGCGCGCCGCCCACTAACGGAGAAAGGCCCGGGGACTGCGGCCACGACGGACCACCACGTCATCGTGCGGCGGGAACCGACCACGGGCGTGGCCCGCACCCCGAGTACGAGATGGCTGAGGTGGAGAGCCGACGACGCGGCGGCGCGAGTGGCCAACTAAGGATAGGGGTCCGCACAAGGCCTCCGCTCCCGCTAAAAGCGAGGAGGCGGGCGCGCACCCACGAGCCCCGGCGAGGTCGGAGGGGGGCGGGGCGGGGAGGACCCCCAGCAGGCCTGGGTCGCTAGAGCTGGCCGAGGTGGCCGGTGGAGCGGAGGACGGCCCCGACGGCCGAGGGGGCATGCCGGGACACCCATGTGCGGAAGGTCGGGGTTGGGGAGCTCGATCCGTAGCTAGATTAGAAGGAGGTGGATTGGGGTGGGAGATCGGCGAGGAGGGAGTGGCGCCGCCGCCATCGCCCATGGCGGTGTCGAGGGGCTCTAACAGCTCCATCCTCCAATGGTTATTTCTCATTCTCGCGGTTTTCCGCTGGCCCCGTTATCCAAAAATGAAACCGATCTCTAGAGACGTCCCAAACTTTGTCTCTAGAACCAGCCAAGGATGAAGATTAGACCATTGGGCATGGTCTCTGTAGTATCTCATCCTTATGCTTTTGTTAAGTATGACCAAGTACCGGCAATGTAATATAAGTTGTTTCTAGAATTTGTAAATCGAGTAAAAAATACTAAAAATCACTATGCCAGTATGAGTTTATAGGGGTGAGTGAAGGGGATTTAATTTGTAGGGATGGTTTCACGAGCCGCCCCTAAACAACCATGTAAAGTTCATGGTTTTGTAGCGGCGGTTGGCCAACCGCCCCTACAAATACGATTTGTAGGGGGCGGGGGTTGATGGAGCCAACCCAACAAATGAATTTCTAGAAATCACGAAGAAAAAAAAAACAAAAAATATCAAATTCCTTTGAAAATTTAGGGAGCCCCCACCGGGAAGATCTCTAGTTTGGTTTTGACTAATTGATTAAACCTTATGACTAATCTCTTTGCTTAAGTGTGAAATTTGATTGAGATTGTTCTAGCCAAGTAGTGAAGCATGGAGGTCGTGATGGATGGATGGAGGTGATCCAAAAGATGACCAAGTGCTTGGACTTGGAGAAAATAAGAAAGAGCAAAACAAAAATGGGCTCAAGGTAAAGGTATAACCATATGAGCATTTTTGGTTTGCACTCAAGACACCATAGAGGGTGTGAGTAATTTAGGATCGATAGCGAACTATCAAAAAGGGAAATACTTTAAAACTTCGATCAAGTGCCACTAGGTCTAACATTCATGTCAGTGCATTTAGGATCTAGTGTGCTAACTTCTAACCCTTGAAAAATGCTAACACACGTGCATATGGAGTACATTTGATGTGGTTGGCAAAGGGAAGCAAGGGTGAAGTGGTTTGGCTTCGAATAGCCTCTACCCGGCGGCGGACGTTGCATTGGGACGCACCGCTTGGTGCATCCGGAGCATCTAAGCGGCGGAGACTAGTTTCGGTCGCAATGGGACGATGGTCGAACGCTGCACCGACGCGTTAGGTGCAGACGTCGACGCCATTTAGATTCGGGGGATGCGCATCGACTCATGGTGCATTCGGAGCCACCCTTGCTGACGCGTCCGATGCAAAATATTGTGTTCTGGAACTCTCTGGACCCCCATCGGTCACACAACGAGGGCACTGTCGTGGCGTCAAATGGTGTGTCTTGAGGTTTACCGACTTCGCCCCGGTTTCAGATCGTTGGAGTTGGGGACGCGTGAGGCACGATGCAGCGATGTGTCCGATGCAACTTTAAGCGCGGCACGAGGGTATGTTTGACCGCTATTGCGAGATGGACAATGACGTAGGATTTTGAATCGGCAACATGTGGCACGCATCCGAGCATCATCGATGCATGGCGTCGGTCGTCCGATGTGCCCACGCGGTGCGCGTTCGATGGCCGGGCATAACGGCGCCTATGGGAACCATTGACTCCATATATAAGTGAAGTGGCTAGCTATGGGTTGTCTCTCTTGGAATATTTGAACATCCTTGACATCTTTGTGCTGAGCTAAAGTTCTTCCATCCACTCTCTTGCTTGCCTGTGCAGTTCTTGGTGAGATCGGGAGTGATCTTGAGTGAATTGCTTGCTTGTTGTATCTAGTGGCACTTGAAGATCGTTGTGGCGGTGGATTTCTTGTTATTCTTGGAGATCACCGACTCCTAGCTGGCTTGGTGATTGTTGCAGGCATTGGGATGAGAAGGAGATTGTTCTTGCCGACCTCCGATTGACTTGTAAGAGGTTCTTGTGCTTCCTCGTCGGAGTGACGGCTTTAATACATTATTGTGTCATTGAGTTACCTCACTTGTAAGTGGTGTCTACCGGTGCCTTGCGGGCCTCACCATAGAACCATCAAGGTGTTGGTCGACAACGGGGATTAGCTTCGTCGGTGCACAAGTGAACCTCGAGGGAAAAATCATTGTGCCATCTTGTCTCCCGCGATTGGCTTCATTGTGCTTGATTGTATTCATCTTGGTGATTGGATCATTGCCTCTACATGTTGGTATAACAATTGCAATCCCTCTTGTATTTACATTTGATATATATATATATATATATATATATATATATATATATATATATATATATATATATATATATATATATATATATATATAGTGCTTGTGTAGCCTAGTTTATATCTTGTGTAGCTTAAAGATTTGTGTAGTTATCTTAGTGGTTATTTAGTTTGCTTATCTAGTTGGTAAAGTAGTGACTTAGCTCTTGAGTGATTTAGAGACTTTAGCAACTAGAATTACAAATAGGTAAGCGGCCTAATCTTTGAGCTAGAGCAACCGCATTTAAGCCATTTGTTGGACTAATAAATTTGCTCTAGTGTATTTGTAGAATTTCAATAGGCTATCCATCCCTCCTCTAGCCGACCTTTCAACCGGTCGGGCATATGTCGTAAATGGCCGTAAGCCGGCAGCATGTCACACTTTTTTTTTGCACGCTTTTGCAACTGCGGGGTTCAAGCCTCGCAACCTAGCTCCCACTCACACTCTTAGTCCTACATATATGGCATAAAAATAATCATATTTCAACGTACACATGACAACACACTTAAAATGTTATTTTTTCAATATATCAAAGGATTGTGTGACAATAGTTTTTTCATATAAATTGTAATGGTGGTGTCACACCCCGGGCAATGGGGGCCCAGAGGGGCCAACCCTAGGCTTTGGCGCACGCGCCCTCCCGCCACCGCTGCCCTTTCACGGTTTCTTCGGTAATTAAAGTAGGAGTTCGGTTAGGATAAATTAGGACTTTTGGTGTGAAGAAGATATTTTCACTCTATAAGAAAGTCTTCTATTAGGATAAGAATAAGGACTTGCTTGTAAAAGGTATTCAAATCTATAAGAAAACCTTTAGAGATTGCTTGAGATACAAGTCCCATAGAAGGGCTATATAAGTAAGAAGGATGTATTCTCTTAGGGACAAGCAATAAAGAATATTTTTCCTTACCTCTTGCCTCCACCGCAGCCGCCCCCTCTCCTCCTCACGTGCTCGCACCCCCACCCGCCTGCCCTAGCGCCGCCGCTCCCCCTCGTCGTGGGTGTGACAACTCGTATCCAGGAGGCCACTTTGATCCACCCACCACCATGGACATTGATTCGAAGAAGCTATTGCAAGATCTCTCCAAGCAGTTCACCACGATCACCAAAGCGCTGGACACGCTCACCGATCAAGTCTCCATCCTCTTTGGTACCGATCTAGCAAAGGAACGCAAGTGCAAGATCATCCTCGACCTAGAGAAGGACATGAAGTCAGCCATGGAGACGTTCGCGTGAAGCTTCCTCAAGGCCTACAAGGAGAACGCCAAGACCACCGTGGAACCACAGCTAGTAGCCGAGTTGGAGATAAGGTGACCGCCATGCTTGGACCGGCGTCGGCACGCAACGTGCCCCTCCCCCCAAGATTGCGCACACGCCCCTCCCGGGTCCCCCTCCGGATCACTTCCCGCATTCGCTCCTCGCCGCGCATAAGCTATCCTTTTTCGACGACGATGGCAAGGAGGATCCTGTTCCCTTTATCAACCGATGTGAGAAATTCTTGAGGGGACAGGTACGCCAGCCATAGAGCAAATCTGGTATGCATCTTACCATCTCACAGGAGGAGCACAGTAGTGGTACATGCGCCTATCCCAGGAGAAGGCGGTGACAGATTGGGCATACTTCGCCCAATGTCAATAAGCGCTTCGGTCCAGCAACCCGACGCAATCGGTTTGGCGAGCTAGCATCTCTTCGCAGGACCGACACCATTGACGAGTACACAGAGCAGGTCCTGGAACACGTGGCGCACGTCGGGCACCTTGACGATCAGTAGCAAGTCAACATCTACACAACGGGACTCGGTGAGCTGCTGAAGACCGATGTTGAGCTACAGAATCCCAAGGACATGAAGATGGCCATGTCGCTCGCCAGGGCGTACGAATGACGACTCACCATCCTCTACAACCCCGGCAACACAACACCACAGCGGGATAGGGCGCCACCCCCATTGGTGTTACCCGCGGCGACGCCGGTGACGACAACCCCGACGACAGCAGCATCGACTCGGCCGTTCAAGCGGCTGACTCCGGAGGAGATGACAGAACGACGGAAGGCTGGATTGTGCTTCAAATGTGATGAGCTGTTCTCGCGCGGTCATAAGTGTGAGCACCTCTTTGACCTCACGGTCTTCAATGACTACGACGACAGCAAGGATGACGGCTCCCGCACAGAAAAACACCGACTTGAGGGTCCTCATTAGGGATCCCAACTCCTCGTTACGTGGTGTCCACTCTCTCTACCTCACTAGAGTTATTTAGAGTAATTTGGCGTCGGATATATCGTCGTCAACTTGGGAGCCACGCACAACTACATCGACCCTCACATGGTGGCCACTGCTGGACTCCACACACAGCCAGTTCAGATGACAGCCACCGCATGCACAGGCGCCACCTTGACATGCCATGCAACGGTATATACGGCCTGCCAGTACGCATTGACATCGACATCTTTGACATCGATGCCTACGTCCTCCTCATCGGTAGTGACATCGACGTCATCCTCAGCATGTCTTGGCAGACAAGCTTGGGGAAGGTGACCTGGGACTTTGCATCGAACGAGCTGTCATACTACAGACAAGGGCAACCAGGACATTCATGCAAGCACCACCTCCACGAGTCGACACAGAGGCACCTAGGATAGGGCCAGCGCGGCCTGGCCTTCACGCCGGCGCCGGAGGCTTCGCCTCACGTCTCGGCAAGCGCACGAGGCATGCCAGCACCCTCGACTTCTATGACACATCATCAGGCGTCTTCGTCCAGCTACGTCAAACGACACTTCAAGAGCACCACCTGCGGCGGATAGCCCTCGACGTCTCCACGGGAGCTGCTGCTCTCGGCTTGAACGCTAGAGGACGGCTTCCTCCTCTTCGACGACCGCTTCTACCTTCTAGCTTCCTCAACACTACTATCGGACCTACTAGACGCTCTTCTTTAGGGGGGATTCGGTAGACGAACTACCTCGCCCTAGGCGCCTACACAGCTACCTCAACGACGGCTAAAATTATTAATCCCTTAAAGGACCATTAGTTTTTAGACTATACAAATGTGTTAAAATGGTCCCAAGTTTAATTAGTAATCATTATTCTCCTCCCTCTGTTCCAAATTATATATATCATTACTGGAGACCGGTCCTTTGCCGCCTCTTTTGCACTCGGCAAAGGCCACTTGCCGCCTCTTTTGATTGGATGAAATTAATTGTTTGCTCTTGGCTAAAATTATTATTTTTTTATCTTTGCCGAGCGCCCCAGATTTGGCACTCGACAAAGCATTAGGGGTTTCAGCATTGCCCAGTGCGGATCTCGGGCACTCGGCAAAGGACAAGTAGATTTATTTTTTAAAAAAATCATTGCTGAAAAAAAATTTGCCAAGTGTGAGACGTCGGCACTCGGCAAAGACAACGGAGAGAACGACTGTTACCTCTTTGCCGAGCGCTAACGTTTGCCGAGAGCTGACACTCCGCAGGCTTTGTTGATTGTCGATCGGCTCTCGACAAAGATATGACTTTCCCAAGTGTTTGGCCTTGCCAAGTGCGGCACTCGATATAGAGGGGCTTTGCCCAAATTTAGCACTCGGCAAACCCCTGGCACTCAGCAACGTTGTCGTTTCCAGTAGTGTATGTAGGTATGTAACAGAATCGGTATCGATATACCAAAAAGTCAAAATGATTATAGAACAACATTCAATCGCTTCACGTGTATATACACTCCTGTTTTAAATAGCTAGCTATACCAAGTGCGCTATAGCTTTTCTAGAGACACGACGCTAAGCTATTCGTCTTTTTCCGCTATGACAATTTTCCCCACAATTTGCCGCTATAGCTGCGCTAAGTTGCATAGCTTAGCGCTTTAAATAGCAAGCTATTTCCAAAACTCAATCTCAGCCTAGATTGCACTTGTGTGCTTGAAATTTAATTGGTATTTCCTACTTATCAATTATCATTTGTTACTAATTTTGATATTTTGAACAACCAAACTTTCATGAACCATGTTGTAATGTCATGTTGTAATTATTTAGACTTGTGGAACCTTAAAAACATATTTATGTTCATCAAATTTGATAGTTTCCATGTTTTTGGCTTTGATTATTGGTGTTTTTCATATCTTTTATAAAAATGCTATTCTGGCATAGCTTCGCTATATAACTGCACTATAGCTACGTAGCTTCGGAAAATTGGTGCCGCTATTTTGCATAGCTTGCTATTAAAAACAGGGATATACACATCCTGCAATGGCTATAAAAAGCAAAGAAATGGTTTAGAGTTACCTCTTCCCTTTCAGGCGCGATTGCAGTTCTTGAAGAAGCTGGTCGTGGGCCATTGTTTCTATCTTGGGCCACGTTTAGTTGGCTAAAGTTTTGCCCCGTATGTCACATCGGACACTGTAGAAGACGTTTCGTTTGTTAGTGGTAAATATTATCGTATCATGGAGTAACTAGGCTCAAAAGAATCGCGTCTCGAATGTATATCTAAACAGTGTAATTAGTTATTTTTTTACCTATATTTAATACTCCAAACATATGTATTTTGGTGTATTTAATGTGACGTGATGGAGAGAAAGTGGGGAAAAAGTTAGAAATTTTTGCCATCTAAACAAGGCCTTGCTCTGTGTGCAACAAGTCTTGCCATCATTGCCTCGCTTCCAGTAGCTGCGGAGTACTGGCATAACCCGCTTCACAAAGACTTCCGTGCCGGATGCTTTGTTCTTCTCAGCAGGTGTCCCGGCTGTGTTGCGGTCTTGTTGCTCTTGGTCACGGGTCATTCCCTCTTTGGTGTTATTTGCCTGCTGAGTGCTGCTGCTATCATTGCCTTGCTCCCTGCGGCCAGAGATAGTGAGGAGTGACACAAGCTGCTTCACTGGTCTTGCTGCAGCGTTGCGGTCTTGCTGCTCTTGCTCTCTGTCCGGTGGCTTGATTTGACCCAGAATATCCCTGAGGGCTTGATCTTCATCATAGTTTTGCGACACCGTGACTGAAGCTCGGCAGTCGAATTCGTTCCCAAAATCTTGGTACAGTTTGGTGGCAATTGTGGTCTTTCCCACTCCACCAAACCCGACTATGGAAATAACAGCTCGATGAGATTCTTTTGTTAGCCATGGCCGAAGCTTCTTTATGTCCTCCACTCCCACAGGATTCAGTGTGTGGATGAGCTGACGGTTGGCCATCAGATGCTCAGCGATGCCATAGGTAATGGCATGGTTTGCTCCCGATTTGGAGGCATGGTTTGCTCCCGATCTGGAGCTGCTGCCGCCATTACTTGTGCCAGGGTTGTCGACTGCATATCTACCGCGCCGCTCAGCAATCTGTTCCGCCCTGACCTTGAGCTCAGCAATCTTGGAAGCAATTTCATGGCGAGGCCAGAATGTCCTCAGCTCATAGAATATTGTCAGTATGAAGGAACATCTTGCGTCACTGAGGGAGTCATGAGGGAGGCGGTGGGCAAAGTCGTCGATGCAGTCTTCCATGTCATATGCCATGTCACGGATCTGCTTCGTCCAGTTCTTGAGCCCGCGGTCCTGCTCTTCTGGCGAAACGCCGCGGTCACCAAGGAAGGCCTGCACGCTGGCGAGTTCGTCGGTGATGTACTGAATGTCGCCGCGGACGCCACGGATCAGAGTGTACTCCTGGGCAAGGAGTCCGCCCAGCTTGCCCAGGAGAGATTTCATGCTGGCGTCCGAAGCACCCACCACAAGCTCCATCTTCGCCTACTCGGGGATCTTCGCTACTGCAAATTCCCTCCTGTTGTTGCAAGTAGTGCAGCATAGCATGAGTGGTGGAGAAAAGAAAAACTGGTGGAAAAAGCTCAGATCAAGCACATTTAAATTTAACGTCCATACCGCGGCACTGCCTGATGACCAACGCTTGTTTATTCCACAACGAATCGGACGAACCGAATTTCATTGCGGATAGTAAGGAACACAGGGTCGTTTTTTTTTAGTAAAGTACCGGGTTTAGAGAGCAATTCCCAGACATGCTATGCTGGTTGTGTTGGCTATTTTAGAATTTTTACTCTAAAATTATGCTTCAACAATGTTGCTATCTTGTTTTGTAAAATAACAAGTGAGCTGGGCTATATTCCTCGTCTCGGTGGCCAAAAGAATGCAAGCGAGCTTGGCGTGCTATTAGCGGAAATTGCTGGCCAGATCAGCTCCCGCCCATGCATGTGACATGCTTCTTGCAGGTTCAATTTTGCACGGCAGATACTCCCTCCATCCTTTTTTTATTTGTCGCCGTTAAGTTTGACTTGATTTATAGAAAATTCATGTAACATTTGTATCTTCAAATAAATTTGCTAAAAAACTAGATTCAAAGATCTTTCGATACTAATTATATGCTTTAAATATTAATAATTTTTAACTTATATTTAATTCAAGTTATTTTTGAGAACCATAAGGGACAGTTATTTAGGGCGGAGGGAGTACAAGACTAAAAATAGCCATACTGTTGCATACTCCTCGCTTTTTAAGATATTTTGTATTGTACATTTTGGCTAAAAATAGAATTTGGCTGCTAAATTTTAGACAACCTCTTGGAGAGGAAGACCAATACTTGCTCTTCAGCCCAAGCACAAATGGCTTCACTAGTCATGGCAATTGGCTAGTCGCCCCTACAAATAAATTTTGAGAAATCATACGAAATATTTTCATGAGAAAAATTGCGCCTTATAGTTGGCGGAATTCCAACCCACAACCCACAACCTCCCTGTCGTGCATTCTCTCCTCTACCACTACATCTCATACTCACTTGTGTTTATATTGGATTTTGTTTCCCATATTATCCTAAACCCAGTATAAATTGATTGTTTGAAACCCTAAACGAATTTAAATGAAACTATAAGAGATATGTAAATTTGTGAACAATGTTACGATCACTTTGTCATATGAAAAAATGACCAAAATAAAATTTGTAGATCTACAACATTTATATTCATGACTCTTTTAGCTAAAATCATTTAATGTTTAAAAATATTTGAAGTTGCTACTTTTTAAATTCAAAATTGAATAGATTAAACTGTGTCACATGAAAAGATGGATAAAAAATAATAGGTGTAAGAACATAATAGTTTGATAGAACTTTATTTTAGAATTTTTTACGAAAAATCGAAGTTCTTCAACAATTTCAAAATTAAATTTCAAATAACTTTCCAAAGCAATAAATGATTTCAAATAAAAAAAGTTATAGACAACAAACTTCTATAACTTTTAGAGCACTAAAATTTATTTTGGTCATTTCTTCGTCTGAGGTCGTTTGAAAAAATTTCAAATTTCAATGCTTAATTTTAAATATTCGACATCCAATTTTAGGGGGCAGGATATAGAGCCACCCCAAGGGAGGCATTTGTTGCGGCGTGGCTCTATATATAGTGGCCTAGGTAGACAAGCCCATATCTACTCTCTTAGTGGGCTCATATAAATTAGAGAGTTAGGGTTTCTGCCATTCGCTCGAACTCGTCCCTGCCCCTCACTTCGGTCCCTTCCGGCACACACCCGCACTCGGTCGCCGCCGCGACGCTCTCCTTCCCTTCATCCCGTGTCCCACTCTCTCCCTCACACGGATCTCTCGGCGCCCTCGGGAGGGGAGGTGCGCGCCGGCGTCATGGCGTCGGCCGGCCCGGGCCGGGGCTGCGTGCGGATTTGGCGGCGCGGGGAGGTCGGGCGCAGGCGCGTGTGGTTGCGGCGGCGCGGGGAGGGGCGCGGCCGGCGTCACGGCAGCCGGAAGCGGTGGTCGCTGCGGTCCTTGGTGGCGGATCTCGGCGCCCTCCACGACATCGGCTCCCACGGCGACGACGTTGCAGGGTACACCTCCCGGTAGGTCTTCCCGCCCTCCCTCTCCCATTCCTCTCTCTTCCTCACTCTATCCTTTCTCTACGAGATCCAACAACGGGCGGCGACGGGCTACCTCTCCTTCTCAAGGCGGCCAGATCCGGTGGGTTCCCTCCACCACGGCGCGGATCGGGCGAGCCGGGTTCGACGCCCGGTGGGGGTCCGGCGGTGATGGTGGGCTCCCGGGCGTCGGGATCGGCCTCGGGCGGCGATGGCGAAGCCTCGGCGTCGGGATCCGCAGCGGGTCCGCGGCGGGGGTCGGCGTGGTGGATCCGGCGGTGGTCCTGTTGTGGTGCCGCCCTAGATGGGCTCGGCGGGCCCATGGATGGGCTTGGCGGGCCTGTCTAGGGTTTTTGGGTTTTTTATTTTTTCGAAATATTTTTCATGGCGGGCCCGCCACGCAAATTCTCGTGATTTACCGTGACCTTTGGTTGGTGACGGGCAGACTTGCCCGCCACCTAAAATTGTTTTGGCCCGTCCACGCAAAACAAATTGGGTACTAGTGATTCTACATCGCTTGTCGGCGTGACGGATAAGGATGGCTTTGTCCGGCGATTTGCGGCTTCTATGGGGAGTGTTGGTATTTCTAACGTCACTAACTAGTAATGGCGTTTAGAAAGAATATCGATGTTGCCGGATAAAACTAAAAGAAATAATTCATTGCGTTCATAGCATATCCGAAAAGGTTGTCATCCCTATAGTTAAACTACTAATATGCAAGGAATAAAATATTCGTACTATGCCTTGATAACTTCTTAATAAGTAAATAAACAATTATAACCGGGTATATCAATAGTTTACGAGATATGAATATACCATTGTAGCATTTTAACTAGGGAGTAAGAACCGGTGTTGAATTTATATTCTACCACAGGGGAAAGAAGTCTTCTATCATAAATTAACTATGCATAGGTGCTAAACATCATAATCATCTCTCGTGTGCAAAGCTTAAGTGTTAAACTTATCAATTAATTAAACAAGGATCAAAGTTCACAATAAAGATAATGATAAAGTTCTTGATAAATAGATTCAACCAAAGTCATATCTAAGTGGGCTTAAAAATAGAAAGTGTCAAACATTGGATCGATAGCAATTCATAGGCTAGCTAGCATTAGAAACTCCAATATGTAACTCTAAACTATAAGTTAGGATCTACTCAATTAGTGCAATACATCTAACAATCATTGAAGAAAGACTAATTAAATCCTTACATGAGGACAGAATCCGTGAAGACTAAGGCGAAACTTAGAATAACCCGAATAATATCATCCGCTAGGCCTACATACGGGGGATGGATTGCAAAGGACTCAATGGTCTTTGTCACCACCACGATCTACCACACGACCCGGCACATAGGGTGCAAAACGCAGGTAAATAAGATCTAATCACCACGATTACATCATCTCTACCACTCACCCATGATATCAATAGATGAGCGCTATACGAATCCATGTATGAACATAACAGTAATTCAACTATGCTAAACGTGTAATCAAAGTAAATACTAGAACAAATAATCTCGAATATAAACATGATCAAGATATTCATATTAAGAACGTGTCGGAACTTGAAGACTACTTACAATGAAGAACTTACAAGAACGAGGCTCGATCTTGAGCCGGCCTCCGACGATCCGGAGCCGGATTTCTCCTTCCTACTAGTTCTAATCTTGATTGCTACTCTTCCTAAAGCGATGTTTCTACAGCGTGGGATATGACTTGGATCTTGAAGCGTTGTTGCTGAATTGAGAACTTGATGATCCGGAAAGGGGGTCTAGGGGTCTATATATATGGGTCTTCTTATGTCCCTTGCCAGCAGCGGCGATGTGGTACTAATCTTTGATTCATCTCGTGCTTCTACCGACGCCCTCGGATCAAACCGGCGTTAAACAACGGTTTTAGATTGCGTCTTAGAGGCGGTGGAGGAAGGTTCCCGAGCGGGGGCTTGCTTGGCGGCCAAGTAGGGCCGATCGGCCCCATTATTGTCGATCGGCCCGGGGGGGAGTCCCCCCCGGGTCCCCGTCGTGCGTCGTGGCTTCCGGAGTCTTCTAGATGATGTTTTCTTCGGTGTCAAGTTTGGTCCACGTCGGGATTAATCCGAGCCTTCTAGAGTCTTTCTCGAGTTGCGTCGCGTAGTCGTATGGCTCGCGAACTCGCTGTTTTTTTCCGATTAGTCCCTGCAATTCATAACATTACCAAAACTGATGGAAATATGTTAGTGACCCCCTATTCTAGGTTGTTATTATTATTTATACCCCTTTCTTATGTTTAATTGATTAATAATTTTATATGATAACAAGTGTCAACAGGGAGCCGGATCGAAAATAGCTGATCGAAAATAGCTTTGGAGGAGAGAAGTCGGGGAGCTATTGACAACAACATAGCTGATCGTGGGGAGTTGCTGAAATTTAAACTAGAGAGATTGGAGGAGCAGAAAAATTTATATTGGAGACAGCGGGCAAAGGTTCATTGGTTGGAGAAGGGAGATAGAAATACAAAATATTTCCACCAATATGCTAGTGAAAGGAAGAGGAGACATAGAATTCAGAAGATTGTGCTAGAGGATGGGCGTGTGATGGAAGAGGATGACATGGTGGGGGCGGTGACTAATTTTTATAATGACTTGTTTGCCTCAAGTGCAGGTAGGAATGTGGATGATCTATTACAATGCATTAATCCCCCGAGTCACGCCCGTGATGAATGGGATCTTGTTAGAGGAGTTTTGTGATGAAGAAATCATACAAGCATTGGACAATATTGGTAATCTGAAGGCACCTGGTGCTGATGGGATGCCCGCAATTTTTTATAAATCCTACTGGGGATATAGTAGGGGCTGATATTATCCAAGAAGTGAAAGCCTTCTTGTCTGGTGGGGACGATGCCAAAATCATGGAATAATACAGTGGTGGTGCTCATTGCTAAAGTGAAATGTCCTGACAAGTTCAAAGATCTTTGTCCGATCAGTTTATGGAAAGTAATATATAAAATTGCATCAAAGGTGTTAGCCAACAGGTTGAAAGTGATCATGCCTGATATCATTTCACAAACTCGATATGAGTAAAGCATATGATAGGGTGGAGTGGACTTTTATGGAGAAAATTATGAGGAAAATGGGTTTTGCTGAAAGATGGATAAATTTGATCATGCAGTGCATTGTTACAGTAAAATACCGTATTAAGGTGACTGGGGTCCTGACAGAACAAATCAGTCCAACAAGGGCAACGACAAGGGGGATCTTTTGTCTCCTTATCTCTTTTTTATTATGTGCTGAAGGCTTCTCAGGTCTAATCAATGACGCGGAGGAAAAAGGAAGAATTCAGGGGGTGACTATATGTGATGGAGCCCCAAGTATCACTCATCTTTTGTTCGCAGATGACTCGTTGCTTCTCCTGAAAGCAAACGAAGAGAATGCAGCTCATCTACGGCATGTGCTACAAATCTATGAGATGTGCTCAGGGCAAAAAAGCAATAAGGATAAGTCATCCATCACTTTCAGTAAAAAAACACAAACGATCGAGATAGAAGAAGATTTATGCAAGTTATGGAGCTCACACAGGAGGGCTTGAGTTCAAAATATTTGGGTTTGCACACCTACATGGAGAAATCCAAGGCAAGTCTCTTTGCTTATTTAAAAGAGAGGTTGTGGAAGCGCATACAGAGGTGGAAAGAGAAGTTGTTATCAAAAACAGGAAAGGATACTCTTATAAAAGTAGTGGCACAAGCTATTCCATCTTATGCTATGCCATGATTTCACCGACAAAGTCTCTATGTGATGATATGAGTAAAATGATTTGTCGCTTTTGGTGGGCTCAACAAGACAAAGAAAATAAAATGCAATAGGTCTCCTGGGAGAATATGAGTAGAAGGAATGAGGAGGGAGGACTGGGTTACAGAGATCTACAAACGTTTCAGAACTACTGGACCCTGTGACTGGTTCATGGGATGAGGTGATGGTGCGTGATATTTTTTGGCCTGAAGATGTGCGGCATATTCTGTCAACACCCACTAATCCTGGTCATGATGATGCTTTGGCTTGGCATTTCGATCGTAAGGGTCAATTCTCAGTTAAGAGTGTCTACCATGTGCTTGATGATGCCAACACAGGGCGAATGTCAGGCAAGAGGGTCAATCAAGCAACAATGGAAGTGATGTGAAGCTGACAAAGGTGATTTGGTGCAAACTATGGAGTCTTCCATGCCAATCCAAGGTTAAACATTTTGCATAGCGTCTGGCACGCAATAGTTTACCTCTAAAGATGAACATTCGTCGTCGGGGTATTCTCCTTGACACAATGTGTCCAGTTTGCAATCGGCTTGATGAGGATGGAGGCCATTGCTTTCTCAAGTGCAAAATGGTACGACGGTGCTGGTCTGGACTGTCCTTGGAACCTATACGTCAATTGCTATTGCTAAAAAATTCAGCCTGGGAGGTGATTGTGGAAGTGATTCAGATGAAAGAGGACATGTGTATCAAGATTTTTATTATTACTTTGGCACTGGTGGGATGTGAGAAAGCAAATAAATAAAGGGGAGAAGGGACTGTCAGGAGATGCAATTGCAGCGGCAGTCACACAACTCATGGCTGATTTGGGCAGAAAAAGAATTCAGCAACCGGCCCGTACACAGCCACCAATGCCTCTTGGCTGGTGTAAACCTCCAACAGACCTACTAAAGATTAATGTAGATGGGTCATTCGTTCCAGCGAATTTGCAAGGAGGTTGGGGCTTCATAATTCGTGACCATGATGGATACCCCGTTCTTGCAGGAGCTGGATACCCGGTCCTTGTTGAGTGAACACTTTATATGTAATGTTGTTTTATCTGTTCCTAGAGCTTTTTTTTCCAAAGCACACCCATTGGCACATACTTCATTAATGGAAAATAGAGTTTTGCACGTCGTACACTTTAGCCAAAACAATTGGGGCGAAATACCTAAAAAACACACATACAAGAATCACCGGCTTAAACGGGCGGTGCGGTACGGTTGTACTAAAAGTTAGACTAATGTGCGACGAGTGGGTGACTGAAGCAGCTATGGCTACAGCTCCAGATCGAGTCTCCCTCCGTTGCCGCCAACACACCGGCATCGCATCAAGGGAAAGACCTCGCAGACGCTCTTGCTTGCCGGATGATTCGACGTTGCGAAAGTGGTCCCGAGCTTACTCGCTAACTCTAGGGCAGGCGCTGCCTTGACCAAGCGCCCCTTGTTGGTATAAATTAACGCAGATTAGAAAAATCCGCAAAGCGCACGGATACCGATGTAGCTTTCACCCGAGAGTATTCCAAGGTATCGATTTCCACGGGAACGTGAAGTGTACTAGGAGAATTTGGATCGCCCAAGATAAGATAAATGATATGGGTAGAGAGGTTTTGAGTTTTCTAAGTGGTTTTATCTAATTAAAGGCTCACTATACTTTATCTACTTCGAACAACAGTCCGTTCCAACTCGAAAAAAAAGGCGGGAAGAAGGTAGTTGGAAGAAGGCTGCCAAAAGCTCTACGAAAACACCAACCCTAACGTGGTGGATTACAACGGCCCGACAGGCTGTCACCCCCTGGGGCTACCACAACTAACCGTGGGATTGGGCGCAACCTCGGGTAATATCTAGTCTAGACACCACGTCTACACTAAAGATTACTACTCTAATCACACGTAATAACTAGAGCACTCAATACGAGCAGAGATCCAAGTAAATAAAATAAAAGAAAGAACTAGAATTAAATAAATACTTAGAAATAAATGAAGAACCCGGAGATTGCTGAAGACGAACTAGTTCCGCAAGAGTACAAAGTTGAAGAAGATCCCGATGTGTCCGGCTCTTCACTCTCTCCTCTACTCTCTCCCCGATCTAGTTACAACTAGATGAACTAGAAGAACTAGACAACTAGTCAACTAGACAACTAGAGGGACCTCTCTCTCTCTTCTAATTGAAACCCTAACTTTTTGCTCGTAGAAAGATAATGAGAGAATAATGAGAGATAATCTTTGGGGGTCGACCCCGGGGTCGCTTTATATAGTCCTTGGCGATGAACGATAGCCCTTGGATCAAACCGACCTTGGCAACGGTGTAGATACAACCTCAAAGTCGGTTACAAACCGACCTACGAAGATGGACTGATTTGGCCATCAGAGGTTCGGCGGGCGGCCCAAATGCCACTTTGGCCGCCAGGCCGCAGTCTCCTCTCGGCCTCTCGTTTCTTCCTGTCTTCTCGTACCTTCTAGAGTGTTTTAGTTCACTTTTCGGGTTGAGTTGCTTTCACGGTCAAGTCTTGTCATCATATGTCTTGTATATTCGGAACTTTCTCCATCTTTCTCAGTATTTATCTGTTAAGTCCCCTGAAATTATACAAATCACCAAAACTCATGGAATTATGTTAGTCAACCCCTAGATTTATGTTGATATTCATTTTATGCCCTTATTTCATATTAGTTGACTATTAGTATTATATTATAACTAGTGTCAACAAGTTTCCCCAAGCTTAACCTTTGCTAGTCCCTAGCAAAGCCAAACTTAGCAATGGATCAGGAGTTATTACAATGCTTTCACGCCTCAAAAGTACATATGCTTTCAAACAAGAATTCTCCTCAGAATAATATATTTTTTTAACTTTTTTTTTTTTTTTTTTGCTATCATGGGGCTTATAGCCTTTACCCGATTCTTAAGCAATTGAAAGACAGAACAATCAAATCAAGCACTATGTCTCATGCTCTTAGATCAACTATTATCCCGAGTTTTTGCAATAATTTTTGAAAAGAAACATAGCTTACTTCTTTTTCTTCTCGTGGTACTCTCAAATCACTCAATGAGTATATATATATATATATATATATATATATATATGGTATTTTTGGATCCTCACAAAGCATATATATAAAACATCCTACTTCTAATAAAAGTCAGTATCCGGAGTTGTAGGATTGTTAAAGATATGGCATATTTACTTTGTATGTATTTGCAAAATCAAACATGGATCCAAGGAAAGACATCCTCTTAGATCAAGATGTGCATGTGTGTGCTAATTCTACTATGCTCTTATTTTTCTTCTCTCTTTTTTTTAGAATAAATATTTTTGCAAACAAGATCATGGACTATCTTTTTATTTTTTTTTTAGAGAGGTGGGCTCACTGGCCCTAGACTTTTGTCTTTTATTTCCTCTCTTTTAAAGATGTGGGTTCTACCGACCCTCGGACACTTGTCCATTATTCATCTTTATTTATTTTTCTTAGGGAGGTAGGCTCTACTCGCCCGTAGGACACTTGTCCATTTTTCATCTCCTTTTTTTTTTTTTTTTTCTTAAGGAGGTAGGCTCTACTACTCACCGTAGGGACTTTTGTCCCTTTTTCATCTCTTTTTTTTTTTTTTTTATGATATTTATTTTTGCATAGCCCATGCCTTGATGTACAAAAAAAAATAATTTATTGAGTTTAGAGAGATCAACAACTGGAGCATATAAATAAATAAATAAAAACAAGTGTACGTGATCTTGATCTTTTAGACAAGTCTCTCAACTTGAGTCACAAAATTTGACAAAGCTCAACACAAAGCAAATAACTTTTTGCCGGTTTAATATTCATAACATGGCTCTAATAGGATATAATTTTTTTTTTTTTTACCACAAAGATGAAGTGAAGCTATTGATTTGATATTTTTGAAATAAATTCTCCAGGACTCTAGTATCACTAGGAACAAAATAAATAGCAGCTCAACTTTTCATATATCATATCCGGTCAATTATCTAGACTTAGATCAAGCATTCACTACTCACAAGTTTTCAATTTCAAAATAAATCATGTGTCAAAACAATTTTGTCTCAAAACTTGGGAGAATTCAAGGTTGAAAACTAGGTACGTGTAAGAAATTACTACAGAAAGCAACTATTCATCATTTCCATACTTAAGGTTCATTTTATTTGAACAAAAGCAAACTAGTGAAGATTCCCTCTAGATCATTTATTCTCACACTCTAACATATACTCTTTTTAAACACTAGACTCTTATTAAACAAAGCAAAAAGATATATAACTTGATCATGATAAGCGGGGTGCTCTCCCCAAGCTAGATTGACATGTCGGCATGTTGATGATTGAAAGTTGAGGTAGACAGCGATGAGGGTATCATCCTATCATGTCTTTCTCCCATGAATCCCGCAACACTCAAATAGACAACAAAACTTGTGGAACTGATTAAAGGTTAGGCATTTAAGCATTAGTTGTCTAGAGTGTTCTAATATAATAATCATATAAACTCAATTATATCTAGCTCCTCAACCATGTTGATCTCGTGGCTCTAAGTAAACTTTCAAGCATTGCCCATTTACCTTGAATGTGTTACCTGTATCATCTTGGATGGTGATGGCTCCATGTGTTGACGTGTCAACGATATTATATGGTCCATCCCACTTACTTCGCAACTTACCATGTCCAAAGAGTTTTACTCTTGAATTGAATAGTAGAACTTTGTCTCCGTGCTTGAACTCCTTATGCTTGATTCTCTTATCATGCCATCTTTTTTGTCTCTCTTTGTAGATCTTAGAGTTGTGATAAGCCTTTTCTCTCCATTCTTCTAGCTCGATAGTTGCATCGACGCCTTCTCACCGCCTAGGGGAGATCCATGTTCCATTTCTTTATCGCCCAATGAGCCTTGAACTCCAATTCAACAGGCAAATGGCATGTTTTCCCCATATACAAGTTGATAAGGTGTCATTCCAATAGGTGTTTTGTATGCAGTTCGGTAAGCCCACAAGTGCATTTGGAAGTTGGTCCTTCCATGACTTCCCCATTTCATCCACGCCTTTTGCGTAATATTTTTTGATTTGTTTGTTAGATGTTTCTGCCCTCGACCGCTAGTTTGAGGATGGTATGGTGTTGCAACGTTATGACGAATCCCATGATCCGCTAAATACTTTCGAAAGACTTTATCAATGAAATGGGATCCTCCATCGCTATGACCATCCGGTGTACCAAAACGAGGAAATATGATTTCATGGAACATTTTCTTTTGCATGTTTTGAATCACTTGTTCGACATGGCATTGCTTCTACCCATTTGGATACATAGTCTACGGCCACTAAGATGTACTCAAAATTTCCGGACTTGGGAAATGGTCCCATATAATCAATCCCCCAAACATCAAATAGTTCAATTTGGAGATTGTTTATGAGCGGCATTGCATTTCGTGGTATTTATGTTTCCATGCTTTTGGCATCCGTGGCATCTTCTCGACAAATTCCTTTGTATCCGCATACATCGCTGGCGAAAAAACCACTTTGCCGATCTTGGCATGTGTCCGGAATGCTCCATAATGTCCTCCATATGGCGAGGCATGACATCTTTCCATAATTTGAGTAGCCTCACCATAGGAACACATCTTCTCAACAAACCATCTACAAGAAACTCAAAAAAAGATAAGGCTCATCCCATAGGTGATGACGACTCATAGACTAGTTTTCTTTTGTCTTCACCAGGTGGGACATAGCCTGTTACTATAAAGTTCACGATGTTTGCATACCATGGATCGGAGTGTGTTATCATGAGCAAGGTGTCATCCCTTAGATAATCATTGATAGGTAGCTCATATGTCTCCTTGTATGGAATCCTAGACAAGTGATCGCCTACCGAATTCTCTACTCCCTTTTTATCTCGGATTTCTATGTCAAACTCTTGGAGTAGAAGAATCCATCGGATTAACCGAGGTTTAGCATCTTTCTTAGTGAGAAGGTATTTAAGAGCAGCATGATCCGTGTAAATAATAATCTTTTTCCCCACTAAGTAAGATCAAAACTTGTCTACAAAGAAAGACAATGACCAACATTTTCTTTTCGGTGGTAGTATAATTAAGTCGTGGGGGATAAGGTTTTGCTAGCATAGGATATAGCATGATGCTTTTTATCCTTAGTTTGGCCAAGAACGGCTCCCCATCGCAAAGTCGCTAGCATCACACATGATTCAAAAGGTAGCGCCCAATCGGTGGCCGGATGATTGAGCCGAGATGAGTGCATTCTTAAGGATTTGAATGATTCATAGCACTTATTGTCGAAGACAAAAGGTGCATCTTTAGCTAAGAGGCTAGTCAGGGGTCTAGCAATTTGAGAAAAGTTTTTGATGAATCGCCTATAGAACCTGCGTGGCCTAGAAAGCTTCGGACTCCTTTCACATTTGTGGAAGGTGGAAGTTGTTCAATGACTTCTATCTTTGCTCTATCCACTTCTATCCCATGTTCGGATATCTTATGTCCTAACACTATTCCTTCCCGAACCATAAAATGGCATTTCTCCCAGTTCGGGACTAAGGAATTTTCTTTACATCTTTGTAGAACTTTGTCTAAATTCTCCAAGCAATCATCGAAGGTTTTGCCATAGACGGAAAAGTCATCCATGAATACCTCCATAATATTTTCAATCAATTCGAGGAGAAAATAGACATCATGCACCGTTGGAAGGAAGCCGGAGCATTGCACAATCCGAACGACATTCATCGGTATGCATAAGTTCCATACGGGCATGTGAAAGTTGTCTTATTTTGGTCATTAGGGTGGATTGGGATTTGATGATATCCGAATAACCATCAAGGAAACAATAGAAAGAATGATTTGCAAGCCGCTCCAACATCTCATCGATGAAAGGTAACTGAAAGTGATCTTTCTTTGTTGCCTTGTTAAGTTTCCGTAGTCAATGCACATACGCCACCCCTCGTGACAAAGACGCCGAGGAATGAGTTCATTCTTCTCATTCGTAACAACCGCCATTCCTCCTTTCTTTGGGACAACTTGGACAGGGGCTAACCCACTCGCTATGTGGCACGTGATAAATAATCCCTACAAGGAAAAAAGCTTAAGAACCTCTTTCTTAACAACTTCTCATAGCGTTGTTAAGCCTCCATCGTGGTTCCCTTTGAGGGTAATGCATCGGGATCAATAGGGATACGATGTGTGCGAGTTGGGGACTAATCCCTATGAGGTCTTCAAGTGAGTAACCTATGGCTGATTTATGTCTTTCTAAAACGCTGACAAGTCTATCGCTTTTTTCTTGGGAAAGCTTGTCGCCGATAATGGCCGGAGTTTCTGCTATTATTGAGAAAGACATATTTTAGGCCAGGAGGAAGTGGATTTAGTTCAATTGAGGGTCGTGGTGGCACCCTCGCTTGTATCCAATTCAATAGGCTCCGCCAATTTTTCCTCTTCTTCGATGATGTGTTCAACATCAAAGACCGGTTCAGCCATGCTTTCTAGAGATTCTATTAAAACATCTTCAATTGGGTCTTTCTTGGGCTTGGGTTCTACTATCGCATTATGTGATCGTGCAAGTGAGATGGAGATAGGGGACTTTCCTAACTTGAGATTCAAAAGACCCGACTGTCGTTTTTTGAATTAGTGTTCCTAATGGTACACCAATCAAGATCAACATGTCCGAGATGTCATAGACGTGAAAGTCTAGAAAATACTGATCCTCTTATGCGTAACATAATAGTCCTTATGACCCCATAGCTTTCAAGAATAACTCCAAAGTAGGAATTTTAAGAAGCTTACGAGATGGGATCCAAGACTCGTTGGGGCAAAGTTTTTGAGCTAAAGCCCATGAAATGATATTGATCCCAATCTTAGGACTATAATGAGCCTCGATGGTGGTTCCTTTAATTTTGCAAGTTATAGTCTCTAGGGGGAAATGATTAGGGCTACCTCAAAGGGGACAGCTCCGCTTTCCACCAACCACTCATGGCTCATGATGGATGATAATCCTTTAATATGCTCCATTAAAAATGGATCATTGTTTGACCATCCTCAACTGGTGCGAGTGCACCGTAGGTTTTGCTTGCTTTGGAAAATTCGAGGCATTGCTAAAATCTTCAAACAGATCGACCTCGATTTCTCGATAAGAATGTGCAAGGATGGGGTTCATCACTCTCTAGAGTTTTGTCTAGAGTGTGTTGTGTGTTCCCGTGAGTGGAAGGTCCTATAGCAACCAAATCATTAGAGGGTTTTATAGGAATTTCAAATTCGGCCGCGTGTGTCTCTTCTTGTTGTTCGGGCTTGGCTCGATTTCTTCTTCTTCGGAAACTCATCAAAAATACCGATTAGTAAGGAGTGTTTTCAAGGATTTTGTCAAGAATGGCTTTCCCCCTCACTAGCAATTTTATGTGAGAATGAACCTCCCGAAGCGATGTCGAGATGTAGAGCAGCTTCCTTGTTAAGACCGCGATAAAAGTGAATGTATAAGACATGGTCGTGCAAGGAAAGGTTTGGACCGAATTAGTAAGGCTTATAAATCTAGCCCAGTTGCTCCAAGAGTCTCCTTCTCTTTTGTCTAAATGTAAGCACTTCGATTCTAAGGTCAGCAATTTTATAAAGAGGAAAGAATGCAAGACAAAACTTGTCTCAAGTTCATTCCAATTTCCATTCACACTTCTTACGAGAATGAGCATACCATTTTTTTTGCTCTTCCCTCAAGAGAGAAGCAAAATAATTTCCATTTAATGGTGTCTTGTGTCATGCCAGAATACTCCGGTAGAACACAAGTGCTCAAATTCATTAAGGTGGTTGTATGGATCTTCATCCGCTAACCCGCAGAAAGATTGCTCCCCGAACCATGGCTATAAGATCGTGGCAAAGCTCATAGCCATCTGTAAGAATGAGATCCGATGATGGTGGAGGCTCCAACAAGTTGCCCTTTGGAGCAAAGAATTTATAGATTGGAGTGAAATCCATGTGGTAGGAGTAGTGGTAAAAGGGAAAAAGAATAAAAAGACGAACTTGATTCTAACTAACACGCCTACCGATTCCAAGAACGGCGCCCAAAAAGCTTGTTGGCATTTGTTGTGCTAAAAGAATATGAAGGATTCTCGCAAGCGCCACGTAACACCTACCATTGTAGCTTTTCCCTAGGATGAGTATTCTAGAGTATCGTATCCACAGGGAAGCTTTGGCTAGAGTGAATGAATGTAATGGATCAGTGGAGTAGAGTGCATATGATCAGCATGACAAGTTTCTAAGGGTCGACAAAGATTGAACAAACTCAATACAAAGCAAGCAAATATATATATATATATATATATATATATATATATATATATATATATATATATATATATATATATATATATATATATTTTCAAAAGGTTTTCCTAATCTAAATAGCATGTATATATATGGTCAGGTAGGAGGTTCACACTCTTTCACACGAGTGAACTTATCATGTGAATTTTCAATTTTCAAAATATAAATCTCCGTAAATCTAGTATCACTAGGAGTAAGATCAAATAGCGTACTCATCATATATCATATATCATATCTGTCAATTACCTAGACTTTAGAGCAAACATTTGCAACTCAAAGGTTTTCTGTGTTTCAAAGTAAATATTAATTTTGCAAATGGAGCTTGAGAGAAATTAAGCTTGAAAGCTAGATACTAGAAAAGCATAACAACGGAGCAACTATTCATCATCTCCTTGTTGACAGATTTTTAAGGTTCCTTTTAGTTGAGTAAAGTAAACTTTAGTGTGCACTCTCTAACAAAAGACTTATTGGACTATTAGACTTTACTAAAAACTAGACTCTAAACAAACTTTATAGCAAACAAAATATTTAACTAATAATATAATATATAATATATAGATAGATAGATAGTAAGATACTTATTCTGATAACGGGGGGTTGCACTCCCCAAGCCGGATGTTGACATAATCTTCAATGTTCTTCATAGTTGGAAGTAGAGGTAGATAGTGATGGTGGTCGATTGATCTTCTTTAACGCTAGACACCATATATGTCATGTCTCTCTTCCTTGTGATCCCCGTTGAACTTAAAATAGACAACAAAACTAGTGGAACTTGATTAAGCCGCTAGGGGTTAGCCACGTTTTCTTTTGTCTGTCCTGAAATCTTTCAAAGAACATAAATATTTTTGAATTTTCTATGCAAAATAGAGAATGATGATACATGCATATTTATTTTATTTTTATGCCACCACAAGAAATATCCTTGTGGGTTGTTACACACCACAAAAAAATTACTCACATGGGGCTTAGAGTTTTTCATGTCTATGCAACAAACAAATATTTATTTTTCTTTTCAAATGCAAGGTTAGTAATATAAATATGCTAAAGGAAAATAATTATGCAATTGTTGATATTTCTAACACGATCCTAATTAGAAGGCTAGAGAAATATATATGGGATATCTATCTAATCATGTTAGCTTGGATATGGGATTAACCTCATGATCCAATAAAGCCGGTTAAGCGGTGTTAGTAGTGGGATGTAGCTTAGCCACATTATCCATAGTGGAATTAATCTCACCAGATATGAACTCAAGGTATACCACTCATTTCTAGGCATTACCTACACACTAGTCCTGGTCACCCTAGCAATAACGCTCAAAGAAATGCGGGCATGGTATTTATAGATTGGCCTTGATAAAAGATTGAACATGATATCCGCAAGTTTATGCATAGAAATATTAATTGTAGCACTTCACCGAGTAATCCGTATCGATTTATATTTTACCACGTGGAAGGGAGTCTATGGAAAGGTAGAGAGATAAGAACTATCTAATGATTTATATTATGATTTATTTATGAGATCATTCACTTTACAATATTATAATGCAGAGTAGCCATGAGCATCGAACATAACTCAACAGATAAGTCCAAGATAAAGATAAATAATATAATGATAATTGTCCAAGTCTAGGATTAACCTATGCCACTAATATCATACAAGTAATTAGCATGTTATAAATTAGACTAGAATGAATATTCCTAAGATACTCTTAATTATTATACATCTATGAATACTACAATTAGTGTAATACATCTAGCTATCATGGCAAGATTAGATTACTTCTATACATGGCAAGCATTACCAAAGACAAGCAAGGATCTAAAACTTGTTCATCTTCGTAATTAAAAGCCTCGACGTGTCCTACATTCTGAGGGTGGACTCCAAAGGACTCAACAGGGCTGCCACCCCGCGATCTACCACACACGACCGTAATGTAGGGTGCAATTGCGTATAAACGTTGTATAAACACCACGTTTACACATTGCTTATCACCCAAATAGTGATCATCTATATGAGTGCTATACAATTCCATGTATAAAATATAAAGCAATCTTACTAAACTAAATATATAATCATAGCAAGCATAGACACATAACAACAAGAATATAATAATTATAAAGATCAAAGCCATAACAATTGTATTCTAAATATAAGAGAACTTACAGATTGAATACAAGAGAGAAGTCTCAAGAACAATCCTTGCTACTTTTTGACTATCGTGAACTCAAGATGAACTTGATCTTCAACTAGAACTAGTTATGTAGCTAATCTACTTCTAGTATGAACTAGAGCTTAGGTCAGACTTGGCCGGACTTGGATGAATATGATTGATAATGAAATTGTTATCACCTCGTGGTCACCTGGTCTTCTTATATAGTACTTGGCGATGAACATCAACCCTTGATCAAACCGACCTTCAACAACGTGTAGATATTAACCTCAAGGTCGGTGGTGGTAAACCGACATAAAAATGTGGAGGTCGACAGGACCCCACCGGGCGGCAAATTTACATGGCATGGGGCGCCGCCAGGTGGAGTGCCACCCGGCTTCCCCGCCTCTCCGGTGTCCTCCTCGTATCTTCTAGAATGTTTTAGTCCACTTTTTCGGGGTTGATTTGCTTCACTTAATAAGTTTGATCTTTATTTATCTTGTAATTGTCTTGAGTATTCTCGAACCTTCTCCATTATTCTCTGCATTTTCCTATCAAGTCCCCCGAAAGTCACGTATCACCAAAAACTCATGGAATTATGTTAATTAGACCCCTAGACTTATGTTTAGTCTTTTGACTTGAGCCCTTAATTCATGTTAAATAATTTAAAATTTTATGATATAACAAGTGTCAACAAAGAATGCAAGGAAATAAATATGGATAACTACCCGATCTTACCTTTCGACGAGGGTTCGTTGTTTTAAGTCCTTGAAACCAGACTCCTTACCTTGTTGTATCCTTGAGTGTATTATCCGATCTTGATGGTTGTGTTCTTAGATGGTGAAGTACAACATCACCCATGTTCTTGTTGCCTTATGAGTTGGAGAAAAGCGTAGGCAACGTCTTGTTTTGTGTGCATGCTTACAAGACATTCACTTGTTGAATTTTTGAAGAGACCGATAGGTATCTCCACCTTTTGCTCAAAGTGTATCCTTGCTTGCAAAGTCATGGTAGAGATCAGTGTATGGGCTCGCTTGGTGGGAAAACACCAACGTAACCAAAACTTCATTCATTCTTTCTAACCATAGGCACAACAACAAGATAGAGTTGATTCTTATATGCTTTGCTTAATCCTAACTTGGGTGACAAGATCCTAAGATTGAGCATGATTGTTTCAGATTAATACATTCGACATCAAATGCTCGCCGACTTGAGGGTTTTCTTATCTAAGTACTAATAGCATGATTATGATACTTCCAAAGCAAGATAAGCAACTTTCTCCGCTTACAAGATTAGACTATGAGATCAAGAGAATGGTGGTAGGAAGAACTAAAGAAACAAAACATGTTGAGCTAATGAAAATGAATCAAGCAAGGGTGTCGCTTCTAACATGTTTGGCTTTTTGTTTATAAACATGCCATAGTTAAGGGAAAGCTTAAATAATGATAACTTACCTCAAGATGTTACCTTATTATTGGAGTATGATAGCACCGTAACACCTTGTGGTGGTCTTTTTCTTTCGCCAAAGCTTTTCCTTATTTGGCCTCTTATGTATCCCTCGCTCTTCACTTGTCTCCCTTTATTGCATTGTCCCCTTCTTTCTTTTGTCATTAAATTGTGCTTTAGACCTTTTAGCTCCTCCGATGGTTTTATTCCCTGTAATATTAGTTGACAACAAATACCCAAGGAATACGTAATTGTAAATAAGGGTAGAACTGCCATGGAGCTTAAGGTTACTTCTATGCCGTAAGAAGTTTTGATTGATATTTTATATGCTCACTACTACTTTCTTCTCTAGTTGAAATTTTATGAAATCTTAAGTTTGATTTTTATGCATAACATCTATTAACCATTCAAACTTTAGAGAGATAAAGTAATTGTGAGTAAAGGGATTGCAAAACCAAAGATGTCGAGTGATGGGAGCTTGAGTAGAGGAAGAGTAATGTCGGATGATCTTTAGAGGAGTCGACCTTCCTCCCCATGCTTGAGCCTTCCCTGCCACTCGACACTTCAAGTGTGAATGCCGGACCGCCCCTAATCGCGGTGTTGCAATCACTATGTCCTTAGATATTGTTCACCCTTTGTTTTCGCAAGGTTAGTGACCAAGAATACCCGAAGGGAACTTGTCCTAGGAACATGTTGTTGTTGTTGTTTTTTTAGCATGAGCCTTCATGTGCTCCGATATATATTATTATTTTTTTTTTTAATTAGAACATAAGACAAAAGTTGATACAAATATGTGATTTATATTTACTTTACTGCCTTTTGATGTTCTTATGGCCCCGTTGTTTTGTCCATCCAATTTTTAGAGTGAGAGCTTTTCTTTTATATCATGTTGTATGACACTCTTCTCGTATTGAATAGACATAGTACGCTTTCTTTCCTCGCAAAATATCGTTGGACACATACCCGAGGGAATATACAACATGGTTGAAGGCAGGGTTGTTATCCAAAGTTTATATGATTTCTTCTATGCTAAAGAAAAGGTGGTTCTTTTGGTTACTCTTAGCAATAAATTTTATTTATTCATGACTTATAACATTTTTATATATATATATATATATATGGCTGCACTCTAGCATATGGATCAAGGCAAAGGTAACTTGTAGCAAAAGAGAGCGCGAAATGATTTGATACTTATAATTCTTCCATCAATGATGAATGAGCCAGTGTCTCTTGCATAAGGTTAAAGTTCATCATATACCTTGCTTCATCTCTTATCCGAAGTTCATCTCTTTGACTTACCCGAATTGGATTTGACAATTTTCTCAAGTAGGGTTAGTCCAACACAATAGCCAATGTCTACACAAGCAATCCTTAGTTCAATAACCAAACTAGACTCCATGTCTAATTCAATTAAGGAAGGCTATTTAACCTAAGCACCACGCTTTTAATTTAAAAGCCAATAGAAGTATGTCGAAAGTACATCTAAACCAAAGCATACTATAGCAAACAAAGGTAGCATAAAAGCACTATAGAGATTTATCGATAGAGATAAAAGAGCATGATCAAGGTGAGGATTTTTTTTTAGATGCAAACTACATGAATGTATGCAAGGAATTAAACATGCAATG
Organism: Hyparrhenia diplandra; assembly: GCA_015847255.1. Classification (NCBI taxonomy): domain Eukaryota; kingdom Viridiplantae; phylum Streptophyta; class Magnoliopsida; order Poales; family Poaceae; genus Hyparrhenia; species Hyparrhenia diplandra. The sequence continues at coordinate 142,109 of JADLZK010010895.1, forward strand.
GTTCTACTTATGAGAAAACATAAACTAAGCGGAGTGAATGCATGAGTTGATCAAGTAAACATGCAATGCAAGAAATTAAATGATAATTACTTAGTTAATTTATAGTCAAAATTATCTCACCTTTTTAATCATACTTACCATGGTGTGCATCTTCTATGTACGTCACTTGAGATGTATGCATTGAATTCTTGTGACGGCGACTTCTTCTTCAATCTATACATGGTTAGAATAATAAATATTTAAATACATACCTTGAGATAGCAGGGTTCCAATGTGTGATGAATCTTGAATGACCAAGCACCCCGGGTTCTTCAATCTTTCTTCTTTTCTCATGGAATCTTGTCGGAAGGTCGAAACGATTATCTTTTGTCCCGTCTATTCCACAACTCAACGTAACAAGGATAATCCCTACTAAAGCTAGTGATAAACTAAATTAGCGCACATCATGATCATTACTAGAATCTTTAGGCCAATTGCGCCCCAAGAACGCGCCCGTAAAGCTTGTTGGTATAAATTAACGCAGACATTAAAAAATCCGCAAAGCCGCACGGATACCGACATGTAGCTTTCACCCGAGAGTATTCCAAGGTATCGATTTCCACGGGAACGGAAGTGTACTAGAGAATTAGGATCGCCCAAGATAAGATAAATGATATGGGTAGAGAGGTTTTGAGTTTTCTAAGTGGTTTTATCTAATTAAAGGCTCACTATACTTTATCTACTGAGCAACAGGTCCGCTCCAACTCTAAAAAAGACTGGGAAGAAGGTAGTTGGAAGAAGGCTGCCAAAAGCTCTACGAAAAACACCAACCCGAACGCGGGTGGATTACAACGGCCCCATTGTGGTCGCCACCCGGGGGCTACCACAACTAACCGTGGATGGCGCAACCCGGTAATATCTAGTCTAGACACCACGCCTACACTAAAGATTACTACTCTAATCACACGTAATAACTAGAGCACTACCAATAACAGCAGAGATCCAAGAAATAAAATAAAGAAAGAACTAGAATTAAATAAATACTTAGAAATAAATGAAGAACCCTGAGATTGTCAAGACCTAACTAGTTGCCGTAAGAGTACAAAGTTGAAGAAGATCCGACAGTCCGGCTCTTCACCTCTCTCCTCTACTCTCCCCGATCTAGTTACAACTAGATGAACTAGAAGAACTAGACAACTAGTCAACTAGACAACTAGAGGGACTCTCTCTTCTAATTGAAACCCTAACTTTTGCTCAGAAAGATAATGAGAGAATAATGAGAGATAATCTTTTGGGGTCGACCTGGGCTGCTTATATAGTCCTTGGCGATGAACGATAGCCCTTGGATCAAACCGACCTTGGCAACGTGTAGATACAACCTCAAAGTCGGGTTACAAACCGACCTACGAAGATGGGCTGATTTGGCTATCGCAGCCCGGGCGGCCGCCCAAATGCCACCGGGCGCCGCCAGCCGCGAGTCTCCTCCTCGGCCTCCTCGTTTCTTCCTGTCTTCTCGTACCTTCTAGAGTGTTTTAGTTCACTTTTTCGGGTTGAGTTGCTTCACGGTCAAGTCTTGTTATCATATGTCTTGTATATTCCGGAACTTTCTCCATCTTTCTCTCAGATTTATCCGTTAAGTCCCCTCAAATTATACAAATCACCAAAACTCATGGAATTATGTTAGTCAACCCCTAGATTTATGTTGATATTCATTTTATGCCCTTATTTCATATTAGTTGACTATTAGTATTATATTATAACTAGTGTCAACATCCCTCGCTTGCCGAAAGCAGCTCCAACAACGCCGCCCGGCCCCCTCGTTCTAAGAAGGTCGTGGCTTCAGGCTTGCCAAGATGTAGACGAAAGCACGCCGTGCTTTCCATTCATCAACAAGGACCTTGACGAGCGGAGGGTGGGCTGGCGCCGAGGACGGGCTCGCCGAGGGGAGGGTGAGCGACGCGATGAAATCCCCGGACGGAAGCAAAGAAGCGGGCATGACCTGCTCTCCCGAATCGATCCCCGTGAGGGGAAGGCTCGGTGGCACACATTCTCCCGCCCGGGAGGACGGCTTGGCATCCCTAAGGCTACGTGGAACCTTGCGTGGGTGAGGGGTCCGGGTAGGCGCCACGCACGTGTCGCTTGGCCCACTCGCCGGACTTGACACGCCGCGCCACTCCCGGCGGTGATCGCGAGCAGATTGGCCACCGGCCGCTACGACTACCTCGCCATCGACCACCCGTGTCCTCCACTTTGCGCGGTGGAGCATTGGCAGGTCCGACAAAGGCAGAGTGAACGAAGCTGACGGCGGCCGAAACCAAGCTTCGTATTGAGCGGCGGCGGAGGCCGGTGGGACATCCATCGAGGTTGTCGAAGAAGGAGCGAGCAGCCCAATGGCACGCACCTACCGCACGGCTATGTCGGCGCCTAGTGGGTCGGGGCCGGCAAAGAACGGCGGATGGCAGCACGTCCCCTAGGCCACGGACCCCCGCATGGACCGGGGCCGTAGGGAAGCCCCCACCCCGGGACGGCGAGGCATGGCGTGGCGGCATGGGGCTCGAAGGTGATCCGCCAACACAGCAGAACCTCCAAGGCATCCGCCCCGGCCAAGGTAGCGTGACCATGCGTAGAGGTGAAGGTGGCTCCAACAAGAGGGCAAGGGTGGCACCGCGGACGCGTCGCGACGAGGGAGGCCGCAAGCTCATCAACCACCGGGTCCACCCGAGCTAGGGGCACCGGAGAGCACCGACGGCACAAGCACGAGCGGTCCGTGGAGGAGACAGAGCCACGCCGGCGATGGCACCAAGACGGCAATGGCCCGTGCCGACTCAATGCCGCGGGCGGACAATCAGACACGGCGCTGCAGCGCCACGCCGATTTAATCACATGAGCTGGGGGAGGCCCCGGAGAGCCCCCTCGGGCTGGCGCGGTGCACCGTGATCACACGCATCGACACCATCATCGCTGTCCCGCCGAAGACGACGCCCCTCTCGCCCCAACGCATTGCCGTTTTGACTCGGCCGAGTCGTAGAGCGGGTGCGACGTTTGAGGCGGCGAAGAAAGACGTAAGGTCGCATTAAGGTCGACATCCGCTCCCACAAGGGTGACGCCGAGCAGACGGCGGCGCCTTGGGGAAGCAAGTAGACGGCATCCACAATCTCGCCTTCCCTCAATGTCCACTAAGGGGGGCAACATCCGGGGAGGGCCTTCAGCAGAGGAGGAAAATGGTGAAGACGACGGGGCGGATGGGCACGCAAAGGCAACGCAGGGCCCCGGCGCGCCCCGACGAGCTCTGGGGTGGTGAGCTGCCAGCCCGCGGAGAGCACCACTCACGCTGCGCGGTCGGAGGGCGCGGCGGCCCCTAGCGCCCCCCATGCCGGACACGCAGCTCCCCAGCCACCCGACCGAGTACCGCCGGCCGCCGCCTCCGTGTGGCCTGGGCTGGGAGGCTGCCCGCGGGGCGTAGGGGCTCTCCCACGAGGCCGGCATGAGGTGACGTACACAGCGGCGCCCGACGGAGAGGCCGACCAGGGCGCAGTTGGGCGCGAGGAGAGCGTAGTGGTTCCCCCCGGGGCGAGGCACCGCCAGGTCCCGCGCGAGGGGGCGTGGAGACGGTGGAGGGGGCCGGGCGGCCGGATCCGGCGCTGCCCGACCGGATCCGCCCCCACAGCGGCGGTGAGGTGGGGTGGGCGCTGGGGGCTAGGTGGTGGCCGGCGCCGGAGGCGGCGCCGCCGCCGGGTCGCCAGGAGGCAACGGTCGGAAACGCGAACCCTTGTCCAGCGAAAGGCCACTGTACATAATTCAGTGGCTAATGATCTAGCTAAATTAGCGTTGAATTGGGACCTGGGAGAGGTGCATGTCTGGGCCCCCCTGCCTCCCAGAATTTGTAAAAAACAATTGTTACTTGGGATTCGGTCGAGTCCATGGTTGCAAATGCAAAGGCCATAGAGCCATAGTTATTATAAAAAAAAAAAAAAAGCTGCCTGGCCACGCGTGAATTTTAGAGGCATTATGGGGCTAACATTGCTGCCTGGGAGACCTCCAATTCAAACAGGACCTCCCTCAGCACAGTAGGTGCAAATTTGAAATATATAAAATAGAATTTTCTAACTACAAGAATGCACGTGAACGCCATTTTGTCATCTCCCAAAACCTGTTCCGCTCCTGGTAAAGCCAGGATTTTTACTGCGCCATGGCTGGGGAGGCCTGATCTCACGTAATCACTGTAGAAACAGCTGCTAATTAATGCTGGCTTGACCCACACATGAATTTCTCACATTCTGTATGAGCCCTGCATGGTGCTAAATACTCCTGGCTGAGGAAAACAAGGTATACATAGAGAGAAATATGACCTTGGCCCTCCTGATCTTCTGCGACAATCTCCACAGGACGGGAACATCAACTGCATGCCACACGGCAAGGAAAACAATAAGCAGCAGGTACACTACTACCAGCAGAGATAACAAAACGGAACAAGAAGAACAGTAGATAGGCAACCGATCGATAGGGGCTGAGCAGAGGCACCTACATGAGTACGAACGTGGACCTTGAGCAGGCACTGGTTAGGGCGGCTGCATACCGTCCAATGGCGTCAGCGGTGCAGACGAACGGAAGCAAGCTAAGGAGGCTAGAAGATCATCATATCCAAAGTAAAGACTGACTGGTTCAAGGGTGCTAGGGGACGCGAGGCTGAGAGGCTGACGGTGTGGAGGCGGGCTCGCCGGCCTTGCTTGCCATGAACTGAACGGAGAGCGTTTTAGGATGTGGCCACACGGAATGCGGTGGACGCGCGGATAGCTGAGTGGCTGACTGGTCAGCGCTGGCAGCACACGGTTTTAGGATGTGGCCACACGAAATACGAGGATTCCAATTGTAACTTCATGCACAGGGTCAGCCGGATTCTCGGCACTCACATGTCCTCCACGCAAGCCAAACGTCGTTACTAGAGCCGGATCTTTTTAGTCCTCCATGCATGCATGTACGTACATATACAACGTCTCTAAAAGCGTGAGGCGTACTCCCTGATATTAAAAAAATATATATATACTTCTCATTTCTCGAGGAGTCAACCAACTTGAACTATTTTTGACCAAAGTTTTACAATAATATACTCACTACCGCACATCCGACCTCCACCGAGCGCAACCGATCGATAGAGTACTAACATTTAAGATGTAAAATTAGTTGAAATTGGTCATCCTCACAATTTCATCGGTCATCACCCCTAGGACACGATGTCACGTGGTCTCACGTGGAGTGTCAGAAGCTAATTGCCAGCCTGAAACGTCGGACGAGGTCGTGGTCAACGTCCTTGCCATTCAAAATCACAAGACGAAAGAATCCTATCATGCATGCACCTCGACCTCGACTGTCGAGTCGTGTCGACCACATGCGTGTGTTAGCGTAGCGAGTTGCATGTTCTCGTAGAACAATAACTAGTGGCGGGCGCGCCCCTCCGCGCGCAATCGAGGTTGCAAATTCGGAGTGAAACTGCACAAAGCATTGAAGTAACATTATTTACAGCTGCAATGGGACGCCAACGCCAGGACAAAAGCGTACTCTAGTTCATTTTATTCATGGACATAAACTGTGATAGAGTGACACAGGAAAACTACACGAGCTGAATGGGATGACCTTATAGCCGCCGCGCATGTCGTCGCGCAACTCACTACCGCACATCCGACCTCCACCGAGCGCCAGGAATCAGTGTTTCCAGCTTGAATGTGACACGCACCGCCAAACCATAATAACTTTACTGTTTGAGGACATATCAGGATGGCTCTGGTTTTTTATGTTTGATAAAAGTCGAGGAACATCAAATCATTTGTAATGAGCAAAATAAAATTGCCACAAACAGAACCAAGTGGAAAGAATGTGTTGACGATAAAATCGGTAACACACCAAATAAAGAGCTAGATCGTTTCTAATGAGGGCAAGCCAAATTACGGATCGGGCGAGCGCTTAGGGTTTGTCCACACATGATAGACCTCGCACTCCGATGATGAGCGCGATACGCAAGACACATCGCCGAGGAGCTCGCGTCGGGAGCGCAGGACGCAAGACACGCCAGAAGTCTATTGAAACCCATCTCCACACGCCCGACGGACCCCCCGTGAGGACGCATACCGGCCGGCAATAGGCTGCCCTAGCCGCCTGACCGCCTAGGGTGTTGTCGCTGCCGATCACCTATTCATGGCAGCGCAACCTAAGAAGAAGAGAGAAGATAAGGGTTTGGTAGATGTGTTTTGACGATTGAATGTAGATGGGATCAGATCGGCCATGAACCTCTTTATTATATAGAGGAAGGTGGTCTTATCCTTTAGAAAATTGTCCTTGGACGCTTCCGATCTCCAAAATCACTAAAACACGCGAAAAAAAAATCGGTTCGATCATGTACGACGCCGCTCGCCACGCCGGCCGACCGACGGACCGGACCGACGAAGCCGATGCCGGGCGTCCGGCCACTTCCAGAGAGGTTTGAAATAGCGCCAAAAACGCCGTGGTTTGACCGACGCTATAGCGCAGTAGGCGATCGACGCGCTAATGCTAGCGTCCGTCACTTTCGCCGTATCAATATTAGAGATACCCGACCAACAAGAATTTGGAGCCAAAAACCCAACAAGCCGAGCCCGAATCCCGACCGAGGCTCGCGAACGAGTGATTGCCTACCAACGAGATCTATAAAATGGAACGACCAAATGCAGCACCGAGGATAGGCCGGCCCAACAACAAGTGGCTTGCGCCAGCGACTCAGGGCGAAAGACCACGCAGCCTCCGCTCAAGACGACTTGAGGTCGCTACCGACCACGGGCGACAAGAGGTGGTGCCGACCTAGTGCGCGCCACGGGCTGCCCCGCCCCACGCCGACTACAAGCCGCGCGGGCCGCGACGCCACCACCGCAGAACCATCCCGCCACGGCGCCATGCCGACCAGAGGTCGGCGCGATAGCCGCTCCGCCTCGAGTGACTTAGAGCTCGGGCGGACGCCCGCGACCAGAGGTCAGCGCGACAATCGCTCGCTCGAAAGCAACTAGAGGTCGGCGGACGCCCGCCCTCACCCAAAGACACGCGACGATCCTTCCGCCGCATGATTGCGCCCCGGCCAAGTCATGCTTGGCCTCAGCGTTTCTTTTGACCGCAATAGTAGCCGGCACCAACCAATGCACTCGAAAGTGCACCGCGGCTACACGCCACAACTTCATGCCGACAACGGCCATCATCACCTCTCGACGGACGCTAACGCCCATCGACTCCACCACTCGCCAACCACTACGACAGAAATCATTACCTTCTACCGCACGACAGCAGCACACCCATCAAATCAATTGATGCTGCCTCGTCAAGCTTCATCGCTTCCCTCCGACCAAATGCACCCATTAGTACGTGATGACGTAATCGACCATGGAGGCGACGCGCCCCCCGACGAAAGCACCGGGATGGAGGTATAATCGATGCACACCGGCTTTCGAGTCAGCCAAGCCCAAGACGACCGAGCGACTCGCCCAGCCTCCGCACTCACCCAGCCGGCAAGATTCCCGCCTCGCGCCGCAGTTAGATGGAAGACGAGGCGGTCAGCGATGCACGACGACGATGACGCACACCACAAACCAGATGGCCTCCGATTCACACGACTCCATACTTTTACTCCGCTCTTTCATCGTTTCACCCTTCCCACGGCACCTCGCAAATCCTTCCGACTATAAAAGGATCCGAAAGCCGTAGGGAGATGGAAGCGCTCAACTCGCACAACGAGCACAACTCAAGCTCAACTCACACAGAGCTTCACGACACGGGGCACTCGCACACATCACTCACAGAGACTTGGGAGCCGGCCTCCCTCTTCGACCAGCTTGTATTCGCCCCGATACAAGCGCTTGAGCCGGGCCACATAGTGATCTCGACTAGGATCGGACTAGGGGTGCACGATTGCCCCGAACCAAGATAAATCTTGTGTCCCGTGAGCTAGGCCATCAAGTCCCACACGAGCCATACGATTTTATCAAGGCCCGTGGTATATCCGCCATATTCGACCACCTACACTTTCGTGAGAAAGCCCGTGAATGCGCCGCTTGACCGGACGCTGGATCGGACGCTTCCGACCGATGCCGGACCGAACGCTAGCAGAGCCTGTGTCCGTCACTAAGTCTGGAAATTTTCCACGCCTTTGACCTCCTAAAGATGACTAAGTCTAGAATTTTACTATGCCTTGGACCAAGCCAGATTTAGCTAAGTCCGGGACCTTACCATGTCTTAAACCAATAAAGTTTGGGTGCCAAAGAATGTATGATTGGGAAGCAAAGCATCGAAAAGTTTCGACAAAAATATGTTGGTTGTAATGTGTGGACGGCAAATGATGTATGTATAAACATTTCTCTCGAGCGGGATAATATTTTGTATGATATATTGCTTCCAGATTTCAAAATTGCATGTATACCGTCCTTGATCTACTTTAAGAGAGCTTTTACCATGAGCTCTCCATTTGGTCCGATCTAATGGTTAAAAAGTCGAGGAACCACATAGAAGGAACCAAGTGATGTAGGAACCATTTAATTATTACATGGCACCGAACTGAATTATAATTAATATTGAAGTATGTCTAATGAACCCTATCTTCTGTGATTCCTAGTGGCCCCCGCCCACGCGAAGGTCGCCGCCGCGCGATTGACCGCCGCCGCGGCCTCCGCACGTGCAGGGCGCCTCTCGCCACTCGAGCTCGCCGCACCGCCACCGCGCGTCTCTCGGATCAGACCGCCGCCACCGCTACAAGGCCGCCGCCGTCGCTTGTGCTCGCTCGCGCGGAAGCTGGCCGGCCGCCGCCGCTCGCGACTTGCGGCGTGTGCTTTTGTTGTATTCATTTCGTGCTCTTGTGGCTACCTTATGCTTTTCCCCACCGTGAGGCAGGTGCTCACCAAGATGAAGGAGTCGGCCGAGGCCTACCTCGCGCGAAGGTCACACGGACACCGCCACCGCCCCGCTGCATTTTCGACGGGCGCCATCGCCGGGCCCGACGGCACCACATAATTAACGAGCCCACCACGGCGACACGCCTGCGGCATCGACCACAAGAACCCTGAGAAGAAGGTGTCAGGTTCGACCCGGTGGCGGGTGACACGCTTCGACGCCAAGATCCCGCCATCGACAACGATGGCGTCTTCCATGCACCTCCACCAACGGCCACACCCACCCACCTCGTGAGGTGAGGACTTCGACCAAATGCGGTCATGGACTACTTCATCAAGAGCAAGCACGGCCGGACATCTCCAAATGACAAGGCCCAGCAGGGAGTCAACCCCAACGAGGCCGCGATACGGTGCCATTGTCCGTGGATTGTTATTGCCGGACGCTCCGAGACGCACGACGAGGCGATGGGAAGGCCTCGCGACCCGCGATGGGGGAGGAGGGCGGTCGTGGGCGCCGTGACTTACGTCGCGTGGCTACTTCGAACTATGGATTCAGAGAATTGACAGAAGTTGAGAAGGTTTACTCTTCTTAGCAAAAGACTAAACTACCCTTAGTTATAATTAAGGGAGAGGAACCACTAAAAATAGATTAACGGAGGAACCAAAGGTGGTTCCCGCAAGCACAAGAAAATTTCTCTACTTCTAATGTCGTGGCACCTTATGTCGTTTATGTAATGAAGCTTGCGCCATATTTCCAAGATTTCGTGCACGGAATGTGAATCATACTCTCCGGCGCCCTTCGAGGGGCTTACTCGAGGTGACCCATCGGCCGCCAAGAGCCCTCACCGCCACCACTTCGCCGCCGCCGCCGCCCTGTTGAGCGGTGGCGGCGGCCCTGCCCCCCACAAAGACACTCCCACCCCTCTCTCGATCTCTCCCTCCTCTCCCGTGAACAAAAGTCGGGGCGCCCGAAGATGACGATGGCCGCGGCGACGCAGGGCCGGGTTTGGGAGCGTGGATCCATGCCCTCCGCCACCGGATCCGCGATTTTCCGGCCTTGATCCGGGCGGGGCGCCGCGGCGCCGAGGAGCCTCGCTCTTGCCGACCACCCGCCCTAGTGACGACCGGGCGCAAGATCTAGGCCGCCACCGGGCGGTAGCGGGCGTGGGGGGACCCGAGCGCAACCGCGCCGCCCGATCCGCCCCGAACGGCGACGCCGGCAGCGGCGGCAGACGGGCGGGCTCGCCGCAGATTTGCACTTTGCGAGACCTCGGCGCGGGTCGGGCACGACCCAGCCGACCGGCCCTCTCCCCGCAATGGACGGAGGGACGGGTCGACCCGATCCGACGCTGGGCAGCCGCGGCCGCCGGCGCCCACCCTAACGCTGCTGGCCGCAGGGGCCCTATTACAGCAGCCGAATGGCGGCGTCAAGCGTTGCATTAGACCCTCGAAGGCCGCCACGCCGCCTCCTCTGGAGCCGCGCTGGCTTCGACGCCCACATCAAAGGACGCCGTGCTCGGGATCACCCGCCATCCACATCAAAGGTTGCCTCGTCAGAGCCGGTGAAGACTTTGCCGATCATCTCCCAGAGATATCGCCGCTGCGTGTGTTCGCTTGGATGTGCTTTTGCAGAACTTGATTACGGGTGAAAACCCCGCCTCGTTCGCTCGGGTCGGGCGGCGATGACGACTCAAGGCCATATTCCCTTGGAGGCGCTCGTTGTAATTTCCTTCCTTGCGTAAAGCGCCTCGAGCCCCCCGCAAGACGGCATTCGAGACTCACCTCAAGGGCGTGAAGAGTAAAGCCAAGGACGCCCTCGTTGATCAAATAGAGGGTCGTGAAGCATTTATATCGCTTTTGTCTGTATTGTCCCGGTCGATGTATAAGATTATGGCTTTTCTCTCTTTTGTTTTTTCTCTTTTTTTGTAACTTTTGGCTATGTACACCTTTGAATGTAGAGGCCGGATTTGATATCCATTATCTAAAAAAAAGGTACTGGAATGTGGAAGGTGTTGGTATTGAGCTAGAAATCCGATGTACAGAAGGCTAATAAGAGATGGATAAGAACAAAACCTGAGAAATTAAAAACAGAGTATGCATACTGTTCATGATCATTTTTATCAGTTACGAACATAGTAGAGAGCTGTGAAAGGAGCAATCCAAGAAAAACAGGGCCAACCAACAGACCATTGCCTCAGGTACCGTCTAACAGGTAGAAATAGATGGGAAGAAAGTATCAACATTGCTCATGAGCACGGCCTCAGACACCAACATAGCAGAAAGATGTAAAGATGCCTCAGTTATCAACCAATGGTACCTATATTTCCGAAGAGATGGGGAAGATATTTTTTGCAGAGCCCACGACAGATTAAGACGTGGACTAGAACAGTATTCGGGTTGTGGGAATTGCATGGATCGCGCACAGGAGATGCAACAACACAAATTAATTATGCGATCCTGAGCACCCCAGTAGGCCGGTAACCCCATTTTTGGGTAGTCTTATATGGGTGTCAAGAATCAATTCCTTAGATTATATTGGGCTGCTTTCAATTAAACATCGGTACCCAAATCAGTTTCTCGGAGGATACTTGGTTAGGCAACCGCAAGCTTTGAAAACTCAATCCGCCTCGGCTTCCCGGTGGCGCCCTCCGCGGCGGCAAGGCAGAGGGGAGGGGACGAGGAGCGAGCGGCGGGGCGGCTAGGGCTCGCCCCGAGCCGCCCGACGCGAGGACGATGCCAGGCGTGCTTCAGAAAAAGAAACGAAGCGTTTGGAGTTAGTTTGTAATAAGCTTGGTCTAATGGTTATCTTTTGTGAGAAACTGAAGCTGGAACATTTGGTTCTATTATCTAGAAAAAATGACCATAAGCTGCAGACATCTACCATGGGCGCTGGTGTCCCTTTGCTACATGTCAAAATTATCCCGGCTTTGAAACAAAAAAAAAAATTAATGAACCCAATAAGGCAAACGCTCTCTAGATCCGTGAAGTACTCAAACAAATTTCGCCAGGCTCTAGAATCCAGATCCAAGAAGTCATATTGCAAGGAATCCAAGGGCTCCCGTGCCAGTTGGATTGGATCAGAGCAAGCTAGGGGCACCTGCCTGCATTGCTCTTGCACTATCAAGGGCGGGCAGCAGCAGCCTGGGGTGAGGAGTATTTATTAGCAGAAATCGAGATATATTATATAATTAATTATTACGCTAGCTAAACCTAGTAGTTCAAAAGAAAGGTAAAGACTCCATAAGAAAATTCAAGTGCGTGTTTCAAAAGAAAAAAGTATTAGTAAAATCTTGCCCGTCAAAAAGAAATCGTAACTACAGACTACAGTACATAGGAATCAAAGCAACAACTTGGCTCTGTTTCACGAGAAGAAAGATACTTTGAATACAAAATAATAAAAAAATAACAACGTTAACACCTCAACACTGTATTGTAGCGTAGTACTAGTACTGCACCCTAGTGGTATAGCATATTGCAGAAAACGAGACGGCGACCCGGCATCACCGGCCCGAAGTGTTCATTTGGAAATCCCACCTCCACGATCCACCCACCCAAACACAATTCAACTCACAAACTCGGCTGCCCGCACTGTGCCGGCGGCCGGGATCTGTTCTTCGCCGATCGCCTGGAGGCATCATGGAGGAGGAGGCTCCTGTGGTTGTGACCGCAGCCACGGGTGCTCTGGGGGCCTGTCGTAGCAAAGCTGAGCACTTTGCTGCAGCGGTGGCACGGCGAGTACAAGCTTCGGCGAGGTACACGGAAGGACATCAAGCGCATCAGATCCAAGCTCAAGTCCATCCACTCAATCCTTTGGGTGATATGGGAGAGGGAGGATCTTGATGCGGAAGGCAAGGAGCTGAGGATGGAAGCGTGGCGTCTCGCCGACGACATGAATGATGCCATCGACGATTTCATCCTCAGTTTGAAGCGCAGCAACGACGGCAGGCGCTTCATCCAGGAAAAGATCCAACCTAGTCCTTGCAAGGATCTGAAGAGAAGAGCCGACGATGTGTGGGAACGGTGCCGCAATAAGTGGAAGAAGATGGAGACTGCCCACACCACCTTCTCCAGCTTATTTTCAAGAACAAAATCCACCATCGACTCTGGTCCTGGCAAGCGCCATAGAGTCGTTGATCCCTATGTCCGCAAGGACATTTCAGATCTTGTGGACATGGAAGAACCGAGGGATAAGCTCATCAAACATCTGATAGGAGAAGAGGAGAACACACCGCGGCTCAAAATGGCATCCATCCTTGAGCTGCCGGGGTGGGCAAAACAACCCTTGCCCGCCTCGTGTATGAAGCAATTGAAGATAAGTTCGAGGCCCGGGCTTTGTGTCAGTCACTTCAAGTCAAAACATGACGGAGGTTCTTGCAGGCATTCTCCAACAAGTAGCAGCTGATAGTCCTGTGCAACTCGCTGGTACCAAAGTAACGACCGAGAAACGTCTCATCGACACCATTTCGAGTTTCCTCAGGAACAAAAGGTACGCACATATGTGCATCTTCTTCAGTTCACTCCAACGCTTAAATTACTACCTCCGTGCGCTCATGAAGGATAGAATTATAAGTTCAATCAATCCAAAATTTAATTCAATTTCAGTATTAACATTAATGACACTAAATAGATATATACTATATAACTGGAATCTATATGGCCTAGGAGAGACCAGAATCCGAAAAGGCCCCCACGTCGCTCTCTTGGGCGACTCGGGCGGTGCTCCGCCTCCCGCGCCATTGGGCCAGCCACTCCTCCCCGGTGCCCTGGCTGCTGCCGGAGCAGACCGCCGGAAGCCCGTGCAGCCGCACGGATGGCGGCGGCTGGGCCATCTCTCCGTCTCTCATTCTCCTCCTTTTCTCTCCCTCTCCCTACCGGTGACGACCATGGTGATGTGGCCGGCGGCGGTTTCCTCACGGCACTCTTGGGGCGGCCTCCACTGGATCCGGTGGTCCGATGGCTAGATCTGACGCCCCCAGCCATGGACCTAGCGGCGCATGGCTTCCACTTCTTTGTGAGGGTGACGGCCATGGTGGACGCCGGTGGCGGCTAGCTCGCGCTAGATCCACCTCCCCCCATCTCAGGATCTGGTGATGCCAGCCCCAGCTGCGGCGTGTGGCGGTCGTGCAGGCTACGTATGGGGTCGTCTTGGCCTTGTGCTGGACATGAGGCGCCGACTGCTGCTGCTGCACCCCCCCTACCCCACCCCACCTCCGCCCGCATGTACGCCTCGCGCGTGGAGGCTGCTGCTGGACATGAGGCGCCGACTGCTGCTGCTGCACCCCCCCCTACCCCACCCCACCTCCGCCCGCATGTACGCCTCGCGCGTGGAGGCTGCTGTGCGGGAGGAACCACGTGCGTGTGTTGCTAAGCAGGATGCGCTGTTGTGGGCGCTGCGCTCCTTCATTGTCCACCGGCGCCGTCAGCATGTCCGGCTCATCCGTTCTACATTGTGTGTGTAGGCAAATCCCATGATGGAGGCGGCTGCAACAGTGGGCGTGCTAGAGTTGTGCTCCGGCTGGATATGGTGGCGGTCGGCCGGACCTAGTGCCCTAGTGGCCGGACACGGTGTTCCAAGATTTGGGGCGGCCCTGTGGTGCCGGCCATGGTTCTCGGATGAAAATCGTGTTCGGGTCTTTGACCATTGCTGGTAACAATGGTGCTATAGTTCACCGTTATCCTTGAGGGCATTGCTGTGAGAACCTCAACGTCTAAGGACTACTCTAGGTGATAACCGAAGCACTGTCGTGTTGGTTTGGGTGACGGCAGCATTTTGATGTTCTCTCCTGTTGGGGTGTTGCTTTGGAGTCCTTGTGAGGGCAATCTTGGTCTACGTGGAGGGATCAAGAGAGCTAACAGACAAGATGATTCCAGTGGCAAAGCCAGACCAAAATGGCGCTGGGGTCAGACATAATTTATGATGGGTCTTTGACTTTAAAAACAGTGCAAAACAATAATTGTGGGGGATCGATATTCGGGACGCTAAGGATGAGCTCCCTGCTCGACATCAGCAAGCTAAGAGCCCGTTCGGCCAACGCAAAGAGCTCACTATCCTCCAAAAAGCTCCGCGCTCGTGGACGAGCTCTCCGCCGTTGCCAGACCGACACGCGCGAGCTCTTAGAACCGTGGGACGCATCCTCCCCTCGAGCGAGCTCTCCCCGAGTGAGCTCTCATCCGTGCGATGACGACCTTTCGCACAAGGACCTCTTCCCGCCTCGCCCGAGCTCGAGCTCGACGAAATCCCGCGACGGCGGAAGAGCTCGCCTATCTTCCACGCGAAGCCAGCAAGTACGGGGTTGGCCAACTGCTCCCCGACAGTACTGTGGCCACGCAGCGCGCTACTCTGAAGGAGGTCCTTTCCATCACACCGCCATACCCCATCAACTCCGCGGCGCGTCGCCACGGTTTCCTCAAGTACACGGTCGACGGCGCGCGGCCTCATCCATGGTATGGCGCACCCATGCCGACGGGATCGGTTCCTACCGCGATTAAGGACTACACGACGCCAGGCCACCGCCCAAACCCCGATTCACGTGTACGGCGGTGGCCAATTTCAACATCCGTGTCTCTAAAGAGCTCGAAGGCGACTCGCGCCCGCCAAAGAGCTCGTCCGAGAGCTCCCTCGCCATACCCCGTCGCATCCGCCAACTCAACTCCCGACAGCGCAAGCAGGGCACATCTTGGCGTCAGCAGCATGGCCGCCCTTCCCATGCCGAAGAGACGGCTTCCAACTACGATCGAAGACAGAGTGACATATGATCATCGCCCAGCCCGGATTCCCGCGTACGACGACGACTGATTCCGACATCCGAAGCTACCGAGAGCTCGAAGAGAACTCCTGGCCAATCAACGAGCTCGTTCTAAGAGCTCTTTTCACCTACCCGCCGCTCCATGGCTCCTTGTCCCTACACGACCCCCTCAACTCCAGAGAGCTCACATGTCTTGCTCCCTTGCCACTATAAAAGGAGGGGCAAGAACTCTCTAGGGGACGAGAGATAACACGCCAAAACACCCTCATTCACCCTCATATTGGCACTAGCCTCAATCACAAGAGACCTGGGAGCCCGCTCCCTCTCTCGATCCGCTTGTACGCACCCCGGTACGAGCGTTTGAGCTCGGATAGTGATCACACTGGACTAGGGAGCCTGATCTTGCCCCGAACCAGTATAAACATTGTGTCATTGTCTCTAGAGATATAGCCATTCTGAGAACGCACCCGCCCGGTCGATTACACTGATTCGTGGTTGCCGCGACACCGCACCGCGACAGTTGGCGCGCCAGGTAGGGGCAGCGCTGGTGCGACGATCCACCACTCCGATGGCTTCTCCCTTCGCATCACTTCCGGCGGCCGTGATCCTCCAGTTCGGCTCCCTGAGGTTCGCGGCCACCGGTGAGGGCTACGGCACGGTCCTCCTCCCCGCATCCCGCCCCGGCGGCGGCGCCTTCGACGTCTTGTCCCCACCGCTGGGGCTTCAGGGACCGTACCCCTGCCTCCCACCGATGGGGTGGCACCCGCCTCACTTTGGTGGCGTCCTCGTCCGGACACCGCTCGTCGGGGTTCCAGTTGGCATCCCCGACACCTCCGACGACTCCGGCCGCTTCGCCGACGAGGCCAGCCTGCTGGCCCCGTTCCTGACATCCGCTCCTCGCCGCCCCATCACGGTCTGGGAGCGACGGGGAAGGCCTCCACCGGGTCACCACGGTCCCACCCCGCCCCCTCGGCGCCCGCGGGCGTCTGGAGCATCCGGCCCTCACCGCGCGCGCCACGTAAGGAACCCGGAGGCACCCGACGACCCGCTCATCCTCGGCCTCGCCACGTCGGTATCGCATCACCGCACCGGCGATGCTGGTATCGCGGCCACGCCACCCCCGACCCAGGACGGGGTGGCGGCGCATCGCGGAGACTCGTGACCTCCGCCCCGAGCCGAGCTCGCCAACCGGACGCCCGTGGACGACCGCGAGACATGTACGACCTCCTCGATCCGCAGGCTATACGGGCTCGCCTCGAGCGCGTCCCGTCGCATCGCGTCGCACGCGCCGCCGCGGTCGACCGACCTCTCACCGCCCAGCCGCCCCCTAGGGCATGCGTGCGGGACCCAACGCGCCGGTTCCACGCCTCTCCCACCAGGAGCAAACCGGCCAGCTCGCCCGAGCCGCCTTCCAGCCACCAAAAAGCAAAAGAAGTGGCCGCCAAGAGGGCCCTACTCCCCGCCGGAGAAGCCCGGGATCATCGAGGGCGCCCGCGAGCCGCTCCAGGGCCTCACCGGCCTCCGCGATACCCCCGGCGGAGGAGGAGGAAGCGCGAGGCACGTCCCGCGACTCAGTCATCTCGACATCGGCCTGACCAGCGGCCGGAAGGTCGAGGGGACGGCCGCCCACGAGCCTCGGGCCGCCGACCTCCGCCTCCGCCCTCTCCGGAGGCCCCGACCCAAAGGGGCGAGCGCGGCGACGGATCGACGCGGCAGGAATGGCCACGTCGAGAACGGTTGCTTTGTTCTTAGCGCTCCATGCCTATAGGCCCGACCTTCCCCACCTCACCTAGATGCTATGTACCCCTCTAAGCGATGTTAAGAAAAATGTCCTTCGATTGCGCCGATCCGTTCGAGCTCGAACCCATTTTCTCGATTAACAGTTTATTGAGCATTGACCGGCTCTCGACGACGAGGCCAGTCTTCGCTCAAGGGGGCACAAGGATCAGGATACGCACCCCGCGGTTTTTCGCAAACCAGCTCTCCACAAAGGCCATAAATACAGAGCCGAGCGACGAGCTCAAACTCACAAACTCACACCTCTCCTAAACGGCTAACCTATGAGCTCATCACCAGAGAGCACGACGCGCACCGCCCGACGACCTTCTGCGCCCGCCGCCGGCCAAGGGAAGGGCCTGCCGTCCGCTCTGGGGACGCGATCTCATGCGAAAAAGTCGAGCAGGACACGAAAAAAGAAGGCGCAGGAAGCGCAACATCTACCATGCCATAACCACCAGAGTCTTTACAAACTCGCCTTAATCGCGAGAACCTAACCAGATCACAAAGGGAGGTCGAGCCCTGGATCTCTATCCTTGCGCAAGGGGTCCCCCGATCCGTCAGCGCAGACGCTGAGACATCACGGGCGGCGCTCCTCGCGGCGGGTCCTCGCCCGCCCATCTTCACCGACGGATACCCCAAGACCTCGAGCTCATCGGCGGCCATCTTGAAAAGCTCGTGGACGCTTCCGCCGTGGCGACCTCGGGCGGCGGCAGACTTCTGCTCGGTGTCGACGTCGTCGATGCCCGGAGCCCACCCCGTCTGCACGAGGTCGACCTCGAAATCGGGGTAGTGGGAGAAGACGACGCTGACCGCCTTGTGGACTGTGCGCGCCGCGTCCTCCGCCACCCTGCGCGGAACGCCGGACACCCGCGCAGTCAAGTCCGCCGCGTCTTCCACTCCGAGGATATCGCAGACATCCCCGACCGCAGTAGCGAGGGTCCCGTGAGCACGCTTCGAGCTCTCGGCCTCCTCCGCAGCCTTGGCAGCGCGTTCCGGGAGGCCTTCGAGCGCTTTTCGCGCGTCGGCGAGCTCGAGGGAGCGCTGCTTGAGGTCCGCCTCCTTCCCCTGCAGTGCGAGCTGGGTACGCTCCAGGGCGGACTCGGAGACGGAGAGCCTGCGCCTCTGGTCCTCGGCCTCCTGCTCCGCCTTCAGGGTCCTCTCCCTCTCGGCTGCAGAAGAAAGTAAGGGGTCAGACACGAGTCGCGAAAACCCCAAAACATGAAGAAGGGACGGTCCCCCGCCGTCCGGGCTCGTCGAAGAGCCCCGCTCACTATGCCGGAACTCACAACCTTTGGCGCCGAGCCGGGTCCTCTCCGCCTCCGAGGCGCGGGGGCCGCGCCGCGGCTCGAGAGCTTCGCAATCATAGGCCAAACTCCCGACAGTCGGCCTCCGAGAACCCAGCGAATAAGAGGGAGAAAAGGAAAGCTACGAGACAAGGGCGAAAGTGCTCACCCGCGAGCTCACTATCGCGGCGGTCGAGCTCTCCCTTGAGCTCGCCCCTCTCCTTCCCTGTGGTCTCATTATTAAGCTCGAGCCCCGAGCGCGCCGAGCTCCTTCTCCTCGAGCATCCCGCGGAGGGAGTCCAACTCCTCCCGGGTCTTCTCGCACCGCAGCTTTGGCGAGCAGCGCCCTCCTCCTCCTCCCCTCGGCCGCTCGCGTAACACGGCCTCCACCCTCTCCCGCGCTCTCACGAGGCCTGGTCTTCTACCCACGAACATACCCGTGACCTCGTCCACCCGGTGCTCGAGGTATCGATGCCGAGCTGTGTCGCGCCGATCTCCCCCACGCATATCCGCAAGACGCCGTCGCCGGCTTGCTCACTGCATCGCCGGCCCTCAACGAGAACCGCGTCACCTGGTTATAGCCGCCAAGGGAGTCCTGCACTCCCTGAACGGTTAAAAAGCATGTGAGCATCCAAATAACACACCAGAGGAAGCAATTGAGTACCATCACCAAGCCAAACCCGGGCGAGGCGGAGCGACGCCGTGGGCCCTCCCGACGCGAGCGGAGGTTGAGGCGTCATCGGACGCAGGTCGCGGGAGCCCGACGTCCCGCGCCGGGAGGGACGCTTGCGGCGCGACACCGCACTCCCCGCACCCATGCCCCGTCGACATCCATCATCGCCGCGGGCAACGAACGGCACCCGCACTCGTCGGTGACGTTGAGCCCGACGCCGCCCACCAAGAAGCCCTCCACAGAAGCCTTCTCTTCCTCCTCAAGACGGGCCCCCGTGGCCGCCCTTCGACCTCACCGTCACCATTGCCGCCACCGGGAAGTTCAACGATAACGTCCTCTGAGGAGGCCGTCCCGGCCCCGCGGGCCCTCGGCCCCACACTCCGTGGTGACCCCTTCGCCGAGAACTCGCGGCGGTCGCCGACAAGGAGCCCGGGGCGCGCGAGCTCCCGACGCCGGCAAGGAATCTAAGACGGGTTCCCGAAACAAAGCTTAAGACCGTCTCGCGACTCCGTCGCCGCGTCGCCGCCGCCACCGCCGCCTGAAGAGCCCGCCTATGGAGCTCATCATCGCGGGCGCCACCGCGCTCGTCATCTCCAAGCATGACGACGACGAGCCCGGATCACCGGCATCGAGCTCACCGACGCCGACAGCGAAGAGCTCGCAGCCTCCGAGCCCAAGGTCGCGCCGCTCGCTGCCGAGCCCCTCCGTCCCGGCCGCTTCCCGGTAATCTCCCGCCGCCCGAACATGGAGGGAGGGTTCAGCGGACACGACCACGTGCCACGCCAACCACGACAACGAAGACAAAGAGCTCACCCGGGGCCACCCGCTTCAACCCCCCTCTTCCTCCGGGGCGCTGTCTCGATGGTACTTTTCACCGTCGACCGGAGAAGTCGGCCTCCGGTCACGGGCTCGATCACCGCACAGGCGGCTGCGGGACAGCGCCGTCGTGCCCGACACCGCCACCAGTGTGCATGAACTCGCGCTGGGCTCGGCGGGTCGCCGCCTCCCCGGCCGGCGGATGGACGACGCCAAGAGCTCTGTCAACCGCTCGCCCCGGACTTCTCGGCCGATTGGTCATCACCTCCGCCGACGGGCCCGCTTCACCGCCCTGCCCGAGCGCGCGCTGGACAACGATGGGCGCCGGCCTCGTTGGGGAAGGAGGCTGAGGCCCCGGGGCCCCTCGCCCCCAACCTGAAGAGCACGAACTCGTTAAAAGAGCGCAAACCTCACGCGGCGAAGTGGAGGAGAGCTCAAACGAAAAGAAGGACACTTACCAGCGCCGACGTCGCCGCATTCGGGAGAGCTTCGGGGGCTCCCGGCCCCCTCGTCCCCGTCTGGGTCACCAACCCCAGGTAGAACTCCACCTGGTCGTCGTCGAGGTCGCGGGCGTTCGCGGTACCCTCGAACGGGGCCTTGTCCCCTGTCATCTCCCACATACCGAGAGCTCGACGCCGGGCGTTACCACCGCCCTGCGGAGCCGAGGTCTCGATGATGTGGTTCACCGTCAACCCAGCGTCACGCAGTGCCTTGATCTTGGCCACGGCCGCCGCCACGTCCGCCTTCGCCCCGGCAGAAGGGTTCTCGCGCCATAGCTCGCTCCCCTCGTCGAAGGTACGTCCGGTGTACCGCGGCAGTGGGAAGGAGTCGTCGTTCTTCAAGTAGAACCACTCCTCCTCCAACGGGCATTCGCCGTCGGAAAGTCGCCCACCGGGAAGGTCTCACGAACCCTCCCCCCGCGGAGCTGCAACGGCGCACAGGCGATCGGGGCCGGACCGCCACCCTTGGTCAGCGGTTGAATCTTGGCGAAGATGTAATACTTGAAGAGCTCCCAGTTGGGGGGGATTCCCAACCAGCCCTCACAAAGCATAGCGAAGGTCGAAAGGAGCAGCACTCCATTCGGCGTCAGGTGCTGGAGCTCGACGCCCCAGTACGTAATCAACTGCCGGAGGAAGTCGTCGGCAGGCATGCCCAACCCGCGCTCGTGGAACGCGACGAACGAGACGACGTAGCCCGGCGGCGGGTCGCTCCGCGATCGCGCCGCCGGATGATCCACTCCTCCGCCTCCGTTCTCACGGAACGGCAGCCCGCCGACGGCTGCACCGCCAATCAAGTCCTCCGCCGCCAACGACCGCTGGGGAGCCCATCTTGCACCCGAGAAGGCCCGCCGGCGATGCAGGGGAGATGGGGATTGAATCGTGGGCGATCGCGGCGCCGGACTCCTCCCCTCAACTCGCGTGCGGGGAAGGCAGGTAACGGAAGGTGAGCCCACCCCACGATCTCCCCGCCATTTATAGGGCCTCAACGTGATAGAGGGGGCGAGGCGAAACCGCTCGGGGCCCGCCACGCCACGTCCGCAGAATCGACCAGCGAGATCGACGCCGCCGCACGGCGCCCGGCAGAGGCCCCACCGACGCCGTCTTAATGGGACGACTCCTCCCCCAACGGTAAAATCCTAACGGAAAAGCCCCAACGGCTGTTTTTACCCAAGAAGCTACAAAATTTCAGTGGCTCGGCTTAACGGTCCGATCACCGAGCATCGAGGAGGGCGAGCTCGCAGCACGGGTTCACCTGGCCTCGTGGTCCGAAAGCAGTGTTCTGGCCCGAGAGCCCGGCGCCGCCCGAGACGCCACAGGCGAGGAGCGCGCCGCGGAAGCAGCGCCGACAGCCGAGCTCTCGGAAGAGCACTGGAGGCTCCCGCCCCCGCGCCCGGGCCGCCGAAGAGCCGTGGAGTCGAGCTCTCTGAGCTCGAGGACGGCCCACTAGCCAGCCGAACGAACGAACCAGCAAGCTCAAGCCTCGCCCGCCCCGCCCGACAACGGCGCGGCAGAGGCAATGATTTTCCCGTGTCCCGGAGCATCGATAACCGGCCCTGCCGCAGTCGAGCACATACAAGCTAGCCCGAACGGCCGCAGAGCTCGGACCTTACCGAGCGCGACTTATCCTAGGGTTCAAAGGCCGGCCCCCACGGGGTTCGACGGCCGCCCGGGGAACACCATGAGCGAGGGGCGCTAAGGTGAAGTAAAGATCGACGGCTCTCGCCCGGGCTCACGAACGAGCTCGGGGGGCTTCCGCCTAAGCGTGTTTGGGCTGCCAAAGGAGGCTAAAAAGACGACCTTAGGTTATCCCCTCTACGATGAGGAGACTCAAGTCCTCGAGCTCCCGAACGAGCTCGGGGAACCGTAAAGGTCGCGCCTTTGGAACACGAGGTCGGTCCACTAGCCGACCACACCGAATGAGCTCGAGCTTGACCTCCCGAACTACCCGCTATCAGCTCACCGAGCACTCGATTCCAATAACGAGGCAAAATCGAGCCCGAAGCTCACCACCTCCACGGGCCACCGTGCGAGGGACGGGTCGACGATCCCACGAAAAACTCTAACAAGGTCCCCACGAATCCACCTTTCTCGCGGAACCTCGTGCATGTGTTCGAAACACGCCGAAATAATGTGCAGCCCGGACGCGGGTCGCCCACCGGTCATCCACTCTAAGCGAGCTCACGCTTGACCTCCCCAAACCATTCGCGGTCGGCTCATCAAGCGCCGATCCCGCCAACGAGGTAAAAATCGGATCGAACTCACCCTTTGCGATCTTATGCAACGACAAAACAGGGGGCCATGCAGGTCTCGAACGGCCGACGCCACCCTCGCCACGACGTCGAGCACAAGCTCCTTGTCCAAGGAGCTCGCAGTCCTACTACTGACCACGATCAAGACCTCGCCTCAGCCCGCGGAGTCAACAACGGCATCGAGCCTTAAAAGTAACACGTCTCAAAGGACTAACCATCCCTTTGCGAAAACTTTTTTTCATATATGGATATATGTGTACATAACCCGAGTAGGAGACTACAAGGGGCATCCAAAAGAGCACAAGAAAGGTCCTAGCTACGACGACCTCGGCAACGGTGACGCCCGTGACTACATCGAGCTCACAAGCCCCCCCGCGACAGGAGCGCTTTTGCGGTTCTTGTCGAAGCTTCAGCTTCGGTGACGAAGATTTCGCCAGGGCCGCCCAGAAGCCGACGCCGCCGCCGCAATGTCCAACGGGCTACTCCTCCGCGAGAAGGGCGCCGACGTCGACATTTGCCGCCACCTCCTCCGCGGTGGCCTCGAACTCTTCGACGTCGTCGGCGTAGGTCGCCAGGGGACTCCCCGTCCGAGAACCCTGACTCCGTCAGGTCGGCGCCGGTCGCCGACGACGCCATCGCCAGGTCCGAATCGCCCCACGGCTAACGCCACGGGCGGCGACCACGGCAGCCGCCCCGCAGTGGTCCACCTCTTCCAGGCGAGCTGCAAAGAAACACACCAAAGTCAGCGAACGAAAAGCTGGCTCAAAAGATAGGCCGGGAGATGGACGCTCACCGCCGCAGAACCTGGTCGGCGTTTCGCATTGAATGCGCCGCATCGCGAGCTCCTGCTCCAGCGGTCGATGAGCACCGCCCTCGCATCCCCTTGACCTGCGCAGCCCGAGGCTGAGGCGGAGCTCGGCGATCGTCGCCTCTCCCGAGAACGGGGAGGAGGCGGCGCCGAGCCGGGAGGAGGAGGCATGGCCCGGGCGGCGCGGGATCAGCCGGCGGCGCGGGGTTGCGACGGGAGGACGAGCCCGCCTCCCGCCGATGACGACGCCTCTCCTCCTGGGCCGCCCGTGTCTGAAGACCCCACGCCCTCCATATCTAAAGCAAGAGGCCTCTGAAGGAAAGAAGAAGGACGCAGAAGGAAGAAGGCGGATGCCACCTCCACGACTCGAGTCCCCGGATTTATAACCAGGAGGCGACGGTTCGCCTCCCGAACACAGGGGGACGCCCGACGGACTCCCCCACGATCTCCACCCACGACGCACAGTCCACGAGGAACCGCCGCCAACGGCAACGACGCACGAAGACCCGCCATAACTACGGCCAATCGCAGGGGCGCACGAGCGCCCGCATTTAACCGCCGACGTGACGAAGCGGCCGGCGACGTTTCGAATTCCAAGAAACCGTCATGCGAACAGGCCCGCCTGAGCTCTCCAGAGGAGCTCACCCGACACAGGCCGTTTGATCCGCCCCGAACGAGCAAAGCCTCTGCAGGCTCTTCGGGGGCCTCTAGACCACCCGAGCTCCCCGACAATGAGCCCGCGCGGAGCCACCTCGAAGGGCTCGGCCCGCCGGGCGGCACAAGGGTAGGCCGTCGACTCTCTGACACGGCCAACCACCCTGACAATCACTGTAACCGTACAGGGCTACAGCGACGGGAGAGGTCAGTCAATCTTATCGCCGTGCCCGTCAACTCTTACGGGGGCCGACGAGTGCGTCACGTCGAACCTTCACGCATGGCATGGGCGACCCCACGCCGAGGGAGACGTTTTCCGACTTCGATTAGGGACAAGCCCTAGCCTTTCCGCACAACGGGAAAGGCATCGAAGAGCTCGACGCAAGCGGTCAAAACGCCGAGGCGCGGAGCTCGCGGGCGCGAGCTCACCTCCGCAGGGCCCAAAGGTCGAGCTCGACTTGAGAGCTCCTCACTCCTCCCCCGGAGCGGTGAGAGCCGGGAGCACCTCACACGGAAGCGGCATCGGGCCGCCCACCGCCCGAGCACTCGAAGGGCTCGGGGCTTCGTGCGCCACGTCCAGTGTATCCGAGGGCTACGAACGACTCCAAACCGGTCCCCCTCGAGGAGGAAGCACCTCGCCTCCGGGCAACCCCGAGGGGGCTCGAGGACCACGGGAGTCGGGCCCTCGAATCGAGAGAGGTCGATCCGCTAGCCGATCGTGCGAACGAGTTAACAAACTCGGGCCTCACTGGACCGTCAAACGGCGACTCACCGAACGCTCGATCTTGGCCGACAAGGCTAGATCGGGTTCAAACTCACCATCTCCGCATGGCGGAAAAACAACGGGCCGATGAGCCCGTGACAAACTCGAAAAGCCTCGCCAGCAAGCTCCACAGCTCTCACGGAGCCTCACTACACCCGCGGGTGGCGCGCACCCACGATCAAGACACTCCCGGCTTGAGAACCCCCGCAACAAGAGCTACCATACAGGCGGTATCTGGGAGAGACTCCCTTCTCTCCCAAATACTCGGGGGCTAATGTGGGGGATCGATATTCGGGACGCTAAGGATGAGCTCCCTGCTCGACATCAGCAAGCTAAGAGCCCGTTCGGCCAACGCAAAGAGCTCACTATCCTCCAAAAAGCTCACTTCGTGGACGAGCTCTCCGCCGCTGCCGACCGACACGCGCGAGCTCTTAGAACCGTGGGACGCATCCTCCCCTCGGCGAGCTCTCCCCGAAAGTGAGCTCTCATCCGTGCGACGATGACCTTTCGCACAAGGACCTCTTCCCGCCTCGCCCGAGCTCGAGCTCGACGAAATCCCGCGACGGCGGAAGAGCTCGCCTATCTTCCACGCGAGGCCAACAAGTACGGGGTTGGCCAACTGCTCCTCGACAGTACCGTGGCCCGCAGCGCTACAGCTACAGAAGGAGGTCCTTTCCATCACACCGCCATACCCCATCAACTCCCACAGCGTCGCCACAGTTTCCTCAAGTACGGTCGACGTGCGCCAGCCTCATCCATGGTATGGCCGCACCCATGCCGACGGGATCGGTTCCTACCGCGATTAAGGACTACACGACGCGCCAGGCCACCGCCCAAACCCCGATTCACGTGTACGGCGGCGGCCAATTTCAACATCCAGGTCTCTAAAGAGCTCGAAGGCGACTCCTGCCCGGCCAAAGAGCTCGTCCGGAGAGCTCCCTCGCCATACCCCGTCGCATCCGCCAACTCAACTCCGACAGGCGCAAGCAGGGCACATCTTGGCGTCAGCAAAGATGGCCGCCCTTCCCATGCCGAAGAGACGGCTTCCAACCACGATCAAGATAGAGTGACATATGATCATCGCCCAGCCGGATTCCCGCGCGACGACGACGATCGATTCCGACATCCGGCTACCGAGAGCTCGAAGAGAACTCCTGGCCAATCAACGAGCTTGTTCTAAGAGCTCTTTTCACCTACCCGCCGCTCCATGGCTCCTTGTCCTACGTACTCCCCCCTCAACTCAGAGAGCTCACATGTCTTGCTCCCCTTGCCACTATAAAAGGAGGGGCAAGAACTCTCTAGGGGGGGGAGAGATAACACGCCAAAACACCCTCATTCACCCTCATATTGGCACTAGCCTCAATCACAAGAGACACGGGGAGCCCGCTCCCTCTCTCGATCCGCTTGTACGCACTCCCGCACGAGCGTTTGAGCTCGGATAGTGATCACACCGGACTAGGGAGCCCGATCTTGCCTCGAACCAAGATAAACATTGTGTCATTGTCTCTAGAGATAGGCCATTCAGAGAACGCACCGGCCAGTCGATTACTGATTCGTGGTTGCCGCGACACCGCACCGCGACAATAATTATCATTGAGTTTGCACAAATTTATCGGGGTCCGCCGACACCAATAACGAAGTGTAGCTTCGCCCTGGATGATCCCAACGTCAAGTTTCTATGTAGATGAGAGATGTGATGGATTGGTGTTTGTTAGTAGTTGCCGCAACATTGGAATGGTTGCGAAGGGAGAAGATTGAAGCTTCGGCTTCTAGATTTCTTGCTATGTTTTGTTAGCTTTGTTCTTGTATTGTGTATTCCCTAATCCGAGGTTTAGAGTCCAAGAACTATTGTAATGTTTTTGTATATATATCCACTTGTGGATGTAGAGGTCAGGTTAAAACATATCCTTCGTCTAAAGAAAAACTAGAATCTATATGCAAGGCCCCGCTCGACCCTGCGTTGTCCCATCTATTGGCGACAGGTGCGGCGACTAAGTGATCTTTACACCCCGCCGCCTACCTCACTACCATAGGCTACACAACAAACGAAGGTAGGCTATAGCCTAGACACCACGTCTATGATATCAACTACTACTCTAACGTCGTACATGACATTTGTCTTTATCAGGAGTCCTCTACTATAGCATCCGCCATGGGGATGGACGACGAAAGCCACAAACAAGTAAAGGTAAAGCTCAACTAAACAATGGACATAAAAGGATATATGAACCATGAACACTTAGGCAAGATCCCCGCTAAGGAGCCAAGTACATGGAAAGACCCAAACCGACCTCCTATAGGCGGTTTGAATAAAATAATCACCGAAGCACACGCAAAACCGCCTTGGCAACGCGTCGGTTGAGGCGGCACCACGAAAGATGAGCTCAAAAGGAGCGGTTTGGCTCGGGCTGGACCCCTGGGTTGGTTGGACCTCGAGTGAGCCCTTTCACCACGGCCTTTCTACGTGGTGGGCTACCGAGTGGCCCTGGACCCATGTGGCAAAGGTGCTTCGGTCTAGTTGTTGTTTGTGGTTGGGCCTTGTGTATGTTTTTCTTGAATGTGCCTTCTAGAAAGCATGTTTTGGTAATTTTCGGTTCCACCACTACTACAAAACATGTGTTCTACCAAAAATCGTGGAATTGATTAGTTGTGATTCCTATTCTAGAGTTTGCTAATCATTTTTATTGTATTTCATAAAGATATTGGCAGTATAAATGTGTGTTAAGGACCACCAACACGGTCCCCAACGACCAACACCGCCACCAGTCAACTTCCACCCATCCCCATCCTGCTGCTAGCTGGTCGAGCTTGGCCGGTGGTTGTGCGAGGCGATGAAGGCAGCGGCGGGGCCCTACACCATCTTCTCTCCTAGTTTATTTTCCCTATTTCAACCTT
Source organism: Hyparrhenia diplandra (assembly GCA_015847255.1). Taxonomy (NCBI): domain Eukaryota; kingdom Viridiplantae; phylum Streptophyta; class Magnoliopsida; order Poales; family Poaceae; genus Hyparrhenia; species Hyparrhenia diplandra. The sequence continues at coordinate 170,151 of JADLZK010010895.1, forward strand.
TTCATGGCTTGAGATGACATGGTGACGTAGGCAACAAGCAGATCCACATGGAAGATGGCCTATTTGTGTCCCTCCATCTCGTCCTCTGGTATGGGAGATGGCTGATGAAGGTTAGCATGGGATGGCTATAACACCCAGCCTAATTTGTATGTGGCCCAAGAGGGGGCCTATGAGTCTGAGAGTGCACATGTTTAGTACCACCTTGCGGATTAAGCAAAGGGTGGAGCCAACTTATAAACCTTTGTTTTCCAGCCACATCACCTTCGGTTTAACCCTTTTACATGAAGCGAGGACAAAAGTGTAAGCAGTGCTATGTGTGTTTGCGTGCACGCCCCTCGAAAGGGTTGTGCGGTGTGGATTTGGAGGGCGGGGTGTTACAGGTGGTATCAAAGCCGACCTTGCAGTTTCACAGACTAGTGAAGTCGTAGTTGTTCGGGCATGGGGTACATGTGCCAACACTGGATGCATAGACATGGCCAAGAGGGGAGGTTCTGGTTAAGTTGTCACTCGACAAGGACGTCGAGTCCTTTGAGGGGGGGGTGTATGTGACACCTAGCCCAATTTGGATGTGGCCCAGTAGGGGCCTATGAGTGCAGAGTGCACATGTTTAGTACCACCTTGCTGGTTAAGTAAGGGTGGAGCCAACCTATAAGCCTTTGTCTTCCAGCCATACCACCTTCGGGTTAACCCTTTTGCACGAAGCGAGTAGGAAATTGTAAGCAGAGTGCTATGTGTATGCGTGCACACCACTTGGAAGGGTTGTGCGGTGACGATTTGGAGGGGGGGGGTGTTACAATGGCGGTCGGGCGGGGACCATGACAATGAGGCACATTCTATGCACTAATTTGTGATGGAATGATAAAAGAAATAAGTGTAAATTTTTAAGTCTAAAGTTTAAGTGATAAGTTGAGACAAGGGGGAGAATGTTAGGTTGATCTCCTCCAAGTTATCTAGCCTTTGATCGACGCCTTGATCGGGGGATGCCCAATCCAACAAGGTTGGTAGGCCCTTGTCGCATAGTGTTTATATAGGAGGTGGGGGCGAGGACTCAAGAACGAGGTTCACCTAAGCAGTCACACACCCAGCAAGAACCATAACCAATCAAGGAAGGTATTTCTAGTGATGGGAAGTGTCGCCAGAATCTTCACCGTCACTTTTGTGCCACCCCGGCGGCCACGCCCTTGTCCGGACACTTTAGCCACTCTTCATCACCCTCTAGAATTCAACGACGAGCTCCTACTCCAAGCATGATGGCTAGACCCATCCATCCCTCTCTCCCTCTCTCTTTCTGTTTCCCTAGTTTATGTTAGGATGAATCTGTTATGAGTATTATGACCGACGTCAACTGCACCAGCGCCACCCAAGAGTGGCTAAGGCAGGAGGTGCATTAGTCCCAAGAGGGGCTAATTGCCAAATTATCTCATAATTATTGTATTTTCTTAAAATAGCTAATATTTCCTTAAAGATAGGATGGCTTAGGCCATATATATTGTAAACATTACTTGAGGAAGGATTAAGTAAAACAAGTATTTGTTTCGACTTCTTTTGGAACCTAGGAGATTTGCCCCTAACCCCTTTCCTCCCTTGATCTAGTCTACTCGCCGAACTCATCACAGCACCACAACACCACCGCCGACCTCCTCCTCCAATCGACCATTCGTACTCCCTTTAGGAGATCCCCGGTAGGTCTACGTATCCTATCAACTGTATCGGTGATGTCGGGTCCTCCTCCGTGCACCACCATACGGATATCCACCCCATCCACCTCCCTGCTACCATCCACTTCCAAGCCGCCGGTCCTACCAGCCTCCACCACTACATCACTGAGCTCCTCCACCCCCTTCCCGGTGGTGTCCGGGGTGTCCACTGATCTCCCTGCCATGACGAATGAGCAACTGACGGCGGCCATCCTAAAGCTTGCCTAGGGCATGGAGTCTATGGAGTGTGATATGACCACCATGTAGACTGATATGGCTATGATGCTCATCGTCAGTCTAGGCTCCCCACCCCCACCGTCGCCCCTGCCTTCACCAACCATAGCCATCGAGGCGCTACCCAGGCTGTCGTTTACGCTATCCACTAGCGCGCACATATCTGGCGGCGCCCCATTCATCGGTGTTCCACTCCACCTCCTTATGTTTTCGCCATCTCCATCGCCATCGTCAATCCCCTCGTGGGCTTTGGGCTCGACACCAGCGCCACCGCCGGTCTTCTCGTTGACGCCGATCCACGATGGCGGTGTCGCTGTCATCCTCGGCCTCCAAAGCACTCTTGGTGCTTATGGGGGCATCCCAAAGATTAGGTGTTCTATGGGGGGGGTCGATGAGATCCTTTTCCCGTCCATGCTGGGCTTCTCTTCTGCTGAGGCGATGTCATCATTGGATCATGCTTTGTCGATTGCTGAGAACGGTCGTGATCACCACCCGCTGAAGTTCAACAAGCTCAAATTCACCACATACATTGGCTTGGTGGACCCGTTGAATTGGCTCAACCATTGTGAGCGATTGTTCAACGGCCAAAGGGACGAGCCTTGGATCACACGTGGCTTGCCTTCAATTTCAAGGGCACGGCTCGGACATGGTACTATGCCCTCAAGAAGACCGAGGGGTGTCATCATGGGATTGTTTCAAGGAGCCGTGCCATCTCCAGTTTGGTCTCGATCGCTATTCATGACTCATGCTTGGTAGAGCTCGGGCGATTGCCATTCCGCTCCACCATGCAGGACTTCGCCCGAGCTCTTAAACGTTGTGTTGTACGATACACGCAACCTCGATGCCCTTCAAAAGGCGAGTTGTTCGTTGTGGGCCTCCTAGACCACAAACGCGTTGATGTGTCCATCCATGCCCCGCAAGGTCGAAGGAATATGGGATCGCTACTCTAGCTAGAAAACAAAACTTTTCTACCCATAAACTAGGAACTACTGCTAGTTATAGATCACGGGATTACCACTTGACAAAGATGTGCACGTCCGGCAGGTGCCATGTAGTTGGCCACGCCGTCCTCCACGTGCGGATTTCGTCCTTGTGCTCCGGATGCAGCACCTCCGAGGGTGTCCCACACGTATAGGGTGGAAGCGATGCGCCTCTGGACTGCTAGGTCCGCGAGGAGCAAGAGGCAAGGGCGTGGGCGGCGGCGACTGCCAAAGTGGCGTGGCTTAACCAAGCCACACGCCCACCGATCTTATATAGGCATTCCTAACAGGCTCCCGAAGGCCCATTAGTAACCCTAAGCCTCGTCTAATTGGATCACATCCGAATTAGGCCTCCTTCCCCTTAAGCATGCGACCCTATGGGCGCACGCACACATACACATGGCCCAAGCACTCCTACTCGACCAATAATTGACAGCGGCCTCTAGCAAGACGTGTCAACTCCCCATGTGTACGCAATAATCATATATCGACAAAACCACCACAAACTCACATACATGTTTATTCCCTTGCGGCACGATATTTGGTCCACCTCGTGAGTTAACACTTAACCCAAGCACGGCCATGCATTTCTTGATCCAATAATTCAAGTGGTCCAGTGATATCTCTCTCGATCTCTTGGAGAGGGGCAATTCCATCTTGATTTACTATGCCTCACAACATGCTTCCTGACAAACCCAAAGACCACCTTTACAGCTACCCAATTAAAGAGTAACATTTGATAGTCCCTAGGTAGGTCGTTTCACATCTTGATTACATATGACCATCTTAGGTCTAAGGACATAACGTACATGATGTGTAAAGAAATAATAATAACATCTCATGTCGGGTCAATCGAGCCCCATGTCATACATGTGCCCACACTATTAGTTTGACATCTCCATGTCTATGACTTGTGAAACATAGTCATCAACTAATATGTGTGCTGATCTAATATTCATGTGTGTTCTCACATGAACTCCGACTAGGGACAATTATAGAATAACCATACAAGTAAAGAGTTTCAAAAACAATTCACATAATTGCTAATCGATACAAGTTGTCTTTAATGGATATTCATGAACACATAATATATCATGGATACAAGGCGATACAATCATATCTATGATTATCTCTAGGGCATATTCCCAACAATGACCTCCCGATGGCGATGTACCTGGTCCAGGCCCTTGAGCTTCGGGACAACACCATGTTGGCGCTTCTACCATTGACTCCCTAGTACCCTGCTCGGCAGCAAGTCCAGTAGCTGCCGCTCCACCAACCGGCTGCTCCAGCGAGCGGGGCTATGCAACCAACTATCGCTGCCCAAGCGCCTATTCGCCAGTTCCGTTGCCTCACACCGACGGAACAACAGGAGCGTGGGCGCCAAGGCTTGTGCCATAAATATGATGGGCCGTTCGCCAGCGATCACCAGTGCAAATGCCTATTCTACTTGGAGTTAGACGGCGACACAAAAGTCGACATGACAACAGAACATAATGGTGATTCTCATGCTTCTCAAGGGGGAGCGCTTCCTAGGCCTGCTCGACACCAGCTCCACCCACAACTTCCTACAAGGGGCCATGATGAAGCGTCTCGCCCTCACTCCCTCTGGTGGGGCACACCTCCACGTCACCATCGCAAACAACAACCGCTTGCATTGTGCAGGCATTGCTCACAATGTTCCCATCCCCATTGAGGTGACGAGTTCTCCATCACATGCGTTGGCATTGTGCTGGGCTGCTTCGACTTCATTGGCATCGACTACCTATGAACCTTGGGACCCATCACTTGGGACCTTGTGGCCATGATGGTCACCTTCTAGTGGGACGAGCACTGCATCATGTGGCACGGCGTGTCAGGCGTTGAGTCAGTGAGCTAGGAGCGGCTAGTCGTGGCTCTAGCAGTAGCCGACGACCCTCATGCTTGATCGACTCCAACATTAGCACCGATCCATCTTCGAGGAGCCGAAGGATGTCCCACCGCCAGGCCTTACGACCACCACATCCATCTTCTACTGGATACCGCCCCAATTATGGTGCACTTGTATCGATGCCCTAGTTGCAAAAGGACGAGCTGGAATGCTAGTGCGATGTCATGCTTGCATATGGCATCATCCGGCCCAACATGTCCCTAGTCTCGGCGCTTGTGCTCCTTGTTTGCAAGGTGAACAAGTCTTGTCGCTTCTTCATCGACTACTATGCCCCGAACGCCAGGACTCCAAGGACATGTTCGATACCGGTGGTAGAGGAGCTACTCGACGAGCTTCATGGCGCACACTCCTTCACCAAGCTCGATTTGGCGTTTAGGCTACCACTAGGTCTGGATGTTTGCTGAGGGCATCGCCAAGATGGCTTCCGCACCCACCACGGCCACTATGAGTTCCTGGTCATGTCGTTCGGACTCTTCAATGCCTCAGCAATGGTTCAGGCTCTGATGAAAGACATGCTTGGGCCGTAACTATGGCGGTTTGTGTTGGTTTTCTTCTATGACATTTTGATCTATAACTCATCGTGGGATGAGCACCTCCAAAGACATCGCCATCATCCTCAACGCACCGGGCGCACCACCTCCAATTAAAGAGCTTGAAGTGCTCTTTCAAGGCACACCATCGGTGGCCAACTTGGGCCACAACATCTCGTGGACGGCGCACAATGGATGCTGACAAGGTGGCTGCGGTTGAGTCGTGGCCTCCGCCGTGCTCGCTCGGGGTCTCGGGGCTTCTTGCACTTGGCCGACTAATATCGGAAGTTCATCCCAGACTTCGGCCTCATCACGGTGCCTCTGATGTGCCTCTTGCATCAGGACACCTTCGCTTGGGACACGGAGGCCGACGAGGCATTCCAGGCGCTAAGGAGCTCCTTGATGACGGATCTCGTTCTATAGATGCCTGACTTCAACAAGCTATTCATGGTGGACTGCGATGCTTCTGGCATGGGCTTTGGTGTCGTCCACCACCAGGGCACTGGCCACCATGCCTTCTTCAGCAAGCCTTTCGTCGCGTGACATCTTAAGCTCCACGACGCACGGCGGGAGCTCATCGAGTTGGTGCAGGTGTTGGTATAAATTATATGCACACAATAAACATAACAATATTTGCAAGTGCACAAATAGATGAACTCCAGGTTTTAAATATCAAACCCAAAGGAACAGTAGGTGAATATAACTAGTGTTTACTTAATCCACTTCACAGTCAAAGTACTTAAGAAACTTGCTAGATAAGGAGATATCTTCTAGACTTCTAATTCTAACCTTTATAAATCTTGTTTTATTTATTCTATCGTGGGACGCTAATTCTTAATAAAGTAAGACAAAATTACTTTACTAAGAATGCATAAAAGTCTAACGTTCACCTATTGATGGGAGGTGGGCTACAGAGGATTCAATAAAGCTATAAAGCCACGTTTATGATACTACCACGTAATCCAAGCCAATAGAGGGCATTCACAAGTAAACATAATCTAACCACCGCGCTTAAACTAAGAATTACTCCTTTAATGTAGAGCAACCAGGATTAAAGTACTCAAACAAGAGTTGCAAACTTGAAGAATAAAATAAACCAAAACTTACTTTAATTATGAAGTCAAATACCGGATAATCTCGTAAACACACTCCTCTTGCAAAGAGAATTAATGATCCCGCAAAATACAATAGAGAAGATCCAACAGACCAGAACTAATCCACTCTACTCTTTACTAATCCCTCTATTTCTAATAAACTTGATTGCTAATCAGTATCCGTAATAGCTAATTGGAATATATTTAGCTCTAATCTTGGTGATCTTGACTTCTCTCGAACTCTAATACTAACAATGGATTGCTATTAATGAATTAGGGTTTCGGGGGTAGTCTGCCTCTACTTATATAGCCTCCTAGGATGAATCATAGCCCTTGAATCAAATTGACTTCATTGGATGACCTAGATAGAACCTCAAGGTCGGTTGGAAGAAGATTCCATCTTCAGCGTGATGTTTTCTTTTGTTCTTTAGGTCCCTAGAATTTATACTAATTCTTCTATTTCGGTCCTTTTCTATCAATTCTCAATTCTTATTTCTACTCTTTTCTAAGTTCATCTTGTAAAACAGTAGTACACACGTAACTTCGTGGAATTTGTTAGTAATAACCATCTTTTAATAATATTGATCCATTGTTTGATAGAAACTAATAATTGATTTTAGACTTCATCTACCATCAAGGGGTGCACCATTGGCATCCCTATCTGTGAGGGAGTCATTTTTTTTATTCAAGACCTGACCACTATAGCTTGAAGTATCTCCTAGATCAACACTTGTCGAAGGTGCCACAACACTAATGGTTTAGCGAGTTGTTCGGTTTCGACTTCACCGCCGAAAGTACCGAGGGGGCACCTCAACATGGTGGCTGATGCACTATCTCGGCATGATGCCGAGCACCTGCAGGGGACGACACTGCTCTATGCATCTGCTTGGGTCCGACCTTAGACTACCTCGACGACATTCTTTGGGCAACGACGGTCACGGCGGACGCCCACCGCTACCTCTTCGGTATGGCGGCGTCAAGGTGTGCATGAGCACATCCTTCCACCCATAGACGGATAGCCATACCATGGTGGTCAACAAGGTGATTGCCATATACTTGCAAAGTGCGTGACCCGTGATAGGCCGCTTGTTTGGGTTGATTGGCTCGCTTGGGCGGAGTACTATCACAACACCTCCTTCCACACTGCCCGGCGAACCACCCCCTTCGAAGTCATCTACGGTCGCCCATCGCCGCCCGTCCTGCCATACAAGCCGGGGATGACTTCGCGACGGAGGTCATGGATGCCCTTCTTCGCAAAGAAAGAAGAGATGCTCGCTGAGGCATGCCAGCGTCTTCTTCAGGTACAACAATTGTCCAAGGAAGTACTACGACGCCAGCCACCGCGCCATGGAATTCGCCGTCGGGGAAGGGGTGTGGCCACGCTTGCTCCACCGAACAGCGTAGTCCCCTAGACCCCGTGCCAAGCGCAAGCTGGGGCCTCGCTATGCCGGGTCGTTTTGGTGTTGGAGCGCGCCGGCAGCATCGCCTACCGCCTACAACTTCCAGCGGGTGCTCGAATCCATGACGTCTTCCATGTGGGGCTGCTAAAGCAAAGACCACAAAGCTACAGAGACACTCCGGCCTCACTGCCACCGGTGGCTGATGGCCGAATTTTGCCAGGGCCGGAGCGGGCTCTCTAGGCGCAGCACCGCCATGCATAAGGCGTGTCTTGATCAAGTAGAAAGGCCATCCAGATGCGGACGCGACATGGTAGACGGTCGACGATCTGCGAGCTCACTTCCCCGACTTCCACTCGAGGACGAGCTGTTGCGCGGGGAGGGAGAGATGCTATGACCGGCAACAAGTACACTAGGTGCCAGCCCAATCGTGCCTAAGGTAACCAGAGTCCATCGACTTTTTTCTGACTTCCGCCACCTAGGGTCTCTTGCGGAAAAAGAAATGGCCGCCGCCGCCGGTACGGCCCCCGATCCCTCATCTCCGGCCTCGCTGCCGATGGTGACGAGGAGCGGGGCTCTGTCTCTTCAAAGCCCTGTCTTCATAGGGTCTTGATCGAGTCCGAGGTCTAGGGTTTGCTTGCCTAGCTCCTCTGCGGTTTGCTTTTCCTGGTGACGCTAAAGAATGCGGAAGCGACGTCAACGCTAGCGGAATAAATTCTCCCGGCTTCTTCCGTTCTCCGATGGCGATCTTCTCCGACGCCAACGGAGAGGCGGGAGACATGTCCAGGAGTCAAGGGCGGTGCATCGTCGTCTTCTTCAGGTGATGATGTTGTTGACCCTGTTAATCTCAAGGAAGATGTTACGTGGTGAAAATATGAGCTTTGCTCGGGTTGCGGCGGTGGAATCGAAGGATGCGTCGTGGGTACGGGAATTGGCCGATGCGCCCGGGAGGCAGTGTAGTCGGCTGATTCGCCTAGAAGTAAGCCCTCCTTCTGTGGCCTCCACCTTGTGGAGTTTGGCTCGTGTGTCGACGACGAATGGAAAGTGGCTTCGACGGCGGTGACAAACGGATCTCCTCAAGGCTGCGAGGAAGATGAGCAGGAATTTTGTACTTATCTCGTAAATTTTTTTTTTTTGTGGATCCCTGTTTTATAAAAGGGCCGGTGTAATGCGTTAAGATCAATGCATTTTCCTTCTAAAAAATCGTGCCTAAGGCCAGGCGGCGCATTAGGCCCAAGGGGGCTAATTGCCGAATTATCTCATAATTATTGTATTTTCTTAAAATAGCTGGTATTTCCTTAAAGATAGGATGACTTAGGCTATATATATTGTAAACTTACTTAAGTAAGGATTAAGCAGAAACAAGTATGTGTTTCCGGCTTCCCTTGGGAGCTGGGAGATTTGACGCTAAACCCTCTCTTTCCCCGATCTAATCTACTCGCCAAACTAATCACGGCGCCACAGCGCCGCCGCCGACCTTCTCCTCCGTTCAGCCATCCCTACTTCCTTCGGGAGATCCCTAGTAGGATTTGGAATCCTATCAGAATCACTTGTTAATCCCAATAACGAGAGAATGTACCCGTCTAATTAGGCCTGTCAGTGGGGACATACCCACTCTTGTTCATGTCAAAATCCAACTATATATTATCCAATCCTCGTCCTCCCCATTTTCACCCATATCCAATGGATAATTAATTTTGTGCTGGATACTATGTACATCTAATGGATAAATAATTTAATCCCCACACCCTACCCCCTCCATTTCTAATGGATAGTTATTTTTTACCCATACCCTCCCCATTTAGGCTATCTCCAACAGAAGACCTACAAACATGAGACCCATCTGGTGGTATAGCTCACGCACAGGGGATGGATCACGGACCTAAAGCGTCGCTCGTTCCAACGGCAGCCCCATCGAATAGGATAGGCATGCCGAACATTTTTGCACAAAAAACCCTGATCTTTATCAAAATCAACTAGGCCCATATCTAGAAACTCCTCTCTGGCTCTTTTATATTAGGAACCCTGAGGGTGAAACAAGAGCCGGATCTGGAGGTGCCGCCGTCGGCCCGCCTCGCCCCACCACAAGAGCCATCGTGGGCCCACCCATGTCGTTTGCCTCGCGAAAGCAGGGAGGCGACATAAGTTTGCCACTCCTCTCTCCTCGGCGCAATAACACGTCCTCTCTGTGCATCCCCGTTGGAGGCTGTTTTCGTGAGGCAAACGCCCGGTTGGCATGCATAATTGCGATTTGCATCACCGGTTGGAGATAGCCTTAGCATGGGTGTGGATTTGGATATGAATTATGAATATCCACTAATCCACCTAGCAGAATTCTAAGAAACGAACCGAGGGAGCTCTCGAACGTGTGGCCCAGGATGGAGATGAGATTTCAGCTGCTGCTTCTCGTCGTCAGTTTTGGCCACCTTGAAAGATTGTAAAGTGACATGGATTTGGGAGAACTGAAGGAAAACAGAGAAAACAAGACAGGGGCGAGAGGCGTATCGTGTCAGTGCCAGTAAGGCAATGACAAAGCCATCACATTAGTAAAATCCCAGCGAACACAGTTAATGTACAAATCTACCCTTATTATTAGAATTAGAAAGAAAACAATTTGTGTATTGTCCCACTAGATATTTTTAGTGTTTATTATGTTCCGCAAAAAATATTATGTTTCGGTTCATATTTTTTCCCACCGTACGTGCAATGACAACGCATACACGGCTCATATTTTTCTCAAAAGAGGGTCCGACAAAATTAGGACCTTGAGCAGCAGACCAATGCACAATTTTCTTAGTATCCTGCTAATTAATTAGCTCATTCAGTGCAATAATGTCGTTCTAAAATTTTACAGGTACATACTTATAATTGACGACATCTGGAATTACGGAGAATGGGAAACCATCAAGAAGTCTCTTCCAGACAATAGTTTGGGCAGTAGAATTGTCACGACGACTCGTGTCAAGTCTGTAACCGAGAAGTGGTGTGATGATTTTGATGCCTTGGTCTACAAAATTAATTGTCTTAAAGATTATCAAGTCAAAAACATGAAAGAATTGAAGACCGATATGGCTGGAGAAGGTTTTTTCCCTGAACATGAAATTGTGGGCATGTGTGCTGGTATGCCGTTAGCAGTGGCTTGTATGATTTCGGCATTGGCAAAGGAGCGAGAGCGTCAAGAACAACAAGGGCTGTGTGTAGAATGGACAGACGAACTGCAAGATAGGATTGAGCAGCAAGTTAAGAGAAATGGTATTCAGAACACTCCAGGGTTTGAACCATTGGTAGAGAGTTTGGAGCTTGACTACAACGACCTTCCTCATCATATGTTGAAGACCTGCTTGTTGTACTGCAGCATATACCCTGAGGGTTGGGGTCATAAAAGGGATGATTGGATCAATCGATGGATTGCTGAAGGTTTCGTTTGTAAGGAGGAGGTAGCAAATGATTACATTGATGAGCTTACCAGCAGGGGAATTGTTTCAAGAACATGATAACTTTGACAACCTCATAGATGATGACTTTTACAGACTACACCCCATGATGCGAAATTACCTTCGACCGAAATTGCGAGAAGATAATTTCATTTCTTGCACTTTTGATGGCGCTCCATCTTCTCTTGTTGGCCGGCTATGTATTGACTACTGGCCCAGCAGTGATGCATTGGATCCTTTGTCAGGAATTGATTGGCATCATATCCGGTCCCTTGTCATTTTTGGAGAAGCCGGTGCCGAGAAGGTCCCCTACAAGCATTTGGAACACCTGCGAGTGTTGGATGTTCGATGTGATACGGTTCTTGAGAATCAACATCTGAAAGATATGTGTGGGCTGCGGCTGCTCCGTCTGAGGCTGCTCCGCCTTTGTGGTGATGGGATTAGTAAAATCCCAGCTGACATAGGGAGGCTGGAGTATTTGGAGACTTTGGAAGTGATTCGCACAAAGATCACAAGATTACCTGCTGAGATGGGTGACCTCAAGCAATTGAAGACTCTGAACGTGAGTAGTAACGAAGAGCTCGCATTGCTGCCTAGGGAGATGGGGAACCTGCAGCATATATTAGAGACTCTGTGCATCAGTGAGACAAAGATCGGAGAACAGGCCTGGGAGATCATTGGGACACTGAAGAAACTGAAGACTCTTGACTTGAGTAAGAACCCTGAACTCTCTGGGATACATAGGGACATTGGGGAACTGAAGCAGCTGAAGAATCTGGACGTGTCTTGCAGCTCACGGATCACAGAGCTGCCCAAGGAGATTGGGAAACTGCAGTATTTGGAGAAGCTGAACCTGAGCAAAACAAAGATCACAGGGCTGCCACGTGAGATTGGCAATCTCCAGAATTTGCAAGCTCTTGATTTGTGTGGTGTTGAAACAGTCACAAAACTGCCTCGGGAGATTGGGAAGCTGCAGCATTTGGAGAGACTAGATCTGGGGGGCACAAATATGAGGAAGATGCCAAGGGAAATCGGGAGACTGAAGAAACTGAAGGATCTAAATGCGGATTTTGGCATACTACCTATTGAAGCTGGACAGCTCCCAAAACTGAAGGGATTGCCCAAGTGCGTCCACAAAGTTTGGAAGAATAAGGACCTAGTGTCAACGCTAGTAGGGGAGGTCCTGTCGTTTGAAACAACAGGTTCGTTTGGTGACGGTGGGCTAGTCGTTGGCACGAAGCGCATGCACATTCCGAAGTGGATCAAAGAGCACTTCAACATTATTTGCTCCTTGGATATCAGGATTTGCAAACTAGAGGAACAGGATCTCAAGATTCTGCAGGAGATGCCCTGCCTTCTGGACCTCGAACTAAGGTTCGAAGCTGTCCCCAGGAAGCCAATAGACATTAGCAGTGGAGGGTTCGCAGAGCTAAAGGAACTCACTGTTCACAGCCGAGTGCCACGGATTACCTTCCAGGAAGGAGCTATGCCGAGGCTGGTCTGGCTTAGATTCGAGTTCCAGTTCTACGGTGGCCCACCAAATACAGACCCTATGGGTATCAAGCACCTCATGGAACTCAAATGGGTCACCTTCCGTGGCAACGAATGGTATCGAGAAGACAGCCCGTGCATCAGTGCTACAATCGACGTCATCAAAAAGGAAGCCCGGGAGCATCCCAATCGGATTATACTTCAAATGTTAGGCAAAGGTACAGAGACTAATATTCTATTGAACAGTAAGATTGAGGAGATTTCTGAAGATGGCAGTGAAGCTTGCAGCAGAAGTGGGGCGGAAGAGATCGAGGAGATTTCTGAAGATGGCAGTGAAGCTTGCAGCAGCAGTGGGGCGGAAGAGATCGAGGAGATTTCTGAAGATTGAAACAAAGTTTATGTTTATTGAGCGGTGTTTCAGACTTCATGGACCAAGTTTATGTTTATTGGCTTGACATTTTCTATTCCAAAGGCATCGTCGACGTCATCACGAGCCTCATTCTCCAGATCCATATTCTGGAAGATGCATGCTGGGCTTTCTACATATATGTCTTCTGCTATTTGCCACAAGTGATTTATTTATTGTTTGCCTACCCTACAGAACGATTCGTACTTCGGTTGTTGCTTCACACTGCCGTGTACCTGTTCAGCCGTCATTATTATTAGCACATCTCTTGTATTCATTCAATAATCAGGCATTGCCTGCCTTCTGGAACATATTGTGTGGTGTGTATTATGGAGTGGTTTCCCAAACCTGTGTTGTGTTACTCAATACTCAGTGCTGAGTCTCCAATTAATTTATTATTGTAAAGATTTGTACTGCAAAACAAATTGCATATATAGTTTGGTTATAAACGACAGGTCGAATCTTTTGAGCATAATTACTCCATGATTAGCCTTTTTTTAGGGGATACTCCATGATTAGCCATAAGTGCTACAGTAACCCACAGTTATCATTAGGTGCTACAGTGACCAAGTGATTCATCTCGTTGTTCGATGTGACACCCCAAAATTTTCAACCCCACCAACTAAACACCCCTAAGAATTGGCAAAAGTAGTGTGTTTAGTTGGTGAAAAAGTTGGGGATGAAAAATTTTGGGTTGTCACATTGGATGTTTCACCGGATGTTGGAAGAGATTTTCAAACACTAATCAAAAAACTAATTTCATAACTCGTTTGTAAACCGCAAGGCGAATCTTTTGAGGTCTTTGACCACATCATTAGCAAATGTGGGTTACACTGTAGCACTTATGGCTGATCATGGATTAATTAGGCTAAAAAATTTGTCTCAAAGTATACATGCAAACTATATGGTGCCACAGAAGCTAAAAGGGAAGTTCTATAGGACAGCGATTCGCCCGGCGATGCTATATGGTGCTGAATGTTGGCCTACAAAAGGCGACATGTCCAGCAGCTAAGCGTGGACTGAGATGCGTATGTTGCGTTGGTTTTGCGGGCATACTAGAAGGGATAGAGTTCGAATGAAGATATTCGGGATAGGGTCGGAGTGGCTCCTATCGAGGAGAAATTGATTCAACATCGGTTGAGATGGTTTGGACATGTTCAACGGAGGCCTCGAGGCACCGGTGCGTAGTGGAGTTCTAGAGCGGGTAGATAATGTAAAGAGAGGTAGAGGTCGACCCTAGACCGACTTGGGATGAGGCGGTTAAGAGAGACCTTAAGGAATGGAATATCTCTAAGGATTTAGCTTTTGGACGGGGCGCTTGGAGGCTAGCTATCAACGTGTACGAACCATGACTTTGTTTCCTTTTTCTATCTACCCTATCTTTATCCTTTTGTCTTGTGCCTTTTTACGTTCTTTTTTGTACTGTTTCATATGGGTTTCATCTCTAGCCTACCCCAACTAGCTTGGGACTAAAGGCTATGTTGTTGTTGTTGTTGTTGTTGTTGTTGTGTATACATGCAAACTATGCAATTAGTTTTTATTTTATCAACATTTAATGCTCAATGCATGTGGCGGAAAATTTGATGTGATAGGGTGAAAATTTTGGGTGGGGAACTAAACAGGCTGTTTTCATGCCTGAGCAATCTAATCATGATGTGTTGTAAACAGAGTGGGAGGGGGTGGGGGCCGTGAAACGCTCTGCTCCGAGGGCCATATAATGTGTGCCTTTCAGTTGCTGGTTCTGATTTAACAAATAGAGACTTTCTTTTAAAATATTAAAAGCAGTATCAATCTAATAATCCAGAAACTGGTGGAGATCATAGGTTTATCTTTTACGTTCTCTCAAATATGATTTGCAACCATCTGTCTGTCTTCTACTACGGCCGATATGTTTGGCCTTGTGATGAACAAATGGAGGATTTGGGGTGACTTGGGTGGGCTGAAAGAGCTCGCTGGCTTGAGCCCTGCCCTGGGAGATCACAGAGATTACACTGAAGAAATTGAAGACTCTGAGTTGAGTTACAATTATTAAAGGACACAGTATTGCTAGCCACGTACATTATCACTATTGGGGAATTAGAGCTGAAGAATCTAAACATGATGAGTTCCAATTCCAACGATATGATCACAGAACATTATCACTAGCGGACATAGGGAGGCTGAAGTATTTGGAGACTTTGGAAGTTATCGAAACAAAGATCACAAGATTACCTGTTGAGATGGGTGACCTCAAGCTATAGAAGACTCTGGACGTGCATTTAGAGACTCTGATCATCAGTGAATCAAAAATCAGAGAGCAGGCCTGGGAGATCCCAAGGCTCGAGGCCCTCATTGTTGACAGCCGAGTGCCACGGATTACCTTCTAGGAAGGAGCTATGCCGAAACTGTATTGGCTTGAGTTCGAGTTTCAGTTCTATGGTGGCCCACCAAATACAGCTTCCGTTGCAACGAATGGTATCGAGAAGACAGCCAGCGCCACGATCAACGTCGTGAGAAAAGAAGCCTGGGAACATCCCAATTGAATTTAACCTATCAGTCAGGGCCCGAGAGAGTGGTTTTACAGAGGCCAGATATTGCAGAGAGTTCTGAAGGTAACAATGGGGCTAGCAGCAGTGGGGCGAACGAGATCGAGAAGATTCAAGCTTAATCCATCACATGTTTGCCTCAGTATTGCCGAAACATACAAGGTAACGTGTCTGGCACGTGTAAAGCAGGACCGCAGCGTTTTACTAACAGAATGCTAAACTAATAGACCCTTTATAGTCGCAAGCAAGTACAGTCCCCCGGGGCCGTGCTAGCCGCCAACCAGGCAGGCCCATGTAGCGGCCCAAGGCCTGCCTGGCCAGCCGGCGCCCATCGTCTTCCCTCCTCCCGAGCCCTTCGTCTTTCTCGAGTCCATGGCCGACTGGCCCCCCCGCCCGCCGCCTCCGCCCTAGGGCTCGCCCCTCCCCCCCTCTTTTCTTCTCCCTCGCCCGGACCGCCATTCGCCGGAAACCTAGTCGCCTCGGGCTCGAAACCGGCCGCCATGGGCGACCTCCCGCTCCCCCGCCCGCCTACCCATACCCAGCCGGATGGTTCCTTCCCTGGCCGGGCTCGGCGCGGGGCTGCCGAGCTCACCGCCGGCCGAGCCGCCCTGCCGCCACCGTGTCGGCGGCCACGGCCAGCCCGGCCAAGCTCTTTCTATGCGGGGAGGAATGGAGGGGAGGGGAGGTCGGCGGGGAGCTCTCCACCCTAAAGCGGCGGGCCCCTAAATCGGCGGCGAGGTGGTTGGTGAGGTGAACGAGCGGCGGCGGCGACGACGCACGCGCAGTGAGCGAGAGGAAGACGACGACCCGAGCAGGCCTCGGGCTGGGCGCCCACGGCGCCGCCCGTTGATTTGCTTGCTACAGATTTCTCTATCCCAAAGGCATCCACGTCATTTGTCGCCAAAAAAAAAAAAAGGCATCCACGTCATCACTATTCACTACTCAAGATGGGAACCTCATTCTCCATTTTCAGGAAAAATGCATGCTAGGCTTCTCTGTCCTGTGCTAATACTTATTACAACCAGTTTATTATTTATTTGTCTACAAAATTGAACATATTGCGGTGTGGTTTGTTGGGTGGTTTGCCAAGCCTATGTTGTTTACTCAATTCTAGTCTTCAATTTGTTGTAAAGATTTGTCATCTTGTGTACTCCGAAACAGAATTTGTCATCTTGTGTCATAATATCCTGATATATCTTGTATTCTTGCATTTGTACTACACGTGTTTCTGGTCCTTTTATCTCTGAAGTCTGAACTGGGCAGCAAAAGCAGGAAAAGTTTCAAGACTAAGCAGGTTGTGAAATGCTGTGCTCAGAATGCCATACGCCTCCTCAAGTTCTCCTACGCCAGTCAGAGATGTATAAATATATAAATGCAGGTCATGAAGTTTAGTAACCCAGAAATAAGTGGAGATCGCATGATTATCTTTTACTTTGTTTGATGAAAAATAGGCAGCAACCCCCAATTGGCTAACACGACCGGGAATGTAGGTTGTCAGGTGTCAAGTCCATATTTGTGAGTGAAAATTGCACCGGCAAAAAACACAAACCAGCACAGCTGACATTTTTATTTCTGCTCTTATTGTGGGTTTAGACATGACATCTGATCTACAGACCTGGGACTTTTACAGTATTCTCTAACCTTTACACAGTAGAATGGGCAGCGCTCGTAGCAAGAGAGCTCACTAGTATCATGGCCATGCATGGAGTGCTGCGGTGCCTACCAATTACCTGCATAACTGGTGGCCATGCATGGGTCTCTGTCCAGAGATAAGCTATGGAGAATGGGATGAGGGTCCTTGGCGTCTCACTTCTGCGAGGTGGGCATGGAGAGGGAGACCCTCTGCGCCGGCGACTCCTTCCACTGTTGCGTGATCGTCTTGATCTGGGTGAAGAACTGCACACCAGCCTTGCCTGATATTCCATGCTATTGTGTTAGTTACTCGCGAATATAACTGCATGTGATGCCGTCAGTGCCATCGTGATTATTAGGGAACGATCAAGTGGTGTTAAGCGCTCTGATAAGGGGTGTACCGTAGAAATTCAAAACTCCTGCAAATGAAGCTTTGCTGCCGGTGAAGGAGAAGAATGGCAAGGGAACAGGAATCGGCACGTTGATGCCCACCTGCAAATGAAACCATAAAAATGTTTTGAATAAAAATACATGCTGCATGAGTCGGTACATTTTCTTCTGGTTTCTAGTTTAATCAAATTCAGAATGGAACTGTTTCTTTTCTTTTCTTTTCAAGTAGCATATGCAATGCAATGTGGCAATAGTCTTTTGAAAATGACACATACTATACCTGGCCAGCTTCAATGTCTGTTTGAAATTTCCTGGCAGAGACACCAGATGTCGTAAATATGGAAGCCCCATTGCCATACCTGCAGACAGGAACAAACAAATATTTAGAATTTAGAACAGCTTGCAAGGAATGCTTCAGATCTACAAGCATAGAGGAGAAAGATATTACTTGTTTCTGTTTACAATTTGGATAGCATCATCCAGGCTCTCTGCCTGAAATTTTGGGGAGAAAAAAGGAGGGTCAGCAATGGCAGTACAGCATAACCTATTGATGCTGAAAGCAAAAAAGAAATTCAGCATATACCTTCATTAAGAGAAGCACTGGACCAAATATTTCCTCCTGTTTCAATAAGTTAGCAAGGTTCAATTAATATACCTTCTATTAGGATATGTATATATCAGGATCAATTAGAGACTGATTAGAGACTGCCATGTATAGCCTAGGATTGTTTCTATTCATAGCCTAGGATTGTTTCCTTGTACAGGGAATAGCTTCCCATGTATGTAACTTCCATGCATGCCTATTGGCTATATATATGAAAGGCTCCCCACCCACAATGGGTGTGCGGTGATTCCCCCAGTCTATTTCATTCTACATGGTATCAAGCTACTGGATCCTCCTTCTCCCTCCCTCCCACCCACGCCAGCCCTCCCTGCTGTGCTGCCCACCTCACCCTCCCAGGTCACCATGACCGATTCTGCCACCAGCTCCACCACATCCCTCAGCAGCTCGAGCACCATGGGCACCACCCCTGCTCCTGCCATGTTCGTCGCCCCCTATGCGACGATCAACGTCAAAAACCACATCCCGGTGACCCTCGAACTGACGAAGCCCAACTTCAATCAGTGGGAACCATTCTTCTCCTCGCTGTGCGGGAAATTCGGCCTCCTCCCTCACATCGACGGCACGGCGGAGGCTCGCCCCACTGATCCTGCTTGGGCCATTGCCGATGCCTGCGTCCGCAGCTGGCTCCTTGTTTGCGGGGGCGGGCGTCATAGGCCTTGCTGCGGTGCCGCACGAGGCTATCAGCCAGCGACTATGGGTCGCCATCAAGCGCCTCTTCGAGGCCAACAAGGCTCCAGCGCGCCATCTTCTGGGTCACGGTTTCACTCCATGACTCGGGCGATTCCTCCATCAACGACTACGCGCGGCGGATAAAGGCCCCGCCCGGCGGCGCTCCGCGATGTCGGCCGCACCATCACCGACTCGAGCTCGTCCTCAACTTCCTCCGCGGCCTCAACCCCCGCTTCGCCCAGACCGCCCGACAACATCGCCCGACTTCGCACCCGCTGCGGACCGCCGCCACCACTCGCGAGAAGCTCGTCTGAAGGAGCTCGCCCGCCAACGAGGGCACCATTGCGCCCCGTGACGGCGTTCACGCCTCGTGCGGCCGAGCTGCCGCACCATCTCAAACACCACCGGCAACGCAGCTCCACCGCCCGGTCGTCGAGGCGACTCCGGTGGGCTCCAAGCGGCGGCGGCGGTCGGGCGGCGAAGGCGGCCACCGGAAGAAGAAGGGCAAGGGCGGCTCCCATTCCGGGCGGGCACAGTCCCCTGCACCGCCGGCGCCCCGGCATTGCTATCCTCCCTAGATCGCCGGGGTGCACCAAAGAGCCAGGCGCGCGGCGGCGAACCCAGGCCTCGGGCGCGGGCGAGTCCCTCGGCGCCTTTCTCGAGCCCGGGCTCACTGCGCATTCGCCCATGCCTAGTTCTCCGACACCCTGCTCCATCCCCGCGAGCAACATGGCGGCGGGATCGGCTGGCCTCGTCGCTGCCCGAATCGGATGTCCCTCAAGGGTCTTCTCCCTGGGTCCTCGACAGGTGGTGCCCGGCTCACATGTCGCCCTCGGATGGTATACTCCCGTCTCCCCCCTCCTCCTTCCGGCATCACAGTTGGCAATGGCACCACCATACCCATCACCTGCCGTGGCACATCCACACTCTCCTCCCCCAACTCTATTTTTCATCTTAACAATGTTCTGTTTGCTTTTTGATTTAGTACGCAACCTTCTTTCTGTTCGTCAATTCACCCGTGACAATGCTTGTTCGATTGAATTTGACGCTTCTGGTTTTTCTGTCAAGGACCAACAGACGGGGCGCGTGACTCTTCGCTGCAATAGTGGTGGTGACCTCTACACCTACCCCTCCACACCAGCTCACTCCTGCAGCCTCGCCACCACGTCGTCCCTGTGGCACCACCGCCTCGGCCACCCCGGTCCATCCAGCCTCGCCACTCTACGGAGCATGTCGGTCATCTCCTACAATAAGAGCTCGCCATGCCTCTGCCATGCCTGTCAACTTGGCAAGCATGTGCGACTCCCATTTAGTCATTCCACCTCAGTAACCCTTTGCTCCATTTGATTTACTTCAGCGTGATGTGTGGACATCTCCGTGCTTAGCAACTCCGGGTTCAAATATTATCTTGTCTTACTAGATGATTTTTCCCATTCTTCGCTGGTCTTTTCTTTTCGCCACAAATCTGAGGTGCACCGTCACATGGTTGAGTTCATTGCATATGTGGCACCACGCCTAAATCCTTCCAAGCAGACAATGGGACTGAGTTTGTTAACCACGCCACCACCTCTTTCCTCACTAGCCATGGCATTACACTCCGCCTTTCCCGCCCCTATACCTCACCACAAAACGGCAAGGCTGAACGCATGCTCCGCACAACCAACAACTCCATCCACACCATGCTCCTCCATGCGTCCATGCCACCTCCCTACCGGAAATTTTGAGGCCCTCACAACAACAACCTTCCTCCTCAACAGCGCCCATCCTCCTCCATCAAAAACCAAATACCTCACCAACTCCTTCACGACACACTCCTTGATTCTTCGATCCCTTCGCGTCTTTGGGTGCCTCTGCTACCCCAACCTTCACGCCACCTCCCCTCACAAACTCGCCCCTCGATCCGCACCTTATGTTTTCCTCGGATATCCATCCTCCCACAAGGGCTACCGCTGCCTAGACATGGCCAATCGCCGCATCATCATCTCACGCCATGTCATTTTCGATGAGTCACGTGTTTCCTTTCTCGGCGGCACCATCGGCGCCTCCATGCCGTCGTCACTTTTCTGATGCAGGGCCTCTCCTCCTCGGCGACACCAGCGAGCACTACTCCCCCCACTCGGCCGACGGCAGCGAGGATGTGTTCCCCGCGCTCCGGACCCGGCCATACTACAACTTCGGCCCCCGGCTACCCCTGCGGGGCGGGTAGCGATGAAACGGACGAAACGGGCGGAAAAACCTCATTTCTATTTCCATTTTTATATTTGTTGGCGGATACGGGATCCGGTTCGAAAATGCGGTTCGAAAACGGAATCGAATATGCGGGTGCACGGAAACGAACCAATACGAGCGGAAATTGAACGGAACGGCGGAAGCCGGAACTTAAGCCGAATAACATGGTGCCGCAACCATCCATCTCTTACGCCCTCCGGCTAGCGGCTACCTTCAGTCATACCATCATCACAGCTCTCAAAGATCATCCGTCTCATCGGGATCACTTTCACTATCATCATCTAGGTGGACATCATACGTGGTGTCTTCCGGTTTCAAATCAACTACTATGGATGGAATGTATTTATGATCTAAAAGACAATACATATATTAATTGATCATCAAGTAAATGTAAGGGCGTACAACACCACCATATTAGATGCGTAGATCTCGTCATTAGCTTTCCGGAAAGGTGTGGTTTGCTTAAACGGAGTGCGGATGAGAAAGTTATGGACTGTTGTAATACGGGAAAAAATGCGGTAAAATACGGAAAAATTCCGACCAAATACGGGATTCGAAATACGGACGAGAAAAACACCGTTTCTACTTCCGACCTCATTCCGACGAGCTCCGTCCCGGATTCGACCGGTTCGGATTTTTCGAAAATGCGGAAGCGGAGCGGTAAAATATAGAAAGCGGAGCGGAAAAAACGGGAAAATTCCGTCCGTTTTCAACACTACGGGCGGGCACACTCTAGCTGCCCCTTCTGCGGGGCGGGCCACGGCGCTGGGCGGCCATGGGCGGCGGCTGCTCCTCCCGGGCGGCGGCGCTTCAGCGGTGTCTACACTCGCCCGTGACCGACCTCCGGCAAAGCATCGGCCACCGGCGGTGGCTCCGTGGTTCTTTGCACCTCGGCGGCTCCACAAAGACCGCCCCGCTGCAGCTCCGGCTTCGGCCCTGGCGACTCGAGGATCCGGCCTGTGACACGCTCACGCACCGGCTCCCCTCCGCACCGTCCAGACTCCGGCTTCTCGCCTCATCCACCTCGCCCATCCCGGCGAACTATCGCAGATGCCCTCGCCGATCCCAGTTGGGCGGCTGCGATGGTGAGAGTACAAGGCACAGCGATCGACAGCGGCACTTGGCGCCTTGTACCTCGACCGCCCGGTGCGAACATTGTCAGCGCCAAGTGGTTGTTCAAACATAAGCTCCACTCCGACGGCTCTCTCGCTCAACACAAGGCGCGTTGGGTTGTCCGCGGCTTCACCCGGGGAGGCGGCGTCGACTACCACGACGAGACATTGCCCGGTCGTCAAGCCGCCCACGATCCGCACCGTCCTCGGCATTCTTTGCGTCCGAGAGGCGGCCCATACGCCCGGCTTCGGCGTGAAGAATGCCTTCCTTCACGACAACCTCGAGGAGGCGGTCTCTGCGAGCAGCCGAAAGGCTTCGTTGACCCCGGCCGCACCTAACTCTGTTTGTTTCTTTGCGAAAGTCCTTGTATGGACTTAAGCGGCGCCGCGAGCTTGGAACCAGCACTTCTCCAACTTCATCTCGCAAAGATCGGCTTCACCACATCCAAATCGGATGCCTCCTCGTTCGTCTACAAGGCTGGAGATGACATGGCCTACCTCCTCCCTCGTTGGCGACATCATCGTCCACTGCGTCGCCACCGGCTCTTTTCCAAAGCCGTCACCTCCCGCCTCTCCTCGGAGTTCGCCATGACGGACCTCGGTGACCTCCACCACTTCCTCGGCATCGGTGACGGGACGGCGGTGGGTGTTCCTCTCGGCGATGCGCCGTTGATCTCCTCCGGCTGGCGGCATGTGCGAGTGCCACTTTCGACGACCACTCCGGTGGATCTTTCGGTTCAAGCTGTCGCTTCCGAGGGTGCTCGGTAGCCAACCCCCTGAGTACAGAGCCTCGCCCGGTGCTCTCCAATACCTCACTTTCGACCAAAGGCGGACGGCATATCTTTGTCCAACAGTGCGCCTCTTCATGCACGACCCTCGCGAGCCGCATCTTGTGCTGATCAAGCGCATCCTACGCTACGTCAAGGGCTCTCTGTCGGCAGGCCTGCGCACTTGAGCTCAGTCGATCAGCTCCACGCCCTACTCCGATGCCGACCGGGGCTGCCCGACACGCGCCGCTCCACCTCCGGTTTACGTGTCTACCTCGGCGACAACCTGGTGTCTTGGTCTTCCAAGCATCGAGGCGACCGTGTCACGTTCCAAAGTGCGAAGGTGAGTACCGTCGGTGGCCCATGTTGTTGTTGAGTCTTTCTTTGGTTGCGCCCGGCTACTACGAGGAGCTCCACATCTTCATCCCGCTTGCGGCGGTTGTCTCTTTGTGACAATGTGAGTCTTTGTGTACATGGCTGCCAACCCGTTCACCACCGGCGCACAAAGCACATCGAGATCGACATCCACTTCGTCCGTGAGAAGGTCGCTGCTCGGGACAGTTCCGTGTTCTTCATGTCCCATCTTCGTACCCGGTTCGCCCGATATCATGACCAAGGGTTACGCGTCCACTCTTTCTTGATTTTCGGACCGATGCGTGCGTCCGTGATGCTTCCGCTACATGACAAGGGCGGGTATTAGGATATGTATATATCGGGATCAATTAGAGGCGATTAGAGACGCCATGTATAGCCTAGGATTGTTTCTATTCATAGCCTAGGATTGTTTCCTTGTACAGGGGAATAGCTTCCCATGTATGTAACTTCCATGCATACCTATTGGCTATATATATGAAAGGCTCCCCACCCACAATGGTTGTGCGGTGATTCCGCCCGGTCTTTTTCATTCTACACCTTCATCAAGATAAGTTTCCTTGATTTATTTTGGGAATGACTTGCTAACTAGCAGCATATTTGACCTCCAATTTATACATTCTTTCCAAGTTTGTTTTTTGAGATTTGAGAAAATACTTAATTTGAGTAAGAATCTTCACACAGCTTGTGAAGTACTTCCTCTGTTCCAAATTGTAGGTTGTTTTGGCTTTTCTAGATGCATTTCTTTTGCTATGCATCTAGACATAGTGTATAACTAGGTGCATAGCAAAACCAATGTATCTAGAAAAGTCAAAGTGAACTATAGTTTGGAACGGAGGGAATATGCAGCAGCTACCACGACAGCGAGAAATATGAATAAATCTTCCGATGAATTGTTAATTATTACATGCATATGTGCTTCCACCACCATAAAAGGATAATCAGCTTATGGTGATTTTTTGGGAAGCGGCTTGGAGGTGGAAACTAACATAATTGCGGTTTGAGTACGCATTATGCAAAGTAGACAATCGTGACCCATTGTGGGGTCTTGAGGAACATTAGTTCTCCGGTCATAATCACGGATTATGTTAAATGGCACATCAGCATTAAACAATTCAGAATGTGCATTTTCACTATGGATAATGGCTCCTATGTCAACTGTCAAACATATTCAAAGGTTTGCACTTCAATTTGGAACCAATTTACCTACGATTGCACTCCATATTTTAATTCTTGAAATATATGGACAGCAGATCCTACAAATAGTTACGCTTCTCCATGACCCCAAATCCTATAACTGAGATGCAAAGTTAAATTTCATAACCAATTTCTGAAATCTACCTCGTAACACTCCATGTCACTTTTAACATCGGCGAGAATGGTTGGACCAACAAAATTTCCATCTTCATGCGAGGAACCTCGCATATTACGAGAGGTTTCGGGTTAACAAGATGTAGTACAAGCTGCAAAAGGCGAGGCATAAACAAGCTGGATTATTGAAATTACCACAATCTTTCTTCCATCAAGCAATATACGTTTTTTTTGTCAACACCACTTTGGACCAACTTACGAATCACGATCCTTTGCACGATTTCGGTGAATGTTAGCGAGAAAAGTAGCTTGTGAAAACCCAAAAGGCCTCGGTTATGAAGCTAGAAATTTTCATGGGTAGTGAAGTAAGACCGCAAGATAAGAGATCTCCGCAAGAAACAAAGTTCATTTTGATTAGAAACCTACTAAGCTGCGATAATGGTATAAATCGGTGATAAAAGTTTTCTGACCAAACACAAAAGCTAGCAACTTCGGTCATTCATGAATACTAACTGGATACTCACTCGGATATGATTATATGCCAAAAAAACACTCAATGACCCCTGAATCTGAACTAACTTGAGGAAGAGATCAACTTCGATACTAGGTGCTTAAGTACTATGCAAAGTCACACAATGATAAAGTAATGTCACTCACTAATCCCAAACCATTTAATTTTAATGCAATAGGTCCATCTCGGTGTTAGCGATTACCACCTGATGAAGAATTCTATTCAACATTCAGGTCATACAAGTGAAGGGCGTCAAGAACCCTATTTATACTTTTACGAGACACTTTTTGACAATAAAACACAGCCACGAACTTTACTCGGCAAAATAAAGGTCTTTGTGTCCCATCCAAGTTCAAAATGGTAAATCAATGAATATCATACTTATGTGGATCTCTTTTTTACCAATAGTTGCTCGTCAAGGTCTAAAGTTTGGATAGTCCAATCATTTTCAGTTTGAGGAATGAGGAAAGCTATGTATTCTCCTCTTAATCTTTCAATAGTCGAGATCATATGGGGAAAAAACTTGGTTTGTTGTATTTCAGGAAAAACAGGTAATTCTATGTGACTAATATTCACAAAGTTATTGACCTTTGTGTATCCACAAGTTGCATAATACAAATAACACAAAATGGGAGGCAGTCCAAAACATACTGTCACGATCAACTGGACCAAGGTCCGAATCATTAACCATTCTGAATTAACAATAAGGCCACTTGCACGATTGACTAATTCATCCTCCCTACGACAAATTTTGGTTAGTTGTGCTACCTCGAGAAGACAATACAAGAAAAAAAGTCATCTGAATAGGGAATACCATGATTACGAACCACCAACAAAAACAGCCGGTGCTCAATGCCATGCACCTTGCCCCTGCCGCACCAAATCCGGCAGCAATAAGGGCATTCAATGTAGCATCTCTATCAGCATCGGGAAGGATAATTGCATGATTCTTTGCTCCCATATTGCACTATAAAGCAAAACATTTGTTATGAATCATGCTACTTACAACAAGGTAGAAAATAAAAATAGTTTTGACTCAAAGTCGCCAGAGATACAAACTCACGAACCGCTTGCTTGCTGCAGATGCTCTAGAATATATATGCATACCAGCACGAGGAGAGAGAAATCACAAAGTATTGCTCAAATGAGAAAAGGAAGGGACTAGCTTTTCAGCATTAGAAGCATTACAATTCCAATGTAGTATATGCTTGTAAATCTATTGTAAAAAGTTCGACTAGAGTTTATAAATGCATCTTTATAATCTTGTGACAACACACTAGGATGTTGTTAACATAAATACAATAACAGAAATAACTGTCTAAATGCATAGCTCTTATTAGAATCTTGATAAATTCAAAATAGACAAATTATGTCAAGATCAAAATTAATTAGATTTTGAAGCATTACAATAACGTTGATTCAAAAGATTAGATATGTGAGACATGTTTGTGAGCAGTCAATGGTTTTTTTCAGTAAGTATTAAGGATTAGTAACTTAATAATGGCATACAAAGATGAAAAGGAAAAGTTTAATGCACAAAAAAAAAAACTATGCATAACAAAATACAAAGATGAAAATGATTAGTAACTTAATGACATATTATGCAGCACAAAATATCCAACACATTATTGATGCACAAAAAAATGTAGGTCACTAGATTCACTTACTGTATTGGAACCAACAAAAGATACAGCCTTAATGTCCTCATCATCACAAATATTGTTGACAACATCCTGCATTGGTGAAGCAATTAGAACCAAACAATCTAATGAGATATGAAGGTAAGCAGAATAAACTCATTATTGTTTTTTAAAGGGAAAAAAATATAAGATCATTAGATCAGACAATCCTACAGAGATACATTAGGCAGCATTGCCCAAAATTGGCAGTTGTCGTGTCTCATTATACACTACCAACATCATTAGATCGAGACATAACTGAGCGAAATCTGTCATGGGCAGCCAGCAGGCTGCCACCGGATGGCCACACAAGGAAGGCGCGGCCGAGGAAAGTGGCTAATTGATTAGCCTTAAGTTTAGGGGATTTGATTTTGCAATTAGTTATTTCCTAATTTCTAGTTGCCAAGTTGGTTAGGCCATGGGCCTATATAGTCTAATGCGAGGGAACTTTTTAGGGGAGAAAAAGTATTATCAAACCAATCTACCTCCTTCTACCTCTAAACAAGCCTAGGCTGCGAGAGGGGTATAACCTCGCCCTAGAAGACATAGATCGCGGCCATGAAAAGCATAGCCTAGGTCTAGTTATCGTCATGGACCCAATGTTCATGACAACTTGGTATCGGCAGTCCGGCGATCCTCGCCTACACGCTCCCGCTCACCATCACCACCATACGCCGCCGCCAACCACCCCCTCCGGTTACCCGCGCCGACCACCCCACCGCCACTTATGTTCAAGGGTTTTTCCTACATTTGATGGGAAATCTGATCCCTCGACCTTCATCAACCGATCGCGAGTCCTTCTTCAAACGGGAGCGCATCATGGAGGAAGAAAAGGTGTGGCTGGTTTCCGGCATTTGGAAGATGACGCCGGCGGTGGTTACGCCAAGTCGGGATGAGGGCACTCCGTGGCGTCGCCCGCCGAGCTGCCGCGCCCGGCCGGATCACCGCCAAGAACCAACGATGCCTTGCCGCCCTTGCCGAGGCTCGAGCAGGCGCCCTCGCAGCTGCAGAGCATCCTTGCGCCGCTTGAGGAGATGGCAGCACGTGAAGACCCCGCGCTGGCAACACGCCCACAGCAGCAAATTTCGTGGGCTCCTAGCACGCCGAGCGGCAGGTTCTTCGTGCGACAAAAGCATCGGAGGTGCAAGCAGCGGTGCGCCTACAAGCAGCAGATCGCGAGGTCTCCTTGCCCGGATGGTCGCGGAAGCTCGCAGATGCCGATCGGCCGCCGGGGCCGCACCAACTCACAGCTCGCGCATTCAGCCCACCCGGCCTCGTCAGATTTTCTCGCACCTCCTCGCGGTCGCGATCTGCATATGCAGCCGGCGCACGGCCAAAGATGGTGGTCTCCTTCATTCTGGCAACTACCTTGGTGCTGGACAGATCCAACATAAGAACGGGCTGGTACTTCCTTCACTTTTCACCCAACGGGGAAGTCCGTAGTTCAGTTCTTCCCATGGGATCCACGACGAGATGTTGCGGCGGCTATCCAACTCGAGGGGACGAGCTGGGTCTCCAAGGGCGGGGAGATGTCATGGGCAGCCAGCAGGCTGCCACCGGATGGCCACACAAGGAAGGCGCGGCCGAGGAAAGTGGCTAATTGATTAGCCTTAAGTTTAGGGGATTTGATTTGCAATTAGTTATTTCCTAATTTCTAGTTGCCAAGTTGGTTAGGCCATGGGCCTATATAGTCTGTACGAGGGAACTTTTAGGGGAGAAAAAGTATTATCAAACCAATCTACCTCCTTCTACCTCTAAACAAGCCTAGGTTGCAGAGGGGTATAACCTCGCCCTAGAAGACATAGATCGCGGCCATGAAAAGCATAGCCTAGGTCTAGTTATCGTCATGGACCCAATGTTCATGACAGAAACATATTTTCAAAAATAGAAAGGCAGCCAAGAATACCATACATTGGTACCATGAACAATGTTCAAAACACCCTTAGGCAAACCAGCTTCCATTGCTAGCTCATAAGCATCATAGCAGCCACTGAATTAGAATAACAATTAGAAAACGGAGCATACCATAAGATTTCCAATCCAAATTAGCCGAAATTAAAGCAATTTGAAGGACTTTGTATGCTATTTGCTACTTTCTAATGCACCATCTTCAGCTCTTCATATTTAATTAATGTATCAATGCTAGAGTAACTCAGTTTCAATTGTTCAAAAGAATTGCAGTGCAACCTATATAATCTACATTTAACTGTCTCATGAGCCAGTATGGTAAGCAGCTCTCTGCTACCAGAGAAATCATTTCCTTGCGATATCTTACAACACTTGTGCAAATATTGAATTTAGGTACAACAGGTACACCTGACATATTTTTTTCGTGAACATGCCATGGCAAGTATTTCATTAAGAGGAAAGGACTTACAAGACACTGCGTTTACAAACCACTAGACCGGTGGCAAGCAAACAGAATTTGTGAATAGGTACACACCAGAAATTAAAATCAGTAATCATATCCATAACCATAACCCTTACAGTTAAAAAAAAGAATATGTGCATATGAGTACGTTTTCCCTAATGTAAAGAAATACGCAACTTAGTTACTAATCTGCAACGGTAGCTAACTAGCTAAGCAAGTAGGCATACAGCCATGTATATTTTCAGATTTTAGTTCATAAATATCATGACAATAACAATTTCTATCAAGGAACTGGATAAAGATAAAAAGGATCTGCCCAGTGTGACTAGTTGGCTTGGCAATGAGGGGTGCAGGGAATGCTTATGCTGCTTGCTATTTGTCTTGAACAAAGATTGGAACTAGTTGAATGTAAGATTATATTTTACTAAGAATCCCTCCATTCTAGATTATAAGGCATTTTGGCTTTTCCATACATCTTATAATTGGAATGGAGGGAGTAATTGATCAATGTTGATGACAAAGTAAAAATCACCTGGTCCTTTTCCGATGGCTTAAGGACAAAAGTATTGCCACATGTAACTGCGATGGGAAACATCTACAGCCATTTGGAGAGAGAAACATTCAGAGTGATCAAATCTATTCTCTTGAGTTGAAACTATTTCAATGAAAAAAAGCAGAAGAAATAATGACAGTTCTGGAATAGTATGCTCATGAAAACACCACAGGTTCCTACATATTTAAGTAAGAATGCAAGGGTATAAATGTCATATAGTTCAAATGATCAATGGTGCTAACCTTCTATCACAAACAATTTGACAGGGAAGAAAAGGTCAGGTTAGGCATACCCATAGGGGAATCATAGCAGGAAAATTAAATGGGCATATCCCAGCGCAAACACCAAGTGGCTCCCGAATGCTGAAGGTGTCAATCCCATTAGAAATACTTGATACATATTCACCCATTTGCAGTGTTCCCATTCCACAAGCATGCTCCACCACCTCTATATGATTAAGAGTTCAGAATCGAAGTGGTATAATAAATGGTCAATATTAGAAAGAGTTCTACCACAGAAAGAGTTCAAGGATATGAAAAGGTCAACAGTTCAAGCATATTATGGTAAGAGTATTGTGGCCTACAATAAATAAATCAGCAGTACACAGTAACACAATGACAAACATCTATGAGTAAGCAATATTTATGTGCCTGTTGTTGCAAAACTAAGGTCTATATTCAATTGATGATTGGAATTGTCTGAATTCAATTGATGATTGGAATTTTCTTTTTGGGTGATATGGGAACTTTAAGATGACTACTGCTTCCAAAAATCTGGGCACTAACCTAGACCGCGGAACACGTCACCCCAAGCATCTTTCAGTGTCTTCCCTGCTCCGTAGTGATGTTCTCTGCAAGCTTGTCCTGCAATCAGGAGGCAAGTGAAAGTCACGAAAACAACGACCAGATGACATCAGGATGACACGATAAGAACGTTAACAGAACAAGGAACCACCATGTTTGCCCGGATGAGCTCCTGGAACTTGAACATGACTCGCTGCCTTGTCGTGACGGGCGTGTTCTGCCACCCGGGCAAAGCCGTCCTGGCGGCATCGATGGCAGCCTTAAACTCATCGGCCGTAGTGAGCGGGATCCGCGACACCACATCCTGCGTCGCCTGCGACACCCCAAATGCACGCGTCACACATCCACCGTTGACCGTTCCGGAAATCGATTGGATCGAACCCGGAATCAAAAATCCGTTTGAGAGGGAGCAGGGGCTTACGGGGTTGGTGACGTCGACGTGCTCGTCGGCGCGCGACTAGACGAACTCCCCGTCGATGAGGAGGCGCACCCTAGGCTGCGGAGGAAGGGGAGGCGAGAAGCGGGACGCGCTGTCAGTCCAGCGGGGGCGAGCGCGGCCACTGGAGAACAATCAGGCCCGGTCCTGTCAATTTATAGTCCTGGTGCGAGGTTAAAAAAATAGGCCCTTCATTATTTACAATTACAATAATATATGCAAAAACTATCTGTCACTGTTTTTATTCACTTCTAAATGTATAAACTATCCATATCCATCACGGTTTCAGCACGGTTTCATAGCTTATTTTAGTATTTCGTGGGTCCCACCATCTCTATCTTTTCTCTTCCCCGCGTTCTCTTGCTCGCATGGAGGCCGAGCGTGCAGGCGTGCGTGGACGAGCATGGAGGAGCCCGGCGTGCAGAGGATTGCAGCATGCACAGGAGCACGCGGTGGACCTCGCGACAAGCGGCGCTCGATTGACCTCTTGAGCAGAGCAGGTCGCGGACGAGGAGCTTGTGCGGCCTGGAGGATCTTGCGCGGCGGAGGCCCTCGCCGGCAGCTGGAGCGAGGGAGCACGCACTGGGATTGGGCCCCTTGGCTTGAAGGGCCCCTGTGCCCAGGCACCGCTCGCACCCCCAGGGCCGGGCCTGAGAACAATGCGGATTTGGGGAGCACGTACCAGGGGCTGGAGAAGGGGGCTGCACGCGTGCGACCTCGGTCAGTCAGGGAAGGGAATGGCCCGGCGCGACGGGGTCTTGTTGGGCCGCCACGTCGACTTTGGGTGGGCCGAGCCCGTGTACGTCGGGCGCGTTGTTCATGTTGAGCTTCATCGTCGCCGTGTGCCTGTGTTCAAAGAGTTGTAGTGCCGACGCTTTTGCCGCATTTTCGGTGTGTTTGTTTGGACACTGGATGGCCCGGCGATCCGCTGACGTGCTGGTTCCTGGCACCAATCAAATCAAGCGTACATGCATCGCTGTATATACTGTCTCTAGCTAGCTTTATCATAAATTTGTGTTCAAATCATGTGTGCATATGAGTACGTACGACGCGGACTGAATGCAGGATGGCAGGTCGACGTCCTTCCACGATCATGGCCATGGCCGACTGGGCCCGACTGTGACACACCCAGCGGCGCGGCAGGGGTGGCGGCGGCAAGGGAATTAAAGCGATTCGCTCCGGGATCAGTGCTGATCGGAAGGAGTGGACGGATATCGTTATCAGCCCAGAAACCCCAATTGTTGAGGCTCGCTGGGGATTTCTCAACGCCAACTACGTGCTTAAGAATAGTTCGATGAACTCGGGTGCTTTTGGTGCTGTCAGCAGGCAGCATTTTCTGTTGTTTATCTTGCAATATAAAGTAAACTTACAAGAACTCGAGTGATGAAACTCAAAACTCTCAAACTCTGAACGAAAACGGAAAAAAAGAACTGGATGACGAAACTGAAATCTGAAACTAAAAGAAAAAGACAGACAAGGGAAAGACAGACTGACAGGCTCTGAAACTCTGAAACGAAAACGAAAAACATAATGATGGTGAACTGCTGGAGTAGATCATCAGAAATAGCTTCAACATAAGAATATAGTACCAGATGATGCACCTGAACGGAAAGACAATAGCATCCTCAAATATCTTCAATCACTGATTATTTTTGGCCACTTCGTTGCATATTTCCCATCTAAATAGTTGAGGTTTGCGTTATGCTTCAATTCCTCTACCAAGAACTTAGTTACATCATTTGCTTGATTACCAACACTGAGATGCAACTCTTGCAGACTTTTAAGAGTCTCAATGCCATATATCCCTTCAAAGTCCTCAAACCGCATATCAATCCTCTCGAGTGCTGGCATTACGTCTTCTCCTGTAACTGCAAAGCTCAGCCTTGGCACTAGAGTTGCAAAGAAGCGAAGCAGCTTTAGACTCTTGAATCCTCCAGGTGGAACAATGATCTCCCTATCAGTAAGCAGTTTATTTTCCTCAAGGATGTCCATTATGTCCCGATCATCCTTGTCTGCAGTGAGTGTGAAGGTGAGACTGAATAATTTAGGTAGGTTTTGGATGATCTTGAAAGTATCGGTCCGAAGAACTGTCACAAAAAGTGTCAGCTTATAGAGATTACTGAGATCTTTGATCCACTTTGGGAGGTTCTCCATCTTGCCAGATAGCTCCAGCCCAATGAGGTACCTTGGAGGAGTGGACATGGAGTCCAGTGAGTTGATAAACTCAGAGCCCTCACCATTGATTGCTAGAGTCTGAAGACCACAACTAGAGAGATATTCAATAGCGGAGAGTAATTGTTTGAAGATCTTATCACCCTCCTGTATATTGAGCTTGTAAATGGCAAGCTTTTTTAGCCCTGTCATCTGATGAAGGCTTGCTACAGCTGTTGAGTCCTTATTGATCTCAATCCCTGACAATAAACGAAGTGCTTTCATTGGCTCCTTATGCTTCTCATGTGGCAACTTCAGTGCCTTCTTTGGGTTTTTACTCCCTCCAAGCATTCTGCGAAGACGTTTGAGCTGACCAAAAGCTTTTGGAAGCACCTCAACTCGTCTCCCTTATGTCAAGAGTTTCCAGATACTCAAGCTTTCCTATCATTGATGGGATATTAGAAACCTCTGTTCGCCGGAGGCTCAAATACTTGAGCACAAGCATTTTACATATGTCATTCAGATAGCTATCTGTCATACCCTTCCAACCCTCAAGATCCAGTACTTGAATTATTCCATTATTGAATGAATGGAAAGGAAGTCGACGGTTTTGGCTTCCAAACACAGTCAGTGATCGCACTTGGGACAAGTTCATGCCTTTTGTAGGATTCCCATGTTTGGAACCACTGCTTTGCATGGACAGTCGACGGACTTTGTTGCTAGGAGTTGGCATCAGCCAATGGCCACCAACAACGGTAATAAAGTTCTCTTCACTTGATTTGGACACAATATACTCAAGAATCATGTCATGAACTTTAAAGGATTTTATCTTTCCATTGCTGCTGTGTTCCTCTGGGCGTATTATCTTCCCACTTATGAGCTGATTAAAGTATGTTTCTGCAACTTCCTCTGCACTTAGCCCTTGCTTCTCCATAACAAAACATTCAGATATCCATCGTCTGGTCAGGCGCTTCTTACTAATTTTTGAACCCTTGGGAAATATACTCAAGTACAATGAGCAGGTCTTGAGATCTGGTGGCAAATCATTGTAGCAATATTCAAGTATCCTTGTGACCCCATCGAGGGTAAGGGGAGCCACCTGCTCTGGAAATAATGACTTGCAAACTGTACTCCAATGGTCACTCTTTTTTTTGTTGGGTTGCAGGCAACAAGGCCAGCCATGCTTATTATGGCCAAAGGCAGCCCCCACAATACTTCCATATCTCCTCATGGACCTTTTCTTTCTCGCTGCCATTGCTTCTTTGTGAATCAGAAACATGATCAGTAAGTGGTTCATTGGCATTAGCATTGGCATTGACATCACTAGAAATATTGGCTGAATGTGGATTATCAGTTCCCGCGCCCGGAGAACTCCATACCAGCAGCTCGAGATCTTGCATTCCCACTTACACTATGTTTGCTGCTTTGGGATTCAGAAATACCACGGTTAAATAGAATTTTGGACATAGCATCATCAAGAACATTCACAGTATGCAGATAACCAGTCCCATCTGTTTCTATGCACGCCCGCACCAACAGCTTGAAATCTAGTGGTCACAATTACTTTACTGTCTTTTTTCATGTGGCAACCAATTTCTAATATTCTCCCATGTTTCTACAGACCATATGTCATCAATCAAAAAAGATATACCTGCGAACAAAAATCAAATAAATTACAAAGTGAGAAGATAAATTGATCTATCCAATTGTTATTATGTCTGCTTTACTCATAGAATGCATATGTCCTCATGAATTTCCTTTTTTTTTAACCCTAATGAGATATACAATTGACTGGATTGTTATTGTGAGAATCCAACCCGTAACCTACCTTTGAACACTATATAATAATCTATCTTTTTATATAAACATTTTGTAATCTTATATTCAATATTTTGGCTACATAATGAATTAAAATGAAAAAATTACCTACAAAGATTTAAATCTTGTCAAGCACTACAACTTTAAATATATGCGAATTTAAGAAAAATATAGAGGCTCTAAACAACTTTAAATATAAATTTATCAATAGTAAACATGTTGCTCGGGCGGCTACTACAACTTTTGGTATCAACTACGTGAACATTCGAGTTCTTGAATTTGAAAATCTATAAATTTAAAACACATATTTGGTACTTTCGAATGGACTCAAATGAACTCTGCCCGTGAGGCCGAAAGCACGCCCTAGCTACGAAGCTCAAGCAAGCCGGCCGACGCCACCAAGTGTGTCGGAGCCTCCTCTACCAATGATGTTGACAATGGCCGGTGGTCCTCGTCACCCATCATCAATCTCCACACCTAGGCCATAAATGTCTATAACATCAGCGCCCTCATTCCCCGCTGCCCTCGACATGGAGTCCAACAACTACACCACGCCGGGCGCCACGGATGCTTCTAGTTCTCGAGAAGTTCTCCATCTAGTGCCATGTTCACACTAACGCCGCCGACCACACCTACCCCAACTAGGAGCGCATGTAGTGCGTCGTCATGACATGGCTCCTCGACACCATCTCTCCTAATCTCGATGAGATTGTCTAGGCGCGAACCACGCCACTACTCGCTCCATCTCAATCGCCATGGAACATTAGTTTGCGGCAACCGCGGCGATGGGTGTTCTACCTCGGCCGCCTTCCACAACTTCATTCGAGGGGTGATCTCTCCATCACCAACTCGCCAATGCGCTAGGCGACTATCACAACCCATGATCGGATTCACTCACAAATCGAAACTACAACACATATGAAAGCTCTACAAGGTTCTAGAAGTGTCCATAGAGGCGAATCAGTACAAGGAGGACAAAGGTTATCGATGCTATGACCCTTCTTCCCGCCGCATCTAGATCACTCACGAATAATTTTTATTGAGCATCATCCTTTCTATTATAACCCATCTAATAAGCCCTCGTATTCCAGCACAGAGTCCATCACCTTTTTGTGTTTTCCTTGTTTTTTCATCCGGTGATGATACCTCCATGTCTTCTCCTCCTATTTTAATTACGCCACCTTTAACTCCTGCCACAACTCCACCTCCACCAACTCACACCTTTTCTAAACCACCTACCACTACTGAAAATCTTTACTGTGATGGTTTTTTTTTTCAGTTACCGTCGTGGTTTTTTGTATCCGCCATGAACTGACGGCCACAGTTAACGGTTTTCTTACCGCCAAAAACCGCCACAGTTAATATTAACCATGGTGGTTTTATACAAAAAAACCGCCATGGTTAATCTAAAAACCACATAAAAATGGGCCTAGATCTGGGCCTAGCTGCCACCGGGATCCACACCCCCCGCGCGCCGCCACTACGGGAATCCACACTAGTGCCCCGGATCTGCCACCGGGGTACCACGAGCCCGGATTTGATCGGGCCACCTCGTCTTGTCGTGTCGCCGCCGCTAGGCCTGTCATTGTCGCCCGGCGTATCTAAGAGAAGGAGAGGTGAGGGGCAGCCCTAGCTGGATTTTAGAGATAGAGCGGAGGGGAGGGGATAGAGCATGAGGTCATACACTTTGGATCCGACATGCGCGCCATACCCATCACCTTCCCGCTGTCTTTGCTTGGCCAAGCGCCGCCATGTGTGCCGAGTGCCCCGCGCGCCGCTCCCACCGTGCCCTAGGCCGCCGAGATGTATGGCCACCCCCAAGACCGCTAGCCCACATGTGTGCCGCCACAAGACCGACATCCCGCTGGGCGTGCCACTACGTGCCGTGCCACCATGCCCGCCGCCCTATTTCCGCCCGGTCCGTTGGGGAAGAGGTGTGGGTGCTACTGGAGGAGAGGGAGACAGTGGGAGAGTGATGGGTTGTCTGGGAGATGGGAGGGTAGAGGTATGACTGGTTTGGGGAAGAGGGGATGGGCGATTGAGTGTGGGAGATGGGGAAGTGAGAGATTAGGGCTTGTATGTATATATATACAAGGACTCAGTTAATGGGCTAGTTTGGGCTTTTCCAATTTGTTATCGGCCTAGCCTTTTTAATTAGATCTCGCCATGGTTTCAACTTTCAATACGGTCAGTGGCGAAGCCACGTTTGTTTGCCTGGTGCACGGGCACTAGGGTGAAAAAAAGTTTTGTTAATAAACTAACTAATATTCATCACATATGACAAGTACAATTGGTATTTTCCTTTAGCGGTGCATCACCATTACTTTGATGCTAGCTTCGCCCCTGAATACGGTGCCAACCACATCTACGTATTGCATGCTCTATGTGGATGGCATCGTCCTTATTACATCGTTGATCGTGCTCCAGCATTGCACCACTGTTGCCCTATAGTAGGAGTTGTCGATGGGCGGCTTGGGAATTTTCCATCACTTCCTCGAGATGTAGGTTCAGTGATGGCCCAATAGCCACTTTCTCTTGCAGCACCAAGACGTCCAAGAGATCCTCGG
This sequence comes from Hyparrhenia diplandra, assembly GCA_015847255.1. Lineage (NCBI taxonomy): Eukaryota > Viridiplantae > Streptophyta > Magnoliopsida > Poales > Poaceae > Hyparrhenia > Hyparrhenia diplandra. Next base: position 207,865 of record JADLZK010010895.1, read on the forward strand.
CCAGATGCGAGCATGGCTAAGTGGAAGCCCCCCGCACCGCTCTAGTGGATTTCTCTCCCAAGATTTCAATGCGGGGCTGGTGTGCCATTAGTGATGCCATAGATTTTCGTTGTATGGCTAGTGCTCTACAATACCTCACCTCCACCCGTCCGGACATTGATCTCCTATGCCATCTAGTAGGTCTGCCTCCACATGCACGATCCTCGAGAGCCTCACCTTGCCACTCTAAATCACTTCTTGGACCCTCATCATAGTTCGATCTGGTTGTCTACTCCAACGCTGACTACGCTTGCTAGCTCGACACCCCCAAATCCGCCTCAAGCTATTTTGTGTTCCTTGAGGATAGCCTCATCTCCTGGTCTTCCAAATGCTAGAACGCTGCCTCTAGGTCTAGCACCGACGCTGAGTATCATGGTCGAGGCTTCCTGGCTGTGGCAACTTCTATGTGAGCTAGCTCCAGTCCCCACCCAGCAAGGCTCCCTTGTTGTACTACGACAACATCAGCACAGTCTACATTGAGATTGACCTTCACTTTGCTCAGGTGCATGTTGCCATTAGTGTTGTCCACGTCCTCCACATGTTGATGTCATCCTAGTATATGGACATCTTCATCAAGGATTTGACGGTCTTTCAGGAGTTCTGGTCCAATTTGAACTTTTGTTCGGTTCAGAACCGAAGAAAGGCAACACCAAACTGCTCGGTTTCTCATTCCGGGACAGACCAATCACTTGTGTTTTCTGGAAACAGAAGTACTGAAGAAACAAAACTGAATTAAATATCCGTTAAAACAGGCACTTAGGCCATTGAAGCCTTATGGCTACTTATAGATTGATTTATGATTAATGTTATATCCAGCAAGGAGATCCCTCATTGTGGCCATACTTCTTTAAACTAGCCTAGGGCCTGCCTTGCGTATAGGCTATATATGTACCTTGTCTACTGGCCTCCTAATTTTTTTTAAACAAACCAGGCAGGAGATTATATTAAAAAGAAGGAAGCCCAAAATGGGCGCAACGATACAACAACGACCAACAAACAACTCATCAAAAGGGAAAAAGAAAGAGTAACTCCGGTTGGTCGGATTGGGACTCGACATGGACCGCACTAAGCTGAAGTATAACTCAAAAAGGAAACCACCACCAACTCCAACTTGCAGGTCGGTCACCACACTACACTACCAAAACACTAGATGAAAAGGATGTCAGGGTGAAAATGCCATTGTCAGCACTCGCGCCATCACAACGATGATGACCCACATCGAGCTAACCTGCTGCCAAGCAGGGCTAGCTGCCATGGATCGCTGCAAGCCGCGTAGCCCTCCCGCCACTGGATCCACTTGCACCACACCGGACTAACCACTATAAGCAGGGATAGCCGCCGAATTCCGCTGCAAGCTGCCAAACCAATGCGTGTGAAGCTGCCTCTAGCACACACCAATCTGATCCCATCCACCGCTATCCAGGCGCATACACTGCAGCTTCCAACCACCTAGCTGCCTCACCGAAGATAGATGTGCTCCATGGATCCTCCACCAGCTAGTCAAGGAAGAACATCCTTATGCGAAATGGCCGCCGTAGAGAGTGGGACCACCCGCCACCAAACCACACGTTACCTCGGCAAAGCACTGCTCGCCACCATGTCCCACACCGCCTCCTCTCCAACTTCATGGGTGCCACACATGTCGGCCTGCTTACCATCTTCGTGGGGCGCAACTAGCGACGATCCCCCTCCAAGACTGCCGCCCTCCACCAAGTAGATGCCAAGTCCTCCAATATTACGCGAAAGTCCACTTTCTGGCCACCTTCAGATGCCATTGACACTGACCTCCAGTCCTCAACTTGGTGCCCAAGTCATCGACCGCAACCACAGGCTGGCATAGGTGCCAAGCGCAATCGGCGGCCGTTGACACCACCAGCCCCTCCCGCCTCCACGCCACCAACAACGTCTCCATGCGCACAAAGCCGCCACAGGCCATCCCATCGCATCCCTAAGCTGCCACCACCACCACAACACCCGCCGCCCCATCCCATCGGACGGTGCTCGGACCACCCGCCGCGCGCCGGAAAAGAAGATGCCTGAGCATTGCACCCTCACGTTGTCGCTGCAGCACCGCACCACTGCGTCGCCGCCTCAGCTGATGACGCTCACCCCCATAATCGGCCAACAGCTCTGGCCTCCCGTTGCCGTCGGAGTCGTCCACCCACGAGCGCCACCATCCACCCATGCGTGCGTGGATCCAGCCCGAGGGGACCGGATCTGGCCACCGGAGGACCGGATCCGGCACCTTCGAGCCCCAATCGCCCGGCGCCCGATGAGCCTCCGCTGCCCGGTCGCCGAGCTCCTTCCCCGCAACGAGGCGCTCACGCCCCGGATGAGAGCCTCGCCGCCGCCGTCTTTGGGGCCGCACAGGCCTCCTAGCTACTCCCTCCGGCAGCGTCGAGGGAATTGGCATGGTCGTTGATGGCGCGGCAGCCCTAGCCGCCCGAGCGCGTGGGCGATGCGGGACCGGCCTCCTAATGAATCTATTGATTTCCAGTGCAATTTTATTGCTTTAGAGCACTCTTCTGGATTGGGGATGGTGGGCATCTTTTTTTTTTTTTTGGAAATAGTAGATCTAATGCATATTATTGACCGCGACAATTAGAGTATACCAAGTATATGTTTCTAATTATTGTGAGAATGGATACACTTACTACAATTATTGATGTTATTTATTTTGTATTTTCGTGGTCGGTGTCAATAACTCTTGGCCCTAAGTTCTTGCCTGATGATAGTAATCGGAGCGTCATATAAGATTTTAAGTGTTGACAAGTTAAAATATCACATTGTTCAGTGACTTTGTATATACGCTGCACAGTCTTCAATATAGCTGCTACAAAAAGTAAAGCAATAATGTAGATGTACCTCCTTCCTTTCAGGCTGATTGCAGCTCTTGAATAAGTTGGTCGTGGCTCATTGTTTCTATCTTGCTCTGTGTCCAACGAGTGTTGCCATCATTGCCTTGCTTCCTGATGCAGTGATCACAGAGTGTGACGGGCACAAGAAGCTTTGCAAAGCCTTTCATGCAAGCAGCTAGGTTCTTCTCTGAAGCAGGTCCCCCTGTGTTGTGGTCTTGTTGCTCTTGCTCTCTGTCCCGTGGCTTGATTTGACTCAGGATATCCCTGAGGACTTGATCTTCATCATAGTTCTGCGACAATCGTGACTGGCGCTTCGGCAGGCAACCTGTTCCCAAAATCTCCATACAGTTTGGTGGCAATGGTGGTCTTTCCCACCCCACCAAACCCAACTATGGAAATAACAGCAGCTCGATGAGATTCTTTTGTTAGCCAAGGCGAAGCTTCTTCATGTCCTCCTCCACTCCCACAGGCTTCGGGCGTGTGGATGAGCTGACGGTCAGCCCTCAGATGCTCAGCAATGCCATAAGTAATGGCATGGGTTCCAGAGCTGCTAACACTTTTTGGGCTTGGATTGTCCACTCCATATCTGCCCGCCCGCTCAGCGATCTGTTGCGCCCTGACCTTGAGCTCAGCAATCTTGGAAGCAATTTCACGGCGAGGCCAAAATGTCCACAGGTCGTAGAATAGTGTCACTATGAAGGAGCATCTTGCATCGCTGAGGGATCGTGGGGGGAGGCGGTGAGCTAAGTCGTCGATGCAGTCTTCCATGTCATATGCCATGTCACGGATCTGCTTCATCCAGTTCTTGAGCCGGCGATCATGGTCGTCCTGGGTGGAGCCGAGGTCACCCAGGAAGGCCTGCATGCTGGCAAGCTCGTCGGTGATGTACTGAATGTCGCCCGCGGACGCCCACGGATCAGGGTGTACTCCTGGGCAAGCAGGCCACCCAGCTTGCCTAGGAGAGATTGCATGGTGGCCTCGAAGCACCCACCACAAACTCCATCTTCTCCTGTAACAGGTGCCAGCAGTTGTTAATAATAAAATAATAATCTATAAAAGAACATGATGACTACATAATTAGTCAGAACATGGAACGATTGCTGTGAATATTAATCAGAGAATGTACAGACAGTTCTGACTTCTGAGGCATATAGTAGACACAGTATTACCAATCGAATAGTAGAATGTTCTAACCACACGAATCTGAAATGAAAATCAACAACAGCACAATCTATAGCATCAACATTATATAAAATAAAAATCCAATTGAACCACGTTTTCCAATTTACACATTTTTTCTCAATCACGTGATGCAAACTAATCTAATGAAAAACTATATGACCTTGGACTTCTCCTTGTCTGCTACAATGATCACCGCAGGTTGGGAACATCGATTGCCATGCAAGAACTGCCACGGCAAAGGAAACAATAAGCAATTCAGACTGCAAAACGAAAGAAGAAGAAGAAGAGATAAAGGTTCACAGCCTGCCCAACAGTTTTTATTGATCTACAAAATAAAAGGAAAAAACAGCCATATATATAAATCGTAGCAGAAAATAATTGAGTACAATAGTCCTTTAACCATAGGAATGTGAACGCCAATTTGGCATCTCCCAAATCGAAAATAAAATCAACAAAACACAAAGTCTAGCATAAACAGTATATACTCATTTTTTTTTTTTTTTTTTGAGGCAAAGTATATACTCAAAATTATTGCATGATGAAAACACAAGCTCGGAGACAAATCCGACCTTGGATGACTCCTTGCCTGCTGCAACGATCACGGCAGCTTCTGAACATCAACTGCCACGGCAAGAAAACAATAAGCTCTCTGATAATAACAAAACAAAAGAAGAAAAACGAACAACAAAGATAGGGGCAGACCTTAAGCTGGCTGCCGTTTACCCGTCTTTGGGTTCCAGGTAACCCCGCCGTCCAAGGACCAAGGCCAATGGTGGAGACGAATGGATGCCGATGGAAGGCTACATCCAAAGATTGGTTTGATTTGCATGAAACAGGGGAGGCTTAATGAATGAAAAAAAAGAAGGCTCTAGCAGCGGGATTGGGAGTTGGGACTGCAGCCCGCCGAGAAGTAAGCTGGGAGGGAGGCAAGGATAGATGGAGGCGGCTCGGCAAATCCAACGCTGATTGGATGATGGGGAACTGGAGAAGTAGAGGGAATCCAATATAGGGCCTGTTTGGCACAGCTTAGCTTCACTAGCTAAGCTGTTTTTTGACATGACAACTTCACTAACAGCTTTGTAAATGAGAATGAGCTGTTTTAGGATGGGTGTTTGGTAAAAACAGCTTCACCACCAACTCTTGCATGTCAAATTGACACCAATTGCCCCTGGATTGCTGGACAGCACGTCTGTTATCTAGAAAGACCCACAAGTGAGTCTGGACAGCACGTCTGAGCAAAAAACGATAGCACAGCATGCATGTTTTCTACGCGTACACCACCGGTTCTCCAATTCCACAGCAGTTCCAGTGAGCAGAAACAAGATGGCATCATGAGTTTAAAGGAGGGATCCATATGCATGTACAGAAGGAACACTGCAGACCAACAGAATCAACACAGACCAACAGAATCAACATGACTCGCTCTTATAAAAAAAAAAAAAAAAAAAAAGATGGCACGCCTACAGCACAAAAGCGACAGAGATGGCACAGCACAAATAACAGGTTCAGTTAAAAGACATTAGCTTTAACATGTTCAGTTAAAAAGAGAGCACATATAACGCTTTCAACATTTTATTTCCCTGGCTTCAGAAACACCATTCTGATGGTCACATCAACTTGTCTTTGCTCCTTTCCAAACAGAAGATATTATGATAGCTCAATAGTTGGAGAGCCCAGTCAGAAAATGGCTAAGCCAGCAGCCAAGTACTACCCATTCCATTCTGAAATATAAGTACAGCAGTCAGGATCTTACCAAAGTGCAGCCAAAGATCATCAAGCTCATTCAAAACGACAGGACATCATCAGTGCAAGAAAATAGTGGTTACTATTGCTGAGTGAGAACCATACAAGAAGTTACTATTGCTGGATAATCCAACAAGCATTAACCAAGTTCACAGAACTTTTATATAAAAAAACCGACTTCATAATCCACTTCTAATCTAAAAAGAGTAGAGTTTCCATCAGACAAGAATGTCCTACAAGATTTCTCAGTCTGCTATATAGTGACTCCATCCCAGTCACCTTGTTTTCACAATTTCTCAGTCTGCTATTGAGAGCAACTTCTACTGCTATCAATTCAGGATAAGTAAGAGCCTTCTTGTAAGCTTTTCTACCAATATGGCTATATCAGTTGGTGTTCAAAAAATGGCTATATCTGCTCATTTCATTTGGCTGTCAGAAGTTACAATAGGAGTTTCTGTAACTCATATTTGACAAGCAGAAGAAGAAAATGCATTCCAGTATATATTGGTGACTCAATGAACCTATAGTATCCAGAAGCCACCCACAATAATAGGATGTCTACCAGAAATATGCTACAAAATTATCCTGACTGGATAGTGTGTAAAAAAAGATATTCATTAGTGGCTAAACTGTATTGATCTCACAGCAATTGAGAAGCTAATTTGCACCATCTAACAAGTAATCAAGTACCAAATGCAGGACATAGGAATGCAGGGTATAAACTGTATAATGCAAACAATGATAAGTAAAGATGTAAGAAATCAGATACAGTTAACATTATAAAAGTTGGCAGCAAGGGAAGACATCAAAACAGCTGATGAGAGGAGAGAAAAGATGCAGTAAACTGAGTCAGGTACCAAACAGGGTAAGCACTATCGTGGTCATGGGTGATTAGGAATCAGGATAGCAATAGTAGAACAAGATACCAGATACTCAGAGTTTGACAGCACACTCCATGACTGAAAAAAAACAATCAACTAAGTTACAATAGGAGTTTGCTGTCACATTATTTTAGAAATTCCTGAGAACTCCATAATACTGAAGGCTACAACAGCCTTTCTTCAATCTGACATCATGAGCATGAAAGCATCTCGATCCACTGACTGGAGGTCACATCATGGTAGATCAACAAACATATGAAATCCAAATCTACTAATGCTCTATTGATCCACACAGAAACTGGGACAATATCCTCCAGAGAGATGCTAAAACTAAAAGCATTTTCTTGAAACTCAAACATTCGGTTAGGCTACAACCAAGTGCAATCACAGGCCAATTGACAAGCATCATATAGACCAATCAATTAACTTGTAAAATCTTGAAGAAACTAATACCTTGAATTGCTGCGGCGGAAGGACGGCTTGGTGGCAGAAGGATGCGGAGGAGGAGGAGGGTGGCCCGGATCGGAAGCTAGCGGTGAAGAAGAAGCTGACGGCTGGACGGAGCTCGCTCCTTGTCGACACGCATGGTCGTCGTCGATGGCCACCTCGCGCGCGGCGCGTCGTCGGTGAGGGCCGCAGCTAGCGCCGGGCCGGCAGCGGTGGGGACTAGGCGCCGGAGAGTGGCGCGGATAGGGCGGCGGCGGCGGTGCGTGGTGGGAGCGGAGTGCTGCTGCCTGCGGTCTGCAGGGGACTGGCCATGGCGGATCTACGGCGGGACCAGACGGATCCGGCGGATCCCAAGTTGGAGGGTGCGGCGACTAGAGGGGTGTGGCGGCGGCGGCGGCGGCGCTACGATAGGACGCGGGGAGACAGCGGGAGGGAGCTGACGAGGAGAGTCCATGGCATTTGGTTGTAAATTCGTGGAAACCCTAGGGGTAATTTGGTAATTGTTGAGGGAGAGAGCGGGAGGGAGAGGGAGCTGCGATTTCGCAGCTTCACACACGAAACGCTTTTCTCTCAGCGCAAATCCAGGGGAGCTGGCGGGCGAGCTGTCGAGAGAGCTGGCCGTTTGGCGATTGAAGTTCTGAAGCCGCTCCCTAAGCCGCTCGTGAAGCGGAAACAAACGGGCCCATATTCTAAAAATCCACCGCTGTTTGGAAGCGATCGATCTATCAGACAGGTGCGTCTTTTACTTTTTTTTCTTTATTATTGTTCTTCTTTGTTCTTCTCGATTTATATACTATATATCTCCTCGCCTTCTTTTTTTTCTTTTTCTTTACATTTTTTCATTTTGCTTTTGCGAATCACGTGGTAGAGACGCACATATCCACAGATATACACTTACTTCTATATGAGCATACAGACACAAAACTATATCCTGTAGTCATCTCCGAATGACAAAGCCAGTAGATCTCGAGATTAACGAATTCATTGCATGGATATTTTTCCAATCGGCCGTTCAAGCGAAGAGCGCATGACAAGTTTTGTGGGTATATTAAGTTCGGTTTATATAAAAAAGCAAGTTCACCCCGGGATTCATACCCCACGGTTTTCGTTAAAAATAAAAAACAAGTTCTGCCAATAAAGCTAGAAATTTTTACAATAAGTGGGGAAAATTGATGGCTCACATCGATCGAAAAGCGATCGATCCCGGCGACAACGAAGGCACGAGGAAACGGGGAGGAAACGGGTTGGAGGAAAACGGGAGGAAAAGAGCTCATAAAGTTATGCTTAGGAGTTTTTTTTTTTTTAGAAAGCACGGGGATAATTATCCCCACCTGCTTATATAATATACAAGCGGAATTCCCCGCGCGTTGCCGCGAGTAGAAAAGGGTATTGTTAAACGATTGAATTGTTATCTTGTGTAACACTACTACGGGATTGATTTTGGGAGGTGTTCGAGTTTTTGATTTTTGTTGTGGGCATTTCAAAACCGCCACGTAAAATAGGTGGTCTGACAGCCCCCGGCCAGGGGAAAAACCTCCACAGTTAATCAATTAACCGTTGCGGTCTTTGTAAAATAACCGCCACGGTTAATAACCGCGGGCGGTTTTATTACAATGCCCGCCACGAAAAGGCCGGGCTATAAAAACAGCCCCAACCTTCTTCTTCCCACGGGATTTTCGCCATTATTTATGGTTTTGAGCTTCAAAACCCTAAAAACACCATTTCTGGGGGGGAGGTTTTGCCCTTGGATTGATTGAAGTTTGGCACCGTAAGGGGGTATTTCTCCTCTTTCTCTCCCTCTCTCCCCCTCTCTTTGCATATGCATGGTCTCCCTCTCTTTGAGATCTAATTAAATGTGGTGTGTGCTCTCTCTCTCTTCCCCTTCCTCCCCTTATCTCTCTCCCCTCTCTCTCCCTTTCTTTTTAAGATCTAGGTTTGGTCTCTCCCTCTCTCTCTCCCTATATCTCTCTCCTCTCTCTCCCCCTCTCCCTCTCTATTTTGAGATCTATAGTTGGTCCTCTCTCTCTCTCAAGCTAGCTTCTCCCCCTCTCTCTCCTCTCCTCTCTCTCCCTCCCCCCTCTCTCTCTCCCTCTCTCTCTCCCTCTCTCTCCTCTCCTCTCTCTCCCTCTCATTTGAGTGTACGTGCTCTCTTTCCCTCTCTCTCCCTCTCTTTCGTATTCCTCTTTTGCACTTAGTTAACTCTCTCTAATCATCGATACCTCGATCTCTAATCATCGAACGCTCTCTTTGCTCTTGTTAATTAATTTGAGTAGGCCGTGATGGCGCCGAACAGAGGGATTGAATGTACAGGCCGCGGATAAGTTTGGATTTCGTTGATGATGTACTTTTAAAGAAGTTTATGCCCGTCGCGTAGAAGCATCGGATCGGTCGGGGCTTTGGAAGAAATGGTGTGCCGTGCTATCGGTGTAAGCATATGTTCTTACACAAGGATGATGTTGTGGTGGAGCACTTGATGCGGTTTGGTTTCATCGAGAGCCGAGGTACACCATGTGGAAGTATCATGGCGAAAAAGAACCGAAGTGTCGCGGCCGGTTCATCACGGAGGACCCTCGTCATTGCAAATGACGGAAACAACGGTGGTGGACGAAGGGACGAGAACAAGTAATCGCTAAGAAATCGATCACACTTAGCTATCGAAAGCGTAATTACTTTGTGCGGGTTAGAAAACAGAGTTAAGTAATCGAAGAACTTAAATGTATGAAATAGAGTATATACTCGTTGGCATAAGGATTATTTAATCTTATATTTAAACTCCAAGTTGAACCAATATCAAATAGAAATATTTAGATATGTTGGACAGGTGACAACTTCTCGTAATATAATAAAACATATATAATAATTTATTTGAGAAAATCCTTGGTAGATGATTTAATCTCTTTAACTTCGTCCTTCACACGTCATATCCCCCTCGTTGCCATGGGTATGAAGCCCTCGTTTAAAATAGCTAGCTACTGATGACGCTATTGCTGTTGTGCTATAGCTTTTCTAGAGACACAACACTAAGCTATTTATCTTTTTTTCTGCTATGACAATTCTCCCACAATTTGCCGCTATAGCTGCGCTTAAGTTGCATATCTTAGCGTTTTAAATAGCTAGCTATTTCCAAAACTCAATCTCGAGACTAGATTGCACTTGTATGCTTGAAATTTAATTGGTATTTCCTAATTATCAGTTATCATTTGCTACTTTGATATTTTAGACAACCAAACTTTCATGAACATGTTGTAATGTCATGTTGTAATATTATTTAGACCGTGGAACCTTAGAAACATATTTATATTCATCAATTTTGATATTTTTCATGTTTTTGGCTTTGATTATTGGTGTTTTTATATCTTTTATAAAAACGCTATTTTAACATAACTTCGCTATAGCTGCGCTATAGCTACGTAGCTTCGAAAAATTGGTGCCGCTATTTTTTGCATAGCTAGCTATAAAAAAAAGAGGTATGAAGTAGAAATCTATGAGTTAGAATATTACTATCACCCTCCTATTCTTTTTTTTTTTTTTTCATTTTCCCCCTTTTTATCATTCTCTTTTTTTTTTATTTTTTACTTAACTCTACCAACTACAATCAGTGGGGATCACCTATAATTTTATCGAGAATATATCCATATGAGATCTTGTTTTGAAGGATTTATTAAAAGAAATTCAATGGTGTAACTGAAATTTAATTTAGTTTTTTGGTTTGTCAGTTTTAACATTTTTTAGTTAGTTCAAACAATGGGGACTGCCACTTTCGATGTCATGGTCTTAGTGGGGCTGCTGAGGTGGCATGCTTTGCGTATCGAGAGAACTCCCTAGTGGGGGTTCTCTACATTGGTGTTGTAGATTCCACAGATGCTGGCAAGTGGGTGGGCGGAATTTGAGGGCCCTGTTACAATTGAGATTATACATGAGGGGAGAGATTTTGGATTACATAAAAACTGATTTGTCTCCACTACCTAATCTTTGACAGCCTCATTGCAGGCAGCTTTGAGACGGCCAATGTCCGATGAGGCTCCTGAAGACCACTTCATTTCGGTGTTTCCAGATCTCCCAACAGAGGAGGAGTAGCAAGGGGTTGACTACATCTCTTGAGATTGATTGCGGCTGTGAGGTCCATAGCACATCATCCTTGGCTATGTTTGCTTGCCCCATATTATGGTAAGGAGTCGTCCCAAGAAGCATGTCTGGAAAATATATATTCTTGCATTGTATGATTGCAAGTTTCCCCTGCGCCTCTTATGTAATTGAACAGTGAAAAACTATGCGTGCAAGTTATTGTGTACAAGTTTGTGCACCAAAGTTCTGTTGTGTAAGTGTGTAAATGAAAACTTATAAAAAACAAATCAAAGAGTGTGGATGATGGCGGAAGTCGCTCGTTCTTGTTTGTCATGAAAATCGTTTAGTGAATAGTACGAGCCAGGAACTGGATGTTCGATAAGTTATAGTTGGCCCAAGGACCTATTGGAACACTACAAGCTCTTCATTACAAACTTTTTTTTGTCTGTGTAACAGAGTTAAAGGTCTGTAGCTAAGCAACCTGAACTCCGCACCGGCCATAGGTGGCAGAAAACACCAATCTATATCTATGTCTATATCTATATACCTAATAATAATAAAATACAGAAATTTCTGCCAATCTGAACAAATTCTGTCTGCCTGTCCCGATCCACCGTTCGTACATTGTCCGGACTCATACAACGTGTCCGCCTGTATATAATAATTGAATATCGAATTGAGAGAAAGCGATTGATACCGAAGCAAGCTCGAAGCACACAAGATCCATGCAATCAAGCGGTGGTCCTGACGTTCGGCAACAAATACGCAGGTCCTCACGATGCCACGATGAGAGATCAAGGAAAGTTCTAGGAGATCAGCAAGGAGAAGCCGGTCGTCTACACCCTGCTCGACGCACGCATCCAACAAGACCGGAACGACCACATGCGACATGCAAGCCAAATCAGCATGATCCGATCGACCAAAAAGCCTATATATATGCACGTACGAACGGACATGCATGCAATCTGGCGTTGCATATATCCATCCATGCCCATCGTCAAAGGCCATCGATTCATCTACTCAGGCGGCAGTGACGGTAGTCGATCGGCGACGTCGATCTTGCTCAACAAGAAGCTAAGTCAATATTTCGTATTTTATTTTCGTTTCAATCTAATATTCCAAGATATCTGGGTATCTACATGTACACGTACGATTATCTGGGCAGGAATCTAAGATCGGCGTCATGGATCATCGATTGGTGCAACTGATCTTGTGTGCTTGGAGCTTGCTTCGGTACGTCGAGTCTTGTCGTGTCTGAGAGTCCCGATGCCGCCGGATCGACGTTGTTGACCAAAATTCCCATCTGGTCGATAGGAAGTTTGACGGAGCTGTTTCTGAGATTGATCCCGAAGTCGGAACCGCCGATGTTGATGGAGGTTTGGCCGACGCAGATTGATCTGCACCGACTCAAAGTTGTTGACGCCGTTGTTTCACGATATCGTCCCGAACTGAATGTTTAGCGTCGGGTCGACGATCATGGAGCTTGGAAGATTCCATCTTGTACCCATGGAGTCGGCGTGCACACCCCCTACCTGGCGCGCCAGCTGTCGATGAGATATCGGCGATAGCATGGCGTACGTACAACAGCGCTAGGACGGGCGATGGCCTACAACTAGCAGCTAGGACGCAGAGGGACGCGGAGCCTGTGAGACATGGAGCCGAGGAAAATACGAGCCGTGCAACAGGCAAGAAAAACTGTGATCAGAATCCCGTCGCAACGCACGGGCATGTTTCCTAGTAGAAAAATAAAAGTGCACGAGTTATATAATCCGCACCGGTCATTGAACTTTGTTTCTATTACATTAGTTGATCTGCTTGGCGGATCCAAAGGGGGTCAAGGGGTCCACCGACCCCTCGGCCCGCCTATCATACATGCATACTATTAATGAAAATTGTAAAAAAAAAAAATTAACAATTATAAATGGTTTATCGATTTGTATATAAAAAAAATTTGGTGCACCACTTCTGCTCAAAAGCTAGGTCCGCCATGCGTGGCACGCTGATTGGGCGACAACAAGCCCTCCTGCCGCCAGGGGAGAGCGGATGAGATATCGGAATTTAACTTAATCTTCTATTTCTCTTCATCCAAGATGTTTGCTTGAGCTCAAATTTGTGCCTTTGACGGTAGTATTGATCTCACCAAATTTATATTTGGCCTTGATCCTTTTACTTTTGTCCCCTTGAACCATGTTTTTTATGTCCCCGTCCCTTCCTTTGCCGCCATGACCATGTGGTGCTTTACTGACATCTACCCACGTGGCCTGTGTGAAATTCATACTCCTAAGTACACTTATGGGTGCCAAGTATCTTTTGTTTTAATTACTATATTAGGAAAGCATCTTTAGTGTTTGACGGTGGTAAACCAGATCATAGACCCTAGATTTGCATTGGTTTCGTGCTTTCTTGTGCTTGGTTGCTTGCTTGCACTGCCGAACGACAGCACACCATGCATAGAGTAGCTTTACTCTTCTGCGAAGGAAAGCATATTCGTTGCTTCGCTAGTGTTATTCATTTAATTACATATTCATTCAGTGAAATGAAAGGAGATGCAAATACACGTACAATCTCAAAAATCAGGGCTTCCTCTTCCAATGCTCAAGGAAAGGAAGGCATCATGCTCATTGTTTCTGGTTATTTATTTGCTTTTTCAAGGAAAGGAGAAGAATCGCGATATCCCTTATAGGCCAAGCTAGCGAAGATCAGATTGGATCGAGGTGTTGTACTTTTGTAGTATTAAATTTTGTTTTTGCAAGGTGATCGATGTTGTAGCTTTTGCTTTCTTCCGGTTGCCAACGCTATTTGTCTTGAGATTCCAAGTTATCGTGTATTGATTGGTTTGTGCTAATCCAAAACAAAAGGCATCATCGTGCTATATCAAAAGAAAAGAAAGTAAAAGCTAAAGCTTGTCCAAAAGAAAAACTAGCAATATGTCTCTCGGTTTGGTGCCTAAGCCGAGTGTATTATGGCCTAAGCCGTGTGCCGCAGCTTAGCCTCTGAATCCGGTAGTTGCATGGATGGAGTAGCTTTACCCTTCTGCGAAGGAAAGCATCTATATATCAAATATTCGTCACTAAAGACACAATGCAATACATAAAGCATCATGTTCGTTGCTTCGTATCCGGTGTAATAAATGGAGATGCAATTTAATACACAATCTCAAAAATTAGACTTCGTGTTGCTTTGTTTTTAAAAAGAAAAGGGGGGGGGGTGGCACCTCGCCCTGCCTTCTTTGTAGCCAATTGTAGGAGCTAGGGTTAGGAGGTAGGGATTGAAGCCTGCCCGGCCAGCTCCCACCCTTGGGGCTTAACCTCCTGCTCTATGAGCAGTTCTTCGTGTTGCTTTGTTCAACGAAAGGAAAGCATCAGGTTCATTACTTGCGGCTTTTGTTTATTTTTTCAAAGAATCACAAAGTCCCTTACAGGCCAAGCCGTTATAGTATTAAAATTGCTTGTTTTTTGCAAGGTGATCAATGTCATAGCTTTTGCTTTGTTCCGGTGTGGCCAACGCTAGTTGTCTTGAGATTCAAGCTATCGTGTATTGATTAGTTTGTGCTGATATACAAAAAAAAAAGGCATCAAAAGAAAACAAAGTAAAAGCAAAAGCTTGTCCAAAAGAAAAACTAACAATATGTCTGGGTTTGGTGCGCCTTGCAATGCAATTAATCTGGGTTTAGTGCAATGATAACCATCATCAGTAGTGGTAGTTTGGAAATAATCCACCCTAAACCCTAATCCACCGTACCCACGTACTGCTTCTAGACACACACACACACACACAACTACAAGCCCACTGTTTCCTTTGTCCGCCGGCGCCGGCGGCCGTGCAATCAACCTATCAAGGCCAAGCGCTGAGAGACTCAGCAGGCATGGAGGACGACGCTCCCGTGACAGCAGCCACGGGGGCATTGGGGGCCCGTCGTCGTGAAGCTCAGCACTTTGCTGCGCCGCGGCGGTGAGTACCGGCTCCGGCGGCGGACTCGGAAGGACGTGAAGCTCATCAGGTCCAAGCTCAAGTCCATTCACTCGATCCTTTGGGTGATATGGGAGAGGGAGGATCTTGATGAGGCAGGCAAGAAGCTGAGGATGGAAGCATGGCATCTCGCCGACGACATGAATGACGCCATCGACGACTTCATCCTCACTTTGATCAAGCGCAGCAACGACAACGGCGAGCGCTTCATTCAGGCAAAGATTCAGGAGAGTCCTTTCCAGGATCTCAGGAGAAGGGCAGTTGATGTGTCTGAGCGGTGCCGCAACAAGTGGAAGATGGAGACTTCCCAGACCTCCATCTCGAGCTTATGTTCAAGAACAAAAGCCACCGTCGACTCTGGTCCGGCCAAGTGGCTGACTCGAGTCGTTGATCCGTATGTCCACAAGGATATCTCAAAGCTCGTGGGGATGGAAGAACCGAGGGATGAGCTCATCGAACACCTGATAGGAGAAGAGGACAGCACACAGCAGCTCAAAATGGCATCCATCCTTGGAGGTGCGGGAATGGGTAAAACAACCCTTGCCCGCCTCGTGTATGAAGCGATTAAAGATAACTTCCAGGCCCGGGCTTTTGTGTCGATCACTTCATGTCATAATATGACGGAGGTTCTGGCAAGCATTCTTCGACAACTAGCAGCTAATAGTACTGATGTACTACTTGCTGGCACCAAAGCAGCGACCAAGAATAAACATATCATCGACATCATATCGACTTTCCTCAAGGATAAAAGGTGCGCATGTTCACACATGTTCATTCCAATATCTGCATTTCGTATATAACTAAGCTATGTACGCTATAATAATGAAAGGCCACAATGGAGCCACAATGTCAATTTACATTAGACACGCAAGGAAAAAAAAATCTAGAAATAATCACAAGAAACAGAAGCATTAAGCAATCAATTTGGTAGACTTCAGTCATTATATAACCACTAGTTCACCAACCCGTGCTCTCGCACGGGTTAGAATCTTATGAGTAGACACTAACTAATAAGAATTACTTATATAAAATATATTTTTCTCTTCACTAATATTCAAAAATATTAGCTATAATAGGTACTGTGATAATATATCAAATATTGATTCAATGTTTTTATCCATATATATATACATACGTTTTTCCTTCACATAGAACCTCAGTGTATCTCCAATATACTTTTAGTTTGAACATTTGCTTAAACTATGATAGTTTTAATTGTCGTCTCCATCTTGAGGACATAAACCTAATTTTTTTACTATTCTCCCCGAATTTTAAGCTTATTAGCTATTATTTACAATGTACCTTTATTATTTGTACCATTTTTTGCTAGTAACAATTTGTAAGATTAATCTTTTTTTAGCATCATATATATTTAGTTGAAACATAAATGAAATTGACATGTATAAACTCTTATTTCATCCACTACATGATATCTTGAAAATCTGCACTATATCCTTTAACTTTGATCTAGTTGTTGTAATATTTATATGTATTATTAATTTTAAATTCAAATCCTTATTCTATCATTTATTCAAAAATTTCACGTTATATTTTAATAAAAGCATATTCTAGGTCCTATTCTACCCTCTTAGTTTTGACAATGTCATAAATAGTTGTTTCAAAGATACGACATGGCAATCGAAGATTTTCAATTTATTATGTCCTATTAGTAATATTATGATAAACATTTTTTATAAAAGATTAAGTTATTCATATTTATATGACATAATGTTTATCGTAGACAATGAATTACAAAATTTATCGTAAGGAGTGTTAATATAACTTATTAAAAGTGAGTTTTAAGTGTCATTCTTACATGGCTTGCTAAGGAAACAGTTACATGCTTAATAAGCCTAAAATAATTATGTATGCTATTGTAAGTTATAGCTTATGGATGTTTATTCATAAGTTCTTATATTAGCATTTACATGTAGATTTGAGAGACTTTTGTTAATTGTTTTATAAAGGTTGAGAGGTGGATAATTAAGGTACAGGCATACATTATTTTTTACATTATCTGTCATAATACCATTATGCATAATTTGAATGCAAACTTTGCCATCAAAGCATTATCTTTCATAATGGTAGAGATGGATAAATAATATAAAAAATTAAATATCATATCACATACGTGTAAGTATTATGTGAAATATAAAAAAATATACCAAATGCTAAATAAGTATTATGTGAAAGCTTATTTGTGTGAAGAAATCCAAGGGCACTAAAATTTAAATCAAAATTATTCCTACTGGTAAGTAAATAATTAAATATCATATCACATAATGTCGCAGGAAAAAAAAAATTAAATTGTGATTATAAGATCTAGCAAGATGGTCGTACCTTTGGCCTACAGCTCGGGCGGTGCTAGAGTAGATGTAGATGTCATGGCTAACGGACGCCCCATGGCACCAGTGGTTTGTGTCTTCCTAACTTCCCTTTCTTGGCATAGATTTACGTGTCGCACCCGTGATGCTAGCACAACCCGTCCTTCCATTCCCTCAATATGTCTAGATCGAATGTCACACCGGTTAATGCAGGACTGGATGCCAAGCTTCCTCCATGTGTATGCTCAAGTGGTGGATGAAAACTGTAACCTCATTTAGCAATTGATAAAGTTTCTGGTTCCTAGAGTTTAGGGTATTTTGGTTAGTGACCGGGCAATAAATGTCATCCACCTCATCGACATCGAGTAGTGTGTGCTTGCTTGCTGAAGTAGGTGAAGTTGGCTTGGTGTAGCTGGAATGTCAACCCACCAACCCACATCATCATCATGTTGGTGTCGGCAACTTTGATGTAGTGTCGCCTGTCGCCTACCTCATTGGTGTTGGCCGGCGGGTGCAGTGCCGCTTTCTCTCGTGTGGTGACATAGTTGGTGTAGGATCCACCGTAGATGGCGGCCGTACTCATCTCTCCGGGCGTCCTTGCCTGATTCTATGCATTCAAAGTTCTAGACAATACCGTCTAACATACACAAAGCTATGTTAGAACACGGAACATCAAATTAGTTTCTCACTTGAGGAGGATGGCGTGCACGCCATCATCCTCCTAGCTTCTAGGAAGGACTGCCTTCAACCTCTATCCGATGGCGCAAACATTGCAATGATCTGTGGTAGCTTCAGACACTAATAAATGAAGGAGGTGTTGATCATGACGAAGCTCTTGGGCGTGTCGCGTGTCGGTCGGCTCCGGCCCAAAGATAGCTCGCTCATGCTGCAATTGGTCGGTGCCGACAAATGCGTTATTTTGCAAACTTCCATAGCCCATTAGCAAGCTCGTATGCTTTTGACAGAGAGTCGAGGCCTAGGCCTAGCGTTTCCGTGTAGTCGCTTGTGCATTTAAAGATGTAGATGTGATCATTCTCCGCTACACCGGGGGTTGAAACGAAAAAAATAATATTATTAATTTATTATTAAGTTTGCAAAAAAAAAAAAAAAAAAAAAAAGCCCTGATGCTCAATAAGGATTATTTCAAAATTTATATGTTCAAAGTAATCAAGGATAAACTTGTCGATTCCAGCTAGATTGGGCCGGAATTGACACGTGGATTGGGGAAGATTGGGAGGAGGAAGGTGACGGCGATGGGGGGAGGCGGGCTGGCATGCTGGCCACGCCGGCGGCTGGGGCGGGCGGGGGGCTGGGGAGGGGCGGCGGCGGCGCAGGAGGGGGGGGGGGGGGGGGGCGGGGGAGGAGGAGCGGGAGATTGGGATAAATTTTCTTTATTTGCTTCTTGCTTTGAAAGATTACAGACCCTTACTTATATAGCCCGGCTAGTGGGACTTGTATCTCAAGCAATCTCTCTAAAGGTTTCCTTATAGATCCGGAATACCTTTTACAAGCATATCCTATTTATTTATTCCGACTAATATTTATTTAATCCCTAATAATATTTATTTAATTCCTAATAAGGGTCTCCCTTATAAATGAGATAGCCCCTTGCACACCAAAACGCCTACGGATAATCCTAGATAATTTCCTCCTTTAATCCCGAATTAATTGCGAAAAATCCGCGGAAAGGAGGGGTCGGCGGCGGGGATATGAGCCACGGGCGGGCGGCGCCCGACGTTTCGTGGGCCGACCGGGCCTGTCCTCCCGGGCCCTATTTTTGGGACATGACATCTCCCCCTTCTCCGACCGGGCGTCCCTCGCTGGATGAAAGTCCATTCTCAGGACACGGGATGAAGATCGTTGCCCCTGGAATGATCACCGCACTGTAGGGACGAGTCGTCCATGCACCGGGTTCCCGAGGATCATGTTCTCTGGTCCTCTTTGGGTCGAACTCCGGAAGGTAGTGGAGGTTGCCGATGTGGCCGTGGTAGATGTACCGGTGAACTCGCACGCCCCTCGCTGGGGAAGTTGTCCGACGTCGAGCTGCCGGAGAAGCTCCCTTGGAACGCCCACGCCGAGGTGCTGGTGTACCATATCACGGGTGGGCTCTCCAGAACGTAAAAACGCTCATTGGGGAGCGTTGGACGAAGAGTGGAAGCAGTCTCCAAATAGTGATATCGCGGCGAGTAGGAGGAGTAGCGGCTAAGTTCAAGATCGTACCATATATGAAGGAACCGACATTGAACAGGGATGGTGAAAGCTGGTGAACCGCCCTCTCGGCATCGTAGCTGATGTGGACGTTGTCGACTGTGAGGAAGAGGCAATCCATGCCGTCGAGGAAGACGACCCTGGCTGGGCCGACATGGTGGCGGCGTGGCCATATGCCGCCCATGAGAATGGCGGTCGGCGCCGCTGAAGTAGACTCCGTAGTGTACGCGCCAAGGCTAGAAAGTTCGATCTGTGAACTCCGCCCGCAGCAAGGCCTCCAAAGAGGTCCGTAGCAGTGGAGATGAGGGGAGATAGAACCGCCCATCGAAGAGTAAGAGGCCATCTTCCGGCGTCCATGCTGGAGCAAAGATTGCCCGTGGTGACGTCGAGGGCAATGCGGCGTAGATGCCGGGTCCTCTAGTGTATCCCCGGGCGTGGGCCGGGCGAAGACTCGGTGGACGTGTCGTAGAGGTCCAAAGGCGCTTGCATGCCTCGAACGCTTGCCAAGACGAAGTCGGAGGAGTCCCGATGCCCGCCGAAGATGCCCGATCGTAGAAGGCCGGGCTTGGGGCGCCCGCTATTTGGGGTGGTGGCGCCGACGTGAAGGCACCGGGCGCCCCTCGTGGTAGTACCGCAGCTCATGTGTGGCGAAGTCCCACGCCACTCTTCAGCCGCCAACCAAGGCATGCCAAGGATGACGTCGACGTCGCCGCCCGCTGGCAACACGTAGGCATCGATCTCGAAGGTGGAGGCGTCGAGGCGTAGAGGTACGTCGAAGGTGGCGGCCCGGCATGTCGTAGTGGCGCCGGTGCCAGTGGAGATCAGTACACGCACTGGCTGAGTCCGGAGGCCTGCCGTGGTCACCACACGGTGGTCGATGTAGTTGTGCGTAGCTCCAGAGTCGACGATGATATTGACACCCGTTCCTGATATCATACCAATAAGGTATAGAGAATGAGCACCACGTACCGGGGAGTCGGGGTCCCCAGTGAGGACCTTTAGATCAGATGGCTCCTCTTTGATGTCTGCTAGTTGAGCGTCTGCCGTATCCTCAGTGTAGTCGTTGAAGACCGTGATGTCGAAGAGATGCTTGCACTTGTGACCCCGTGTAAATGGTTCGTCACAGTTGAAGCATAATCCGGCCTTGCGTCGTTCTGTCATCTCCTCTGGTGTTAGCCGTTTGAACGGCCGAGCTGGTGGTGCTGACGCGGGGGTCGCTTGGGGGGCGGCCAACAAGGCCATGGGCGCAGGGGCCCTGGCTCTGGCCGGTGCAGACTTGCCGGTGTTGTAGAGGATGGCAAGGCATCGCTCGTACGCTCTGGCGAGAGACATGGCAGTTTCCATGTCCACTGGATTCTGCATCTCAACATCTATCTTGAGTGGTTCGCCCAAGCCTGCAGTGTAGATGTTCACCTGCTGTTTGTCGTCGAGGTTGCCTGCTCGTGCCACGTGCGCCAGGAACTGCTCCGTGTACTCGTCGACGTTGCCTGTCTTTCTCAGGGATGCCAGCTCGCCCAACGGATTCCGCCGTTCAGCTGGGCCAAAGCGCTCGTTGACGTATTGGGCGAAGCTTGCCCAATCTATCACTGGTTTCTCCTGGGACAGCCTCATGTACCATTGCTGTGCTCCTCCTGTGAGATGATAGGAAGCGTACCAGACTTGTTCTGTAGCTGGCGTACCTTGCCCTCTGAAGAATTGTTCGCAGCGATTGATCCAGGGTAGGGGATCCTCCTTGCCATCAAAGGTGGGGAAGGACAGCTAGTGCAGACGGGGAGCGAGACCTGGGAAGGTGTCGACTGGAGGTGGGGGAGGGGCGGCCCATGCGCGCCGCCGGGCGGCGCCCTTCCGGTGCTGCCTTCGGTCCCAAGTAGCCCCGCAGATCGCCCTCCCAGATTTGAAGCGGTGACCTGATCGTCGAGGTTCTGCTTGCCATCTGTCCGCTTCTTGATGAATTCACGAGCTGCTGACTCCATTATCGTTCTCATCTCAGCCTCAGCATCATTGAGTTGTTGACGGCGCTTGACCGAAGCTGGATCGTCGCCTGAGAGGATATCGAGCTTACCCTCGATCTTGTCCATCCTGGTGTTGAATTTGGAGAATTGATCCCCCAAATTCTTGATCAGCTTCTTCATATCTGTTTCCATGGTGGTGGGTGGATCGTAGTGGTCTCCGGATACCCAATTGCCGATTCCAGCTAGATTGGGCCGGAATTGACACGTGGATTGGGGAAGATTGGGAGGAGGAAGGTGGCGATGGGGGAGGTGGCGGCGCGGGGGGCGCGCTTGGCGACGGCGCAGAGGAGGGGGGGGGGCGCGTGGGAGAGGAGGAGCAGGAGATTGGGATAAATTTTCTTTATTTGCTTGTTGCCTTGAAAGATTACAGACCCCTTACTTATATAGCCCGGCTAGTGGGACTTGTATCTCAAGCAATCTCTCTAAAGGTTTCCTTATAGATCTGGAATACCTTTTACAAGCATATCCTATTTATTTATTCCGACTAATATTTATTTAATCCCTAATAATATTTATTTAATTCCTAATAAGGGTCTCCCTTATAAATGAGATAGCCCCTTGCACACCAAAAACGCCTACGGATAATCCTAGATAATTTCCTCCTTTAATCCCGAATTAATTGCCGAAAAATCCGCGGAAAGGAGGGGTCGGCGGCGGGCGCTTGTAGCTTGAGCCAGCGCCCTGGGGGCGCCGGCGCCGACGTGGGCCGACCGGGCCTGTCCTCCCCGGGCCCTATTTCTGGGACATGACAAAACTAAAATGATGCGATCATTCTCTGTTGTACCCCAGGGGTTGAAACGCAAAAAAAAATAAACATTATTAATTTATTATTAAGTTTGCACAAAATTATGCCCCGTGATCAGTAATGATTATTTTAAATTTTATCTGTTCAAAGTAATCTAAGAATAAAGTGAGTAAAGCCATATGACAAATGAGATCGAAAATAAATAGCACGAGCGTGTAACCGTGTAGGACAGGTTGCATACATGTACACACCACAATAATTGCTCAAATTCCGTTTATAGTGCCCTACAACCTTATAGGCCTCAATAAGCACCCTCAAACATTCATTAAGGTGAAGCATGACACAACATGCTAACACCACGGGCATCACTCCCGGGCGCACGCGCACCAGGGCGATTAGCGGCGCCGCGCGCGCCACGGTGATTAGCAGCGCACGCGCGCTAATGCAGGTTGCAGTGCACGCGCGCTACATGACAAAGTAGCGCACGGCCCGGTCAAGATATGCGGCCCGATTCCGTTTCCCCTATCGGGCTTCATTGGGCCAAGTTTTTAAAAGGCCAATATTTTTTTTTCTGGTTTCTCCTCTCCAGCTTCATTGGGCCAAAAAATTTAATGTTGTTTCCATTTCTCATTTCTCATGTCAAGCATTTTTTAGGCCATTTTTCTAAATTCTCATGTCAACCATTATTTGGGCCAAAAAAATTAATTTCAAACAAGCTAAAATTTTCTCTTTAGGGACAGCGGTTTATGGGAAAAAAAAAAAAGGGGGGATGGTTTCACATCCATATGGAAGTGAAAGTGCAAAAACATTATCTTAAAAACTATATACCTTATGTCCATAAAAAATACTTATACTACATTAAAAAAATTAAAGAGTGCTAGAATAAAAAAAAGGAGAAAAACCAAATACAATTTTTGTGACCTCTTTGTATTTCCAAAAAGGATAAAATAAAAATGTTGATGTTGCTTCTGTTGTCTTCAAGACTTGAAAATAATGAATATTCCTCACTGACTAATATTCCTGTAACTTTTGCCGATCCTCCATCAACTCCTGTTTTTTTTTTGCCCGATCCTTGCGGTCGTCCTCGCCGTCCTGGTATTTCTTTGGCGTTTCGGATGTTGTATTTGCATCCCGGTTGGTTCCAATCCAAATGCAATGTAACAAAAGAAGCAGGTAAAGCACTTCTCAAATGGCATGAACAGTGTGAATGGAACCACTTAAATTAAGAACAAAAGCTGGGAACAGACCTCTTTCTGTTCAGAAGGTGTGATTCAGAGACTCAGACTCTACATGCCAATGCAGAGAAGAAGGAATGTAGTTTTCAACTACTGAAACCGACCAATTAAATGCTCTCTAAACTTAGCCGAACCCCTCTTCTTTCATTAGGCTCAGGATCTCGAACCTGCAATGCAACAACAAATAGCTAAGGTCACTCCTCGCATCAGCTGGCAAGGGCAAATAAAAGTTCATACAAATGACAACAACTTTATATGTGCAAAACATATTCATTAGTGAGAGCTCACATCAGTTGGCAAAGCTAAATAGAAGTTCCTATGAAGTGATATTGCCGAATATGACAAGGCTCTCAAATACTCTCTGTCCCAATTCAGAGAGTTGTACAGAAGGTCTTAAATACTCCTCAATGATAGTTCTAGAGCTACGAAATAACCATCATGAACATTTCCATTGTTAATATTTCCTAAGAAGACCTTGTTAGTTCAGAATTTGATCCCACTCCAATTAATATATTCCTCCTTATTTTACTCGCTATTGATAGTTCTAGAGCTACGAAATAACCATCATGAAAAGAGTATGTGTTGCTGCCAGTTTGTTTATCGACATGGGCATGAGAAATGTCTGTTACCTATACCTGATAACGTGAACTGCACCAAAGGGACATCATACATGGGCGCATGAACGACGCAACCAGCAGCCAGTGGGCACTATTATGTAGCAATAGAACTAGCCCAATTGGTTCTGTGCCTCCTGGAGTACAGAACACTGTTAGATATATTGTGAAACCTGAACAGTCAAGGCCTGAAGTCATGAACAATACATTGAACTTCTTGTGACCAGTCTTCATGACAATTTGATAGTACTCCAGCAAAGAATCATCACCGAACATTTTTATCTACCTGAATCGTAGCAACACAACTAGAATTTAGAGCTTAAGAGAAAATCAAAAAATTGTCACCTACGATTTTCTCAGTACTGTTCTTGCAGGAGAAAGGACAGACCAGGAGCCAATCCAAATGGGAGGAATAATGTTCAAAGTAATCATACCTCAGCTGTCATGCAATAATAATAAATATTGATGGCTAAATACAGGTACAAAAATAGGTTCATGTTTGTTTAGTTAACTATATTTTGCAGTTAAGCAAGACACGGCAACAGTACAAGCAAAGGGACTACAACCATCAACTAGTTACAGTGAAATGCAGCAACCAAATTTTGCTATGAACAAGCTCATTCAGAGATCAACAAGAATAGATATATGCTTGCTCGGACAAGCTCATTCAGAGATCAGACACATCTTACAATCAACAAGAATAGATATATGCTACTATAGTGACACTATTATAGAATTGCAGTGGACTGCAGTGTACTTCAACTCATATGGCAAAAAGAAACACATATGGGAATTTTAGAACAATCTGTGTGGGCTGTTGCAGATATATCCCCCTGCTAATTCCTTTCTCTAGGGATTTGGGTACTCACAATCCTAATATCTAACATTTGTGATTTCTATCCATAAGCAATCCATGAACCATCTGGTCAGTATATTATACATGAACTTCAGTAGAACAAATAAATCACTATTCCGGTAGACTTGAGAACTTTGAGATTCAAGTGTAACAACCATGCAATACAGGATCCACGGTTCTTAGAGCACATAAATAAATCATATTGAACCTATCAATCAAAAGCATCAATACAAGTTCAAGTGGCACCCAACTGAAGGAAAATGACAGTAGAAGATGGTATAAGGAATCTAAGTCTGATCTGGAACCAAAGCCAACCATAAAAACGGTTCTTGGCTAAAGGTAAAAAGCAGAATAGTTTTTCATCTTACATCCATGTAAACTTGTGCACATAGGAGAACCACCAGAATGGTTCCATTCAAATTTTATCCTAGGACACTCTAATCAGAGATCAAGGATGATAACAACTAGTATTACTATTTAACCTGTCGTCTCCTATCAAAGCAATGGATAATGGCTAGCAGTAAAATGGACACTAGCAACAAAGAAACAGATTCTGAACTAGGAAGGATAGTTTAGACTTGGGCTCATGCTGCATCTTTGATCGTAGCATGAGAGATGAACAGAGAGCACATACATGAAAAATGCTTGAAGCCACAAATTATTATTACCGACCTATGAACCCCAAAGACTTGAGACATACAGGATGGAAGAGATGTGTTCTCTTCATCAATCATATAATAAAAGACAAGTGTCATTACAATTAATTAATTGGGGATTGAGCACAACTTCAACAAGTATATATGAAATATTGATTTGTTACCACCCAGCACCCATTGGCCATTGCAGATTCTAGACTAAAACAACTTGAGCAAATATATGATGCCATACTATTTTGTTACCACCCAACATCCATTGTAGATTCTAGACTACCACAGTATTGA
Organism: Hyparrhenia diplandra; assembly: GCA_015847255.1. Classification (NCBI taxonomy): domain Eukaryota; kingdom Viridiplantae; phylum Streptophyta; class Magnoliopsida; order Poales; family Poaceae; genus Hyparrhenia; species Hyparrhenia diplandra. The sequence continues at coordinate 233,984 of JADLZK010010895.1, forward strand.
ATTTAAAATTTTAAATAAATAACTTATAAATATTTTTTTTTTTATTAAACATATACTTTACCTAGCATGGATAATGACGATCTCAACTACCAAGAAATTTTAACTAAACAGATTTGGAGAAGAGAGGCACAGAGACAACAGGGGACACAGATCACACAGATAGGGGATAAAAAAAAAAAAAGTCACACGAGATAGGCACACAGAACTATAATGTCTATGTGATGAAATATTTATAGGCACAGGCACAGAGGTAAATAACAGAGACATAGACAAGCAGAGGTAAATAACAAATCAAACAGAAGAGCAAGAACCTTTAGGTAGCCTTTCAGAAGAAGACAAATGAGCACGCTTTCTTGCTCTCCGGATTTTCTTATCGGTCTCGGGATCCCAGAGAGAGCGGGCTTCTTGCTGATTGGGGAGGCACTATCCATTTCTAGACATCTTTCTCCTATCACAATGAATACAAATAAAAACCATCCACTATACATTGATTAGCGCATTCTAGGCTTTGATAAAATTCTTGGCCTTCTCGACCTCAAGATTGGCCTTTTTTCACTAGAAAGTTTTCCTTCTATTCCAACATTTCAAGTGTCAATAAGCATATCTCAAGTTATTTCTACTGATTCAAACTACAAAAACGTTCTGAAGTCTTTACATAGTTACACAAGCTTTATGAAAAGAATGTAGTCCTTATTCGGAAGAGTGAAAGTGACACTAAAAACATACAGAATTGTCTAAGCAAAGGGAATACTGAAGGCATTTGGTTTTGGTTATATAATAAACAAGGTTTGGAAAACCATCTGCTGCTTGGATTTAATCCTTCTATACATTGAACAATACTGAGAGTCAGTTTGTTTATATCTGAGACAACAGCAACCATATCTTTTAAAAAAAAAAGAACAGAGGTAAGAAAAGCTAGACATCTTCTTAATGGAATATACCTTGCCTACCATCACAACAGTGGGATTACACTTACACATGACAATTTGGGTTTCGATTGCAACAAAACTGCTACAGGTTCCAATTACAGAACTGAGTAATTACCTTCCTGTAGGACATTCTGCCTGAGCCTATCCTCTCCTCTCCTCTCCACACCTCTACTCTCCTCTCCTCTCCTGTATGTATGATTAAAAACATACAACAAGCAAGCATCATTCAGGATAGATGTACTGCCATGATTTAAGATTCTGAGCCTCGGGTAGGTCGGATTAATCGCAAGAGTACTTTTGCCTATTGTTCAAAGAGGCACACCTACAAGCTAGATTTCAGCACCACAATATTAACAAAGCACTTTCAAGTAACAACTGATTTCTAGGAAGAAGATTAAACACAGATTAGATGACATACCTTGGAAATGAGATATTTTTGGGCTCTTTATCGCAACAACAGGAGAACTATCAACCATGTCCAAAAGCTCTTGGCCAGTCATAGTAGCAAGATCATTCCATATAGAAATATTAACAGTTTTGCCACTAACAATAAATGAAAAGAGTCAATTTCAACAAAAACAGCAAGTTGTTCATGCATAGACAGATTAAAAGACTCATGCCCTATGGCTTGAGCATCTGGGAAGAGAACAACAACATATGCAAAGTGAACTCTTACTATGAAGAGCCAGAAGCACAAAACTACAGGATGAGTAGCAGGCCATACACTTATATAGCTTTTAAAAATTTTTAGAAAAAGCTACCCTAACCGAACATAAACAAAAAATTTTTTTGGAACATCTATTGGTACATCTCTACTCTAACAGTCTTCACTGAATTTGTAATGTCGATAGTCTACACCCTCGTTGTAGCAAAGATTGTAGAAGACAACGAACCAAATAAAAATGGAGGCTCACTCAGGTCCTTTAGATGTTAAACAGGAAGAATATAAATTTCATATTAAAAAAAGTTTTAACAACAGTTAGTAAAACTTTATATTGGAAAGAGTTAAAACTTTATACTACAACATATCCGATTGCAAGCATAATGTAACAATGGAGAATGCTTATTTTAAAAAACAAATTCACCATACCCATTGCCTGGTAGGGGCATGCAATTAAAACAAAATTACACCATACACAATTTTAAACTGCTGCTGCAGGGATATATGAACAAAGGGAAGCTAAGTTGAGAGCTCGAGAGTTGAATTCTGCAAAGGTCCATAATGCAATAATTTTTTTTTAAAAAAGTTTATGTTGAAAGAGTTCAAAGTTTTTAACCAAGAAATCAAAAGTTTTTATGTAATAGTATAAAGTTTTATAAATTCTAGTGCAAAAGTTTTTTAACCTATCAATACAAAGTTGCTAATGTTGTAGTCTAAAGTTTTGAACAGAGCAGTAATAAGAATATAAATATCATAGTCTAAAGTTTTTAACATAGAAGTATAAAGTGCCAAAAATTCAAAAAAGTTTATCGTGCAATAATTCAAAGTTATTTAAATAGCATTATAAAGTATTCTATGTCATGGTTCAAAGTTTTGTAAAAGCAAGTGTAAAGTTTACAACATATTAGGACAAAGTTTCTAATGTTATAGTCTAAAAAATTAAGAGCCCAGTATATAAAATTTGAACCTAGCAGCAAAAAAAAAAATATAAATATTATTGTCTAAAGTAATGAAACTAGCAGTAAAAAGTAAATAAATATTATGGACTAATATTTATAACCTAACAGTACACAAGTTTTGAAATTATTAGTACAAAGTTATAGTCTAAAACATTTAAAGTTTTTAACGTAGCAGTATATAGTTTGTGAAAAAATTATACTTGATAGTTTTGAAATCTGATACTAAAGTTTCTGAACATATCATACAAAAGTTTTTAAACATAGCAACAAAAAGTTTATTATGTCATAGTTCAAAGTTTATAAATTGTAAATATAAAGTTTTTTGAACCAAAAATGCATGTAATTCTGAAAAAAAAAAGTTGTGCGATATTATGGCATACCTTCTTCGTCATTGTTTTTGCTTTAAAAACTATTTCATGGAAGAAATTTTGGTAAGATATTCACTCCATGCAGACTCTGTTAACACACAATTAAAAACAAATAGTCATAATTTATCTAGGCATGTCATAGAGGAGGTCACAAATCTTTCAGAACTAAAAGCATGTTAAATTCACCGGTGGTGGTTACCACAACAGCCGGCAAAAGGAGCAAACAGGGAAACATTTGAACGAAAATAAATAATGGGTCAAACAGGGATCAGAAGACATATTTTTGCAACTTACTAGAAAAGATGTGCCAACATTGAAAAGGACAAGATATGGAGCAGGTCTACTTGCTACTTGTTGTCATTAAAAACGCAAGTGGCGCTAGCCAAGGTGTGATTAAATTATTGTCAACCACGACTGACTCTAGAATCATAGTTTGAGTATAGGACAGAAGACAAGAGCAGTACTGTCAATTACCAACCTGTGGGATGAGAAGATGTCCTCCAGAGCGTCGCGAAGATAAAACCTGCAGTGCATGGACAAGTACAGATTTAGTTTAGTTAAGCGTGCGTAATGCAGGTCAAACATAGTGTGCTGACTGCGACTGCTCTTTGGATTATAGACTCCAAATGAATGGAATCATGCATACAGGAGATCAGGGACGGAGCCAGAAAATTAAATTAGGAGGGGCTGAAACTCACAAAGTATATAGTTTATTCATAGATTGATGATGAAATTCAAGAAATACACCATAAAAAATAAAGGATCTAGTTCATTTATACTTAAAATAGGAAGGTGGGGCTTAGGAGGGGCTCCACATGGCCAACAGCCGTAGGGGGGGCTTGAGCCCGGGTTGCCCCCCCCGTTGGCTCCGTCCCTGCAGGAGATGCACTAGGATATTTTCTTCAGGAGAAAGAAAAGGGCATGCAACCAAGGCATATGCGCTTTCGTTGTCTTTCAGTCACTCCGCATAGACATTCAGGAAAAGAAGAGAAACCCTACTGGATGCAACAAGTGCAAGTTTTTGGATGAATTTCTTAATATGTCATGTATTAATATATTGTCCATAAGAACCATCTCTACATTCAGTCACTTAAGCAGTCAGAAAAACAAGAGTGGCTGTAATGTGCACCTTTTGAATCAACTTGTTGTCAACAGTAGGAGGCATTCCGTTGCACACCCGAAAAAAAAAGGTATGAGTATTTGACTCTAATCTGAGGATCTACTAGTAAAACTATGATATCAATGTGAAGCAAACAAAGAAAATAGTTTAAGGGCCACTGTACAACAAAAAAATTTCCCAAAAAAATATAAAGACTAAAAGCTCACTGTGTACAATGCCCATTGTCCATAAGAACCATCTCTACATTCAGTCACTTAAAGCAGTCAGAAAAAAAAGATTGGCTCTAGTTCCACCTGCAGCAGAATCAGCAACACTTTAAAAATGGCTCCAATCACTCCACACAGCAATGTGAGCAGCAGAAGCGGCTCTAGTCCCTCCACCACAGCAGCCCCAACACAACCCCCAAAAAAAGGCTCTATTCACTCCCACAGCGAGAATCAGCAGACAGATGTGCAAACAACAAGAGATTCAAGCGTTGCACAACCAACTTAGAACTCCACGATGCGCAAGTCAACAGGAAAAGGCGCAAAGCACATGCTAAATAACTTGTTCCAGCCTCTACTCAAACAATTTTTTAGTAGGTCAGGCTTGGCACAAAAAAATTAGGGGCATAGAAAAGTTATTATCTCGAGCCTAGAGAAAGCCGTGTTGCAAGCTACTTAAGTGACAACCCACTGCCTGGTAGGGGCCATGCTATTTTCATCCAAAATCTAAATTCCTCAAAACACACATTGCCAAGTAGGGGGGCATGCTTTTAAATTTTCAACAAAATATAATAACCCTAATCTCAGCAAAATATGTGAACCCTAATCTCAGCAAAATGTGTAAACTCTAATCTCAGCAAACTGTGCCAACCTAATCTCAGCAAAAGGTGTGAACCCTAATCTCAGCAAAATGTTTGCACCCTAATCTCAACAAAATGTGTGAACCCTAATCTCAGCAAAATGTTTGAACCCTAATCTCAGCAAAATTGTGTAAAGTGTGCACACATCTTCATCACTCGGCCTCAAGGGCCTACCGGCCCTCTCGGCCTCGCTACCCTAAACTCAGCAGAATGTGTCAACCCTAATCTCAGCAGAATGTGTGAAACCGAATCTCAGCAAAACGTACGAACCCTAATCTCAGCAAAATTGTGTTAAGTGTGCACACAACTACACCACTCGTCCTCGAGGGCCTATCGGCCCTCTTGGCCTCGCTACCCTAATCTCAACATAATGTGTGAACCCTAATCTCAGCAAAATTGAGTTAAGTGTGCACAGAACTAAAACACTCGGCCTCGCTACCCTAATCTCAGCATAATATCGCAACCCTAAAATCTACAAAATGTGCAAAACCTAATCTCAGCAAAATGTGTGGACCCTAATCTCAACAAAATGTGTGGACCCTAATCTCAACAAAATGTGTGGACCCTAAACTCAGCACAATGTGTAAACCCAAATCTCAACAAAATATGTGAACCCTAATCTCAGCAAAATGTGCAAAACCTAAACTAAGCAAAATATGTGAACCATAATCTCAGCAAAATCTGTTAACCCTAAACTCAACAAAATGTGTGAACCCTAATCTAAGAAAAATGTGTGAACCCTAAACAAAATATGTTAACCCTAATCCTAGCAAAATGTTTGAACTCTAATCTCATGAAAAAGTTGCCTAGTAGGGGATATGCTATTTTCCTTCCTAAATAAAAAAGACACAAAAACACCATTGCCTGGTAGGGGGCATGCTATTTTAATCCAAAATCTAAATGCCTCAAAACACCCATTTGCCTAGTAGGGGGCATGATTTTAATTTTTTTTTTAAAAAAACACCCAAAACCTAGTCACATAAAAATGAAAAGCAAATATTCAACTGAGAATTGTGCCATCAAGTCAAGCAAACAAAGACAATAGTACTACTGAACAGCAAGTCAGGAGAAAATATACAGTGCCAAGCAGGTGGTGTCCAGCGTCATCACCCACGATCCAATAATTGCGATAACAATATAAGATGGTTCAACTATCTTCTTAATTGAAAATGCAGTAATTCATTTCTTATATTACACTTACTCGTGATGTTCTTGGTTCAGCAAATGAATGGATGCCTGCGCCTCGCAGCGAGGGACCATTGCAAAAATTTCACACTTGAAAGTTTCAGGCAATGATGCACTGATTGAATGATGGCACCGATGCCATACGAATTTTGCAAACATTACCTGCTGTGGAGAACAAAAACGCAGAGATTAAGTACCTCTCTCGAGCTACAATATTATCAAGGTTCCAATTGTTCGATAAAAAAGAAATACACTGCCAAACATCTATTGTTTTTGTGGTTTCTTCATAGAAGACGGAAATAGGAATATCCGAATATGCAATGTCCATAAAGCAGAAGAAACAGAAGACAGATCAATTCCCTACATAATCCTGTAATAGGAGCCCACATAAGCCCAAATAAGGCTCGTACTATACAGATACTACTAAGGATTCTCACCTACAATAGTACTAAATGTGTAGAGAACATTACCACTCTAGGACCATATACCACTTACTCTGTTGTATTACATCAGATTTTAGATTGTACAAACTGCTAATGGAAGCTTTTTTTTTTTTTTTTTGAGACCACGCCCACCTAAGTAAAATGGAAGCATTAATATGGGGGCATGTTAATCAAATTGAATCTAAAATGGTCAAGATGGATGGATGAGAAGACATGCCTACCAGCAGTCTGCGATTAATAAGTTGTCCTCTGAATTGGCATCAAATGCCATAGAAGTGCTATGTAGTCTGCATCACAATCCTGAATAGTTGGAGCAATTTCTTTTCTCAGACCCGTAATCCAGCTCCAGATGCCATTGCTGCTATTGAAGTCTGGATAAAATGTTTCTAAAATCCTTCCTAAATCTGCTTTTTTCTGACCGCATGATTCTGCAAAAAAAGACTTAGAAAGTGATAAATCAGATGATTCTTCAGTGTAGGGAGCAAAAATATTTATTAGACTGGAAATCAAGCTCAGAAATAGTGAATTCACAGATGGAAAACTATTACCTCTTTACATATAGGGCGGCATGATTTGACTTGAACTGGGCATGGTTGGAGCAGCAATTCCAATTGTTAGCAGATGAACTGGCCATGGTTGGAGCAGCCCTTCCATAAAGAAATTGCATGTTCCAGTTACTTGGTTTTGAGTCAATCTGCAACAAAGAACAAAATCATCCCATCATCTACCTGGGACTAAAAATTCCACGAATAATCTTCCAGTATAGTGCTATCTGGACCCTTAATGATGAACATATGAGTACACATATGTGTTCTACAAACAAACAGATAACACTCCCTTCCAATTGTTAGCAGATGAATGGTGAAGCTACTGATTGAATCTGGATTAAGTGTGCTTTATAATTCAGTCACGCAGACCCTTCTAGGCAGCAAATCAGAGGTATTAGGTTCAGAAAAAGCATAAACTTAATTGACCTATCGCAAATGCACTATCATAGAATGTTCGACCAAATTGATTTGTGCCATTAGTCACAAACTATAGAGAAGTAGATGCAACTATAGTATTAATCCAACTATGGAAACACTGCAAATATTTACTTCAAATTAGGAAATGTAAGAATGCAAACCTGAATGTTTGGAAGCAATCTTAGAATTTGATCAGTAACCCGAGGATTGTAGTAGATAGTAAATGAGCCACCACTTGATGTTGCACGAGCTGCAGCAGCAAGAACACCTATGTGCATATTGACTGGTAGAAGATGACAAAGAAGGTTGTTGTTGGGTGGCCCACCAAATACCCACAAGGAGCTGTGACTTCTCATCCCTGCGTCAATATCAAAAGTTTTGCAGCTTCTTATATCGATGATACACAGGAAAGTTGAATCAAATATTCTTGAATTAAGCAAGCAATAAAAATGCAATATGAACAGGAAAGATATGTAGTCTGCAGCAGTAGATGTATTTGCACCATACTTTCATGTACATTTGTAGCTTTGCCACTGTGATGGTATTGTCCCAGCACAATTATAAGAGAAACGACAAACATGTAGCATTAGATGCTATCAGTATTATTTACAAGATCCTGGAGCAAATTATAGTTGACAAATTATTTCCTGGTGTGCTCAGTCATTAGATAACCGGATATTGCAGAGCCTATTGGAACAAATAAGTTTACAATTAAGATAACGGAATATGGTTGTGCCACTGGATCATGAATGGTAGGGCGATCTGCAGCAGTGTGGCAGCCACACGATGGCCAATCAAAACTACAGCACCAGCAGTCTGCAGCAATGTGGCAGCCACTCGAAGGATAATCAAAGTTGGAGCACCAGCAGAGAAGTGACAGAACACAACCATGCTATTCAAAAAAAAAAGCTTGCTGAAAAAGAAATCTATATGGAACAAGAAAACCGATTTCTTGAAAAGCTAGCAATTAGTCATCCTTACAGTGAGAGAGCAGGGCTTTGTTTCCAAGCCTAAATGACATAACACATAACACAAGTGCCCAGACCAACCAACCATACCAAGTGGAGTGACACGAATTGCTAAGTTTAGACTGCTGCAGGGGCAGGCACAAAATGGCCCTGTCGCATTGATTAGGAAGTAACCTCAATAAAAAAAATAGTACAACAACCACATTCTGTCAATATGCCAAATGATTATGTAAAAAAAAGAAGAAAATCTAATAAGCATATTGCTTTAGGAATCCTGGAATATTTCGTGCCGCAAGATCATTTCAATTCCTTTAAACAACCGCATTGTACTCGTTTGCAGTTAGTAAGAGTTCATGAAACATAAGAGATAAGAATCAGCATTAGGAAGGAGATGGAAGAAAAAAATCAATACCAGGAGGAGATCCAGCAGGGCGTGCGGTGAGGTGCTTGAGAAGAGCCTTCAATCGTGAGAGCAATTACTTAAGTGAGAAGAGCCTTCAATCATGAATCAAAAGTAAGGCCTGCATTTAGTTTTGTGATCAAATTAAATACATGTAGCAGCTCACAGTGCTAAAGGAGTAAAAGTTCAAAAATCCATAGTGAAACAAACGAAAGGGGAAATAAGCAAACACTTCTCTGTCACATTGCAGAGGAATTCTGAAATGTGGCAGCTCACAGTGCCTGAGTACAGAGGAATTCTGAAGTCTGCTTTTACATTGCAAGTTTGCAAAACAGCTAAAAAGCCCTTATTGAGTGAAAATGAGTAGTTTTAAGTCAAACATGCCTAATATAGTATGTTAGTTTTAAAGATCAATTTGAGTTTTAAAATCAGAGACCATATAACTAATCTAGGGTTGGTGCTCATGGTGGTGGCACACACATTGAGCGAGTCTGTAGTGTTCTACTATGGCAATAGATACACTTCTCTGTTAAATGAACTCAGTAGTTAATATAGCTCCAAACAACCCAATGATAAGTTTTTGTGATTGGACAGCAAAGTATATTTATTTATATAACTAAATAAACGAAAAACATCTTATCCATGCATCCTCATTCTTTGGTGTTCAGAAAATAATTGTCAGGTAGTTAGTAATAAGAACAAAAGCGCATCTTCAAGCCATCATAAGGATAGCCAATTGGGTTGTTACCTGGAAGGTATGCCGCCCCTTGATTCAAAAGGAAGACGCAAGAAGAAATTCCATGATGGATTCCCCACACAAATCAACACACAAAAATGAGAAGCTAACAAAACCAAGGGCAAGGAAGCACTCGCGCACCATCTTAGAGCGACCACAGATCATAAATCGCCTGGCAGTGGCTCACATTGTCATCTCCTTCTGCTTCCATCAGCACTGAGGAATCGCAATTCAGATCCACTGCATCATCAAAAATTAAAAATCCCTACGCGTCATCAGATTCACTGATTCACCAAAAACATGCTCGCATCTCTGTATCCCCGAGTTGCAGTAGACAAAAATCATTACACATGAACAGGAACCTAGATGGGCAGGAGCACCCCTTTTGCATTACCTGTATGAGCTGAAGGCGTTGGGGCGCCGCAGGTGACGACGGAGATGTCCTCGATACAACAGCCGGTAGTTCTCGGGGAACTGATTGCTTCACCCCGGCAGCCCCTGGATTTGCCGAGGATTTGTTGGACTCCGCTCCTTCAGCTCGAATCGGACTCCGCCTCCCACAAATCCGCCCCCCAAATCGAGATGTAGGACGGCGACAACTCTGGCCTCCAACAAATCCGCCCAAAATCGAGATGACGATGGCGACGATTCTGCCCAAATCGAAACCACATCCAGCTATGAATCCAAAATCCAACAAATCGAGAACACCATGGGGGCCGAATCCGCCAGAAAAATTAAAAAACTGACGGGAAACACATTGAATCCTCACCTCTACATCCCTGTCGACGGCGAAGGGAAGGGCCACGGGCGCGCGAGGAGGGGGCACCTCGGCGTTAGGCTACTCGGCGAGGAAGGCGTACGCATGGGGTGCCGAGGTCGACCAGCGGCCCAGCGGCTTTGCGCGGGCGAGGAAGACGTACGCATGGGGCCGGAGGTGGGCGGCATCGCGCGACGCTGCGGCATGCATGGCGACGCAGGCGTGGGGGCCGGAGGTGGATGGAGGGCGCGACCGTGCCGCTTGGCGCGCGGCGAGGGAGACGCCCGCCGGAGGGGGAGGGTCCGCCGCGGCCGCATCAGGGGCTCGTTGCCCGGTGGCCGCCGGTGGCAACGAGAGGGGAGACGACGAGCTGGATCCCGGGGCGCTTGCACAGCCGAGGAGCGGCGGCCGGAAGGGATAGTCCGCCGTGGGCCAAATCGCAACTCCGGCGAGAGTTTCGTCGCGTCGAGGAGAGAGAAATGGGAAAGGAGGAGGGAGAAATGAGAAAGGGAACGGTCGTCCGGGTGGGGGGCAGTCACGGGCGTTTCACTGTTTCAAAAAAATTAAAAACAAGCACCATACGGGAGGGCCCAAACAGACAAAGACAGGAGTGGGCTGTAGCTATGAGAAACACTAGAGGAAGCGGAAGCGTAGAGGTGTGCGCTGCTTCTCGAAGTAGCGCGCGTGCGCCAAATAAGAATTGTGTAACACCACACCGACCACACAAATTAGCAGCACGGTGGCGCCCGCGGCAGGTGCCGCATGGAGTCGTGGTGAGGCGGCCTCTTATTTCCTCCGCTCGAAAGTTAGGAAAAATAATAGGTTTATTCAGGAGGCATCGTGAGGCGGACATGACGTCCTCTTGTTTCCAACTCGGCCGGAAATCATGGAAGGGAAAATAATAGATTTATTTTTTTCTTTTTTTAAATTAATAATAATGATAATAATGGCAAAGGTGGGTAGTTTTCTATAAAATAAAGTAGATCTAATGGTTACTAAATGACGGAGCATATAGATTTGATGGCGGATGTTTCGATTATTTTTCTTTTTTAATCAATAATAATGATAATAATGGCAAAAGGTGGGTAATTTTCTATAAAATAAAGTAGATCTACTGGTTACTAAATGACGGAACATATAGATTTGAAGGCTAGATGTTTTGATTATTGTGAGAATTTCTAGGATTTATCTTTTTTTTTAGCTTACGTCTGGTGAGGATTAACAAGAAGCCTCCATTGGAGCCTCAATTAGAAATAGTAAGATTACAGATCTATTAAGGTTTCTATATAGGCTATGCAATAGCCTTCTATAACTGAATGGAGGGCGTAACCAAGGCTCCGTAATATCAATTGTCACCAGACAAACCCTCTAGTTCGCTTGAACTTATCAGCCCGCTTATCGGCCATTGTACATTGTTTCTCTCACAATAAAAAACAGTAGTAGCCGGCTTATCAGCAAATGAACATGTTTGTTGAATGGATTTTGTGGGTGATAAGCTGACTGGTGTTATTTTGTTGTGAGAGAAAAACATTATACCATGGCTCATAAGATGATGGGGCGACTGGAGGCGTGCTCAGCAACAACGATGGAGGTGCAGCGGGCTTTGGAAGGCGCGCGCAGAGCTTAGAAGATGACGGAGATAGTGACTCTCTCCAACACCAAGCACCTCAAGGTCCCGCCGGCAGCAACAGGGGTGACCGATGACAAGCAAGATCCACGCCCGAATCTGCCCTGCGCGGTGCCTGGTTCTCGCCCAGTGAGGCATCCATGCTACGACGGCCTAGAGGTGGCCATGGCCCGCGGCAGTCACCCCGCCACTAGGGCCGTGGCTGGGGAGGCCGTCGTCGCCCAACAAGGAGGCAGATTCTTGCCTCCTAGGCCCGGATCCAGCGATGCAAGCTCGGATTTGGCTGCTCGGGTGCTCGGTGCCCGGGCTAACGGCGGCCTCGACAAGCGTCACGTAGGACAGCGTGTGGTAAATTGATTGTTTGAGGTCCTAAACGAATTTAAATGAAAAACTTGTCAACTATAAAGTTTCATAACTTCTTAAAATCTACATCTTTTTATTTTGGTAGTTTCTCCATCCAAGGTCATTTACAAAATTTGAATTTCAAAATTGAAAATTTTAAATGCAGTTTTGCATGGCAAGATGATTTCAAATCAAAAAACTTGTCAATTACAAAGTTTCCTAACTTTTTGAGACGTACAACCTTTACTTTGTTTTCTCCATCCGAGGTCATTTAAAAATTATATTTTAAAATTTTAAAAATTCAAACTAGTTTTCCATGACAAAATGATTTCAAATAAAACATTTGCCAACTACATAGTTTCATAACTTCGAAGATCAACTTTTATCTTGGTCATTTGTTTATATGATATAGTAGTAGTAATACTGTTCATAAATCTTATATATCTCTCTAGTTGTTTCATAAATTATATGAGAGATATGTAGATTTTGTGAACAATGTTACTATCACTTTGTCAAATGAATAAATAACCAAAATAAAAATTATAGATCCCTGATGAGTTATACAACTTCTATGTTTAAGACTTTTTCTCTTTGAAATCATTTAGTGTCCAAAATGACGTTTGAAGTTTCCATTTTTTAAAATTCAAAATTCGAATACATAAATCACAGTCAAATAAATAAAATAATAGCTATAATAATACCAAAAATTGATAGAACATGATTTTAGATTTTTTAAAAAAAATCATCAAATTTGAAGTTAGTACGAGGGAGATTAAAAAGTGAAGTCAGAGTTCATAAGTGATGTATCAGTGTCGGTTCATAGCTATACAGTAATAGTATTAGTGTTGGTTCGTGGCTAAAACCGACAGTGATGACCTAGTATGAGTGTCGGTTCATGGCTAGAATTGACAGTGAAGACCCAAATATCAGTAGTGATGTGTCCAGTCGGTTTTTTTAAATCTGGCAATGATGATGTCGGCACTAAAGATCAAATCTGTAGTAGTATAATAGTTTGTATGGTTTGTAGCGCTATACTGTACTCCCTATGTTCGATTTATAAGAGTCGTTTTTAGCTTTTCAAGATATATTGCTTTTACTATATATCTGGACATAGTGTATATTTAAATCATATATCTAGAAGTAGTGTATATCTAAGTGTATAACAAAAGCTTTATATAGAATATAAAACATCAAAATCTCTTATAATTTGGAATGGGCGGAAGGGAATATTAGTGCTTTTCGGCCGAGGCAGTGACCAATACAAGATGCACATGCAAACCACGTGGTGCATTTTAACAAATATCGTCTCTTTAAACTTGTACAGGTACCTGGTTATAATTGACGATGTCTGGGATAGCGGAGAATGGGAAACCGTCAAGGAGTCTCTTCCAGAAAATTATCTGGGCAGCAGAATTGTCACCACCAGTCGTGTTAATTCTATAACTGACAAGTGGCGTGATGATTTTGATGCCTTGGTCCACAAAATTGAATATTATGATGGTCCCAGGATTGGTGAATTTGGCTTGACTAATAAAATGATTGACATGAATGCTGACATGGTTGGAGAAGGTTTTGACCGTGACCACCATATTGTGACAATGTGCTGTGGTATGGCGTTAGCAGTGGCTTGTATGTTTTCGGCATTGGCAAAGGAACGAGAGCGTCAAGAACAACAACAAGGGCAGTGTGAACTAAGGACACGTGATGTGCAAGACAGACTTGTGGAACAAGTTATGAGAAAGGGAATTCGTAGCACTCCAGGGTTTGAACCATTGGTAGAGAGTTTGGAGCTTGGTTACAACCATCTTCCTCATCATATGTTGAAGACCTGCTTGCAGTACTGTAGTATATACCCCGAGTATCACCATTTTAGAAGGGATGATCTGGGAAGGCGATGGATCGCTCAAGGTTTTGTTCACAAGGAAGAGGTAGCAAAAGAATACTTTGATGAACTTGTCAACAGGAGCTTCATTACTGGTTTCTACCTGCTCCCCATGATGCGAAATTACCTTAGATGGAAGTTGCGAGAAGACAATTTCATCACTTGCACTTCTGATGGCGTTCCATCCTCTCCAGTCGGCCGGCTATGTATTGACTATTGGCCAGCAAGCAGTGATGCAGTGGATACCTTGTCAGGAATTGATGGTTGGCATGATATCCGTTCCCTTGTCATTATTAAAGATGCCAATAGGGTACCCTACAAGCATTTGCAACACCTGCGAGTGTTGGATGTTCAACACAACCTTGACCACAAGCATTTGCAACACCTGCGAGTGTCGGATGTTCAACACAACCATGTTCTTGACCAGCAACATCTGAAGGATATGTGTGGGCTGCTCCGTCTCAGGCACCTGCTACTGTCTGGTAGACAGGGGATTCTGTTTGTTGATGAGCATATTATATCTGGTGCAGAGGGGATTACTGAGATCCCAACAGAGATAGCCAGGCTGCAGTATTTGGAGACTTTGGAAATGACTTGTACAAAAATCACAAGATTACCTGCTGAGATCGGTGACCTCAAGCAATTGAAGACTCTGGACGTGAGTTGGAACAAAGAGCTCATGGAGCTGCCTAGAGAGCTAGGGAACCTGCAACATATACTAGAGACTTTGTGCATCAGCCGGTCAAACATCAGAGATCAGGCCTGGGAGATCATCGGGACACTGAAGAAACTGAAGACTCTAGACATGAGTGGCAATCCTAAGCTCTCAAGGATACCTAGGGACATTGGTGAACTGCAGCAGTTGAAGAATCTGAACGTGAGTGAGAACGGGCAGATCACAGAGCTGCCCAAGGAGATTGGGAAACTGCAACATTTGGAGATGCTGGACATGCATTTTACAAACATCATAGAGCTGCCACGTGAGATCGGGAATCTCCAGCGGTTGCAGATTCTAAATTTGTTTTACGTTAGTACATTCACAAAGCTCCCTCCGGATATTTGCAATCTGCAGCATTTAGAGGATCTAAATTTGAGTTACACGAACGTGAGGAAGATACCACGGGAAATCGGGGAACTGAAGAAACTGAAGAATCTAGGTGTGGCTTTACTACCATTTGAAGCTGGTCAGCTTTCAAAATTACAGGGGTTGCCCAAGTGCATCCGCCAAGTTTGGAAGAATAGTCATCTGGTGTCATCGTTAGCTGGGGAGATCCTATCCTTTTCAAAAAGCATTTTTGGGGTTGGTGATGGCGAACTAGTCGTCGGCACAAAGCACATGCACATTCCGCTGTGGATCAAAGAGCACTTCAACAACATTTCTGCCTTGGACATCCGGATCTGCAAACTAGAGGAGCAGGATCTCAAGATTCTACGGGACATGCCCAACCTTTATTATCTCTACCTAAGGTTCGAAGCTGTTCCCAGGAAGCCGGTAGCCATTAGCAACGGAGGGTTCACAAGGCTCGATTCCCTCACTGTTGATAGCCGAGTGCCACGGATTACCTTCCAGGAAGGAGCTATGCCGAAGCTGAGGAAACTTACGTTCGAGTTACAGTTCTACGGTGGCCCACCAAATACAGACCACCCTATGGGTATCAAGCACCTTGTGAGCCTGCAAGAAATCATGTTCCGATACACCGAATGGTATCGAGGAGACAGCCCGTGCATCAGCACCACAATCGACGTCGTGACAAAAGAAGCCTGGGAACATCCCAACAAATCGATTGAATGTGACCTATTTGTCAGGGGCCAGGAGTTGGTGGGTATCCCGAGGCCAGATATTGCAGAGACTTCTCAAGGTAGCAATGAGGCTTGCAGCAGTGGGGCGGGAGAGATCGAGGAGACCCAAGCTTAATTTATCAACTCTACAAGGTAACCTGTCTAGCACATGTAAAGTACAGTACCATTTTACTAACAGAACGCTAAACTAATAGCCGCTTCTTTCTTACTGTGGGTCTGTGGCAGGACATTATTGATCGTTAGTACAAGCTGGATCTTCGACTACACAGACAAGTGCTTCAGACTTGCACGTTAATTTGCTTGCTACAGATTCTCTATCCCCAAAGGCATCCACATCGTCAATTCACTACACAAGATGGGAACCTCATTCTCCATATTGAGGAAGATGCATCCTAAACTTTGTGTCCCATGATAATATTTATTACATTCCAAATTTACAACCAGTTTATTGTTTGTTTTTCTACAAAATGGAACTTATTGTGGTGTTTTGTGGAGTGGTTTGCCAAACCTATGTTGTTTACTCAGTTCTGAATCTTCAATTTGTTGTAATAAAGATTTGTCATCTCGTGTACTCGAAGCAGAATTTGTCATCTCTTCTGTAATATATCCTGATATCTTGTACTACATGTGTGTTTCTGATCCTTTTATCTCTCTCTGAACTGGGCAAAAGCAGGAAAAGTTTCTAAGACTAAGCAGCATGTGAAATGCTGTGCTCAGAATGCCATACGCCTCCTCAAGTTCTCATACGCCAGTCAGCGATGTCCATATATATAATATAAATATAGAGATGCAGGTCATGATTGAATGGAAAATTGATATTAAAATATTATTGCCTTCCTATCAATTTAGTAATCCAGAAATTAGTGGAGATTGCATGTTTATCTTTTACTTTTGTTGAACATACGATACATAGGCAGCAACTCCCAACTGGCTAACACGACCAGGGATGCAGGTTGCCGGGTGTAAGGCCATATCTGTGAGTAAAAATCGCACAGGCAAATACCACAAACCAGAACGGCTGACATTTTTATTTCTGCTCTTATTGTGGGTTTAAGACATAACACTTGATCTAAACACCTGGGACTTTTACAGTATTCTTTAACCTTCACACAGCAGAATGGGCAGCGCTTGTATCTAAACCTTGGTAATTGGATGTTTTAAATGAGCATGTATGGTGTCAGACAAAAGAGCGAGAGAGAAGCTATGGAGAGTGGGATGAGGGTCCTTGGCGTCTCACTTCTGTGAGGTGGGCATGGAGAGGGAGACCCTCTGCGCCGGCGACTCCTTCCACTGTTGCGTGATCGTCTTGATCTGGGTGAAGAACTGCACGCCAGCCTTGCCTGATATTCCATGCCATTATGTTAGTTACTCGCGAATATAACTGCTTGTGATGCCATCAGTGCCATCGTGATTATTAGGGAACGATCATGTGGTGTTAAGCGCTCTGATAAGGGTGTACCGTAGAAATTCAAATCTCCTGCAAATGAAGCTTTGCTGCCGGTGAAGGAGAAGAATGGCAAGGGAACAGGAATCGGCACGTTGATGCCCACCTGCAAATGAAACCATAAAAACGTTTTGAATAAAAAATACATGCTGAATGAGTCGGTACGTTTCCTTCTGGTTTCTAGTTTAATCAAATTCAGAATGGAACCAATTCTTTTTTTTTTTTTTTTTTCAAGTAGCATATGCAATGCAATGTGGTAATAGTCTTTTGAAAATGACACATACTATACCTGGCCAGCTTCAATGTCTGTTTGAAATTTCCTGGCAGAGACACCAGATGTCGTAAATATGGAAGCCCCATTGCCATACCTGCAGACAGGAACAAACAAATATTTAGAATTTAGAACAGCTTGCAAGGAATGCTTCAGATCTACAAGCATAGAGGAGAAAGATATTACTTGTTTCTGTTTACAATTTGATAGCATCATCCAGGCTCTCTGCCTGAAATTTTGGGGAGCAAAAAGGACGGTCAGTAATGGCAGCACAGCATAACCTATTGATGCTGAAAGCAAAAAAGAAATTCAGCATATACCTTCATTAAGAGAAGCACTGGACCAAATATTTCCTCCTGTTTCAATAAGTTAGCAAGGTTCAATCAATATACCTTCATCAAGATAAGTTTCCTTGATTTATTTTGGGAATGACTTGCTAACTAACAGCATATTTGACCTCAATTTATACATTCTTTCCAAGTTTGTTTTTGAGATTTGAGAAAATACTTAATTTGAGTAAGAATCTTCACACAACTTGTGAAGTACTTCCTCTGTTCCAAATTCTAGGTTGTTTTGGCTTTTCTAGATGCATTTCTTTTGCTATGCATCTAGAAATAGTGTATAACTAGGTGCATAGCAAATGCAATGTATCTAGAAAAGCCAAAGTGAACTATAATTTGGAACGGAGGGATATGCAGCAACTACCACCGACACTGAGAAATATGAATAAATCTTCTGATGAATTGTTAATTATTACATGCATATGTGCTTCCACCACCATAAAAAGGATAATCAGCTTATGGGGATTCTGGGAAGCGTCTTGAAGGTGGAAACTAACATAACTGCAGTTTGAATATGCATTATGCAAAGTAGATAATCTGTGACCCATTGTGGGGTGCTTTGGAACATTAGTTCTTGAGTCATAATCACGGATTATGTTAAATGGCACATCAGCATTAAACAATTCAGAATGTGCATTTTCACAATGGATAATGGCTCCTATGTCAACTGTCAAACATATTCAAAGGTTTGCACTTCAATTTGGAACCAATTTACCTACAGTGCACTCCATATTTTAATTCTTGAAATATATGGACAGCAGATCCGACAAATAGTTCTCGCTTCTCCATGACACCAAATCCTATAACTGAGATGCAAAGTTAAATTTCATAACCAATTTCTGAAATCTACCTTGTAACACTCCATGTCACTTTTAACATCAGCGAATGGTTGGACCAACAAAATTTCCATCTTCATGCGAGGAACCTGCATATTCGAGAGGTTTCAAGGTTAACAGGGATGTAGTACAACCGCAGCGAGGCATAAACAAGCTGGATTTATTGAAATTACCACAATCTTTCTTCCATCAAGCAATATACGAGCACCGCTGTCAACACCACTTTGGACTAACTTACGATGATACGATCCTTTGCCCGATTTGGTGAATGTTACCAAAAAAAGAAACAAAGTGAAAACCCAAAAGGCCTCAGTTATGAAGCAAGAAATTTTCATGGGTAGTGAAGTAAGACTGCAAGATAAGAGATCTCCGCAAGAAACAAAGTTCATTTTGATCAGAAACCTACTAAGCTGCGATAATGGTATAAATCCCGGGTTGATAAAAGTTTTACGACCAAACACAAAAGTTAGCAACTTCAGTCATTCATGAATACTAACCGGATACTCACTTTCGAGATATGATTATATGCCAAAACAACACTCAATGACTCTGAATCCTGAACTAACTTGAGGCCAGAGATCAACTTCGATACTAGGTGCTTAAGTACTATGCAAAGTCACACAATGATAAAGTAATGTCACTCACTAATCCCAAACCATTTAATTTTTTAAGCAATAGGTCCATCTCGGTGTTAGCACTGATTACCACCTACATGAGAATTCTATTCAACATTCAGGTCATACAAGTGAAGGATGTCAAGAACCCTATTTATACTTTTACGAGACACTTTTTGACAATAAAAAACAGCCCCTGAACTTTACTCCGGCAAAATAAAAGTTTTTGTGTCCCATCCAAGTTCAAAATGGTAAATCAATGAATATCATACTTATGTGGATCTCTTTTTTACCAATAGTTGCTCATCAAGGTCTAAAGTTCGGATAGTCCAATCATTTTCGGTTCGAGGAATGAGGATGCAATGTATTCTCCTCTTAATCTTTCAATAGTCGATCATATGGGGAAAAACAGCTGTTGTATTTCAGAAAAAAAAGGTAATTCTATGTGACTAATATTCACAAAGTTATTGACACTGTGTATCCACAAGTTGCATAATACAAATAACACAAAATGGGAGGCAGTCCAAAACATACCGTCTGGCGATCCTTTGGACCAAGGTCCGCATCATTAACCATTCCCTGAATTAACAATAAGGCCACTTGCACGTTTGACTAATTCATCCTCCCTACGACAAATTTTGGTTAGTTGTGCTACCTCAGAAGACAATACAAGAAAAAGTCATCTGAATAGGGAATACCATGATTCGAACCACCAACAAAAACAAAGAGTGCTCAATGCCATGCACCTTTGCCCCTGCTGCACCAAATCCAAAGAACAATAAGGGCATTCAATGTAGCATCTCTATCAGCATCGGGAAGGATAATTGCATGATTCTTTGCTCCCATATTGCACTATAAAGAAACAGATTTGTTATGAATCATGCTACCGACAACAAGGTAGAAAATAAAAATAGTTTTGACTCAAAGTCAGCAGAGATACAAACTCACACGAACCCGCTTACTGCTGCAGATGCTCTAGAATATATATGCATACCAGCCTGAGACAGAGAAATCACAAAGTATTGCTCAAATGAGAAAAGGAAGGGACTAGCTTTCAGCATTAGAAGCATCACAATTCCAATGTAGTATATGCTTGTAAATCTATTGTAAAAAGTTCGACTAGAGTTTATAAAGCATCTTTATAATCTTGTGACAAGACACTAGGATGTTGTTAACATAAATAAATACAACGTAAATAACTGTCTAAATGCATAGCTCTTATTAGAATCTTGATAAATTTAAAATTGACAAATTATGTCAAGATCAAAATTAATTAGATTTTGAAGCATTACAATAACATTGATTCAAAAGATTAGATATGTGAGACATGTTTGTGAGCAGTCCAATGGTTTTTTCAGTAAGGATTAAGGATTAGTAACTTAATAATGGCATACAAAGATGAAAAGGAAAAGTTTGATGAAAAAAAACTATGCAGAACAAAATACAAAGATGAAAATAATTAGTAACTTAATGACATATTATGCGGCACAAAATATCAAACACATTATTGATGCAAAAAATGTAAGTCACTAGATTCACTTACTGTATTGGAACCAACAAAAGATACAGCCTTAATATCCTCATCATCACAAATATTGTTGACAACATCCTGCATTGGTGAAGCAATTAGAACCAAACAATCTAGCAGATATGAAGGTAAGCAGAATAAACTCATTATTGTTTTTTAAAAGGGAAAAAATATAAGATCATTAGATCGAGACAATCCTATAGAGATACATTAGGCAGCATTGCCCAAAAAATTGGCAGTTGTCGTGTCTCGTTATACACTACCAACATCATTAGATCAGACATAACTGTGCGAAACATATTATCAAAAATAGAAAGGCAGCCAAGAATACCATACATTGGTACCATGAACAATGTTCAAAACACCCTTAGGCAAACCAGCTTCCATTGCTAGCTCCGCAAGCATCATAGCAGCCCCTGAATTAGTATAACAATTAGAAAAACAGAGCATATCATGAGATTTCCAATCCAAATTAGCGAAATTAAAGCAATTTGAAGGACTTTGTATACTATTTGCTACTTTTAATGCACCATCTTCAGCTCTTCATATTTAATTAATGTATCAATGCTAGAGTAACTCAGTTTCCATTGTTCAAAAAGAATTGCAGTGCATCCTATATAATCTACATTTAAGCTGTCTCATGAGCGATTGTGGTAAGCAGCTCTACGCTACCGGGGAAATCATTTCCTTGCGATATCTTATAACACTTGTGCAAATATTGAATTTAGGTACAACAGGTACACCCTACATATTTTTTTCGTGAACATGCCATGGCAAGTATTTCATTAAGAGGAAAGGACTTACAAGACACTGTGTTTACAAACCGCTAGACCGGTGGCAAGCAAACAGAATTTGTGAATAGGTACACACCAGAAATTAAAATCAGTAATCATATCCATAACCATAACGCTTACAGTTAAAAAAAAGAATATGTGCATATGAGTACGTTTTCCTAATTAAATGTAAAGAAACACGCAACTTAGTTACTAATCTGCAATGGTAGCTAACTAGCTAAGCAAGTAGGCATACAGCCATGTATATTTTCAGATTTTAGTTCATAAATATCATGACAATAACAATTTTTATCAAGGAACTGGATAAAGATAAAAAGGATCTGCCCAGTGACTAGTTGGCTTGGCAATGAGGGTGCAGGGAATGCTTATGCTGCTTGCTATTTGTCTTGAACAAAGATCGGAACTAGTTGAATGTAAGATCATATTTTACTAAGAATCCCTCCATTCTAGATTATAAGGCATTTTGGCTTTTCCATACATCTTATAATTGAAATGGAGGGAGTAATTGATCAATGTTGATGACAAAATAAAAAATCACCTGGGTCCTTTTCCGATGGCTTAAGGACAAAAGTATTGCCACATGTAACTGCGATGGGAAACATCTGCAGCCATTTGGAGAGAGAAACATTCAGAGTGATCAAATCTATTCTCTTGAGTTGAAACTATTTCAATGGAAAAAAGCAGAAGAAATAATGACAGTTCTGGAATATTATGCTCATGAAAAACACCACAGGTTCCTACATATTTAAGTAAGAATGCAAGGGTATAACTGTCATATAGTTCAAATGATCAATGGTGCTAGCCTTCTATCACAAACAATTTGACAGGGAAGAAAAGGTCAGGTTAGGCATACCCATAGGGGAATCATAGCAGGAAAATTAAATGGGCATATCCCAGCGCAAACACCAAGTGGCTCCCGAATGCTGAAGGTGTCAATCCCATTAGAAACATTTGATACATATTCACCCATTTGCAGTGTTCCCATTCCACAAGCATGCTCCACCACCTCTATATGATTAAGAGTTCAAAAATCAAACAACAACAGCATAACCTTTTATCCCAAGGTAATTGGGGTAAGAGTTCAAAATAAATGGTCAACATAGAAAGAGTTCTATCACAGAAAAGGTCGACAGTTCAAGCATATGGAAAGGTCAACAGTTCAATCATATGAGCAGAGTATTTTGGACTACAATAAATAAATCAGCAGTAATATTGGCTTTTCATGCAATTTAGATGTGGAAATAATGATACCACATGTGAGACTACACAAATAATGACAAACATCTATGACTAAGCAAGACTTACATGCTTATTGTTGCAAAACTAATGTCTGAATTCAAGAGATTATTAAATTTTTTTCTTTTAATTAATGGGAGAAACAGAAAATTTTAAGATAATTACTCCTGCTGTCTAACCAAATAAGAAAATAAAGTGCATGCTTCCAATAATCTGGGAACTAACCTAGACCACAGAACACATCACCCCAAGCATCTTACAGCGTCTTCCCCTGATCCGTAGTGATGTTCTCTGCAAGCTTGTCCTGCAACCAGGAGGCAACTGACAGTCACGAAAACAAAGACCAGATACCATCAGGATGACACGACAAGGACGTTAACTGAAACAAGGAACCACACCATGTTAGGCCGGATGAGCTACTGGAACTTGAACATGACGCGCTGCCTTGCCGTGACGGGCGTGTTCCGCCACCCGGGGAAGGCGGTCCTGGCGGCATCGACGGCAGCCTTAAACTCATCGGCCGTAGTGAGTGGGATCCGCGACACCACCTCCTGCTTCGCCTGCGACACCCCAAATGCACGCGTCACACATCCACCGTTGACCGTTCCGAAATCGATTGGATCGAACCCGGAATCAAAAATCCGTTTTCAGAGCGGAGCAGGGGCTTACGGGGTTGGTGACGTCGACATGCTCGTCGGCTCGCGAGTCGCGACTCGACGAACCCTCGCCGTAGGCTGCGGAGGAAGGGGGACGCGAGAAGCGGGACGCGCAGCCAGTCCAGCGGGGGTGAGCGCGGCCACGTGTCCAACTCCAATCAGACAGTGCACGAGAACACTACCGATTGGGGGAGCACGTACCGGGGTGGAGGCGGGGCCGTTGGAGAGCACGCTGTCGCTGCGGCGGCGGTGGAGAAGGGGCTGCGCGCGTGCGTACCTCGTTCAGTCAGGGCGTGATTTGGTTGCCCCGACAGACCCGTGCAAAGGGGCATCCCGGCTCCTCTCGTGCACTTGACCTGTGTTTGGTTTCCCAGCTGGTACGTTTTGCCCGCATCCTCGTGCATTTCCCCCCCTCCATCCCGGGCGCCGCCGTCTTCTCGAATCGAGCTTCCCTCTCCAGCCTGGATCCCTCGGTGCTTGGCGGGAACCCTAGTCGTCCTTGGCGGGAGTCCGCGCCGTCCCCGCGATAAAAGCGCGCGCGCGGGAGCTGGTTAGGGTTACCGCCCCCATTTGTCGCCTCCACTCTCCTGGTGCGTTCCCTCTTCCTCTCTCTCGCTGCCGGTTGGTCGCCGGGCGAGTTTCGGGCGGCGAGCATCCCCTGTTGGTGCTTCGGTGGTACGGCTGGTATACCTCCCCTTTCCCCTCCCTTCTGGTATCCTGATTTGCCATGTATTTTTGTTTTCCCCCTCCGATTCTGGTTAGGGTTCTTGTTGGTACTCTCAGATTCTGTGCACTTGTGGTCAACTTTTACTAAGTTGTTGGCTAGATCTATGTTGTTCGCATGTTATCTGATTCATTTGGCAATGTTTATGATGCATGATGTGATGAAATACGCTGAGCTTAGTGCCTAGAGGTCGATGATTTCTCCTATGTATGCTGGATTGGGCGCTGGATGGTCCTAGTGGCAACCGCGTCTCTGTGCCATGTGATCCTGATTATTGCATGAATGTACCTAGATTTGAACAGCACCAAAGTGGATCATTAGGGTCATCTCTTTCTAATTTGTGCATACATCTGTGGTTTATTTTGTTTAGACATGGACCTGCAAGCTAGACGTCGAGCAGCAGCAGCTGTGGTGGTAGCAGTTGCTTGTTGGTTTTTCACTTGGTTTAGGAGGAGAGTTGCAGATGCTCGATCTGTTACCTATGGTCCCTTGGCTGAGAGGGACCAACAGAGGATGCACAACCTGAACTACATGTTCAATTCAAGTGATGTTCATGCTGTTAACTTACTTAGGATGAGGAGGGCACCCTTTTTCCAGCTCTGTGATCTTTTTAGAGCTAGGGACCTTCTAAAGGACAGCATCCATGCCACTGTTGAAGAACAAGTGGCCATGTTCTTGCATGTGGTTGGCCACAACCAGAGGTTTAGAGTTATTGATCTCACATTTAGGAGGTCAGTGGAGACCATTAGCAGGTTCTTTCAGAGGGTGCTGTATGTTGTAGGAGAACTGAGAAATGAAATGATTGTGGCACCTGCTCAAAATGTTGGTGTTCACCCTAGGATCCATGGGAGCAGAAGGTGGTACCCCTACTTTAAGGTTGGTGTTGCCTTCATCCAATTCAAACTTAACACAGTTAGATGACATATCTTCTTTCCTTTTACTAATGCATGCATATGCTATTACATAGGATTGTGTAGGAGCTATTGATGGTACACGTGTCCTAGCTAGAGTGCCTAGGAGGATGGCACCTGCTTTTAGAGGCAGGAAACAAGGTACCACTCAGAATGTACTACATGCAGTGGACTTTGATTTGAGGTTCACCTATGTTCTTGCTGGGTGGGAGGGGTCAGCACATGATGCTCTCATCTTGACAGATGCCCTGCAAAGGGAAGCTGGCCTTAGAGTCCCTCCAGGTATAATCCAATCCACTTTTCCACCATTGTTGGCATTGTTCCTAAACTGAAACTCTAAAACCTTGGCAATCGTCCCTTCTTTTCTAGGAAAATTCTATCTTGTGGATGCTGGCTATGCAGTTAGGCCAGGGTTCTTGCCTCCTTTTCGTGGTATAAGGTACCACTTGAGAGAGTATGGCACCAACAGCCCTCAAAACCAGAGAGAGCTTTTCAATCTAAGGCACTCCTCTCTTAGAGTTACAGTGGAGAGAGCTTTTGGAGCTTTGAAGAACAGATTTAGAATCCTAGATAACAAGCCATTCCACACCTATAAGACCCAAGTGAAACTAGTGCTAGCCTATTGTATCCTCCATAATTGGATCCTGAGGCATGGTGAAGATGAACATTTCCCTGATCCAGCAAGCTGGGAACCTACTGTGAGGCATCCCCAGGAAGACAATGTGCCGATAACCCAGCTTGGGTGGCACAAAGGGAGGCATGGGCTGCAGCAATGTGGGCAAATAGGGGTTCTAGTAGGAACTAGGGTAGTTTGTCTTTGATCCAAGGGTGCTTGTTTATTTCTGTACTTTGTGTGATGAGAACATGAACTTAGATGAGACCTCTGGCACTTTGCAATGATGCTACTTCTATTTGGAGATTGTAATAATTAATTATTCCACTGTTCTTCCTTCTGTTCATGCATTTTATGTGGATGTTGGTGTGCATAGGAATGGCAGGAATGGGTGACCACATCCAGGTCATTGATGATGCTGGTCTCATTGGTCAAGTTCAGCAGGAAGCTGTTGTGGCCAATGGCCCAATGCAAGGGGCCCAAAGTGTCCGGATTCATGCTTAGGAGGTTCTATGACCTAGTTGTGCAGGGAGTGAAAACTGATAAGGGGTTCAAAGAGGTCCATGTGAGGCAAGTGGCTGAAATGCTGTCTGACTTTGCTGGCTTCCCTGTCTCGATCCAGCCAGATTTACAATCATCCGAGAAAGTGGAGGCAGAGGTGGGTCAAGGTAGACAAACTGAGGGACCTTAGTGGTGCCCTCTCGAATGATGACCTAAAAATGATAGTGCTAGATGAGTCCCACCTCACTGGCCACACTAAGGTTCATAATCTGTCTTTGTTGCCCATATTTCTTCCCTATACCTTTCTGTCTTTCTTGCCTAATATCAATGTGTCTTTCCTACCTAGGATCACCCAAATGATGCTAAGTTCCTGAACACACCTATTGAGAACTTTGTTGAGATGGAAGCCATCTTTGGTGGTGTTCAGGCAACTGGGAGGTTTGCAATGGGCTCTACTGAGGCCATGGGGACTGACATGGGCCACATTGATGACAATGTGGGTGAGCCCTCTGAGATGGCTAAGACTGATGCTGATTCAGGCAAAGTTATCGGCAATAGGGCTGGACCATCTGTCCCTTCTGATGAGAAGGAGAAGGAGAGGGGTGGTAAGAGAAGGAAGGTGACCCAAGAGGAAGCTGACCTCATGAGTGGCATGGTGAGAGCTGTGGAGGCTGTTGGGGAAGCACTGAAAGCTCCACAGCACAATGAGGTCCATGCTGATCTCTATGCTTGTGTGATGGAGTGCCCTGGCTATACACAGGAAGCACTTATGTTTGCTCTTGTGTATCTGCTGAAGAACAAGGCTGAAGGCTTGTGCTTTGTTCAGATGAGTGAGGAGCACAGGATTCTGTGGTTTAGGACCTACCTGGCCACTTCCTACTTCAAGTAGAGGCCATGGGACCTGACTGACCTATGCTATGACTATGTCTTTTGTTGTAGCACTAACCACATATAGTGCTAGGTAGGCTGTTATGAGAGCATGAACACTGGCTGCTGGTATTTTTGTATAGCATAGGAGTGGTTGATGGGGTTGTGCATGCTGCAAACTCATGGCTGAGCATGCTGGATACTGTTGGTAGTGCTGTGCATGCTGCAAACTGATGCTGTGCATGCTCACAGCTGTTTTAATTTGGGCAAACTGATGCCTGTCTATTTAAATGCACCTGTCCATTATCATGCACCTGTCCATTTTCATACACCTATCCATTATCATGTATCTGTCTATTATGCAGCACTTGTCTATTATGATGCTCCTGTCTATTATGCAACTCTTGTCTATTAAGATGCACCTGTCTTTTATCTTGCTCTGTCTATTATTATGCTTTGGCCCATGATGATTTCTGGACATTGCTGAGGTGTTCTTGGGTTCCTTTGCCATGAAACTAAGCCTAGTGGGGTCAGCAACTACTTTATGTTCCTGTTCCAACCAGGCTTAGTTGCTGGTAAAGGATGTACACTGTCTCCTATGATGAATGTTCTGGTACTGAGACTTTTTTTTGGCTTATTACTCCTGTTCTTCCCCCCTAAATGGCCAATGAAGCAACACTTTAAGAATCTGAGGTGGCACTTGAATATTGTTGCATGTCAGTCATCAAGTATTTTAGCATCATCCACAGGAATGCAACCTATTGGCCATATGTCCTTTATGGATGGCATCCTGTGGATGGTCTAGAATACTCCATGGCTGTTATGTTGTATGCTGTGTTTCTTACCTAATATGCTAGCCACCAGTGAGGATTAACTTGCAATGTGCTCAGGACTACAGTGGTGGTCCTGAGTGATTCTTTTACAAAGACCACACAAAGATCCATATGAGGTCTTCTTGTGGGGAGTTTGTAAAAGAAGCACTCACAATCTCCATGTTTGTCACCGATTGAAAGTAATGTAACTCCCGACCGAGGCCTCTTTGTTTCTCTTACTCCTTTGCTTGCTTCTACTTTGGCCTATGATGCAATGACATTATAGCTGAGGTGGCTTCTGCCACCTAGGATGCTTAACTTTAAGCTGAGGCCTTGTTCTTTGGTGCCGGTGCTGGTCAACTCAACACTCAACTCAATTTTCATGTTGTTCATCGAGTCATCAAGAAATTTACAAGCCTTGCCTTCCTTCTGATCACTTGAAGTAATCATTCATAGTTGAGGTTGTGAATTACATGATGATTTTATGGCCACCATGTGCTTAGTTTTAGTAGGCCAAGGATGCTTTGTTTTAGCCTGTGATGAGGACGGGGGCCATTTGGTGTGACTAAATTGATTCTGTACTTGTTGAGGAACTGGGGTTTCCTTATGCTCCAAGTGCAGACATGAAAAATATTGGTACTTGTACCTGAGGCATTTCTGTTGACAAATTCATCTAAGTTGTGAGGCTTATTTGTTCAGCAAAACTGTTATACTCTGATTTCTCATTGCTTATTCCATCTGTTTTGTCAAGGGCATGGCTTGGTATGTGGTCTACCGTGGCAGGGTTTCTGGGATCTATGCTTCTTGGCCTCTTTGCAGTGCCCAGGTGACAGGTTTCACAAATAACTGTCACCAAAGCTTCCCAACACAGAAAGAAGCTGTTGCTACTTATTTGGAGTACACAAGTGGGGATGAAGTGCCTCTGTTGCCTGAACATCAGGTCAAGGCTGAGGCTGGAGTGGTTCCTGGGCAAAGATGCCTGATTGTTGTTTGTGTTCTGGTTTCGGTTCTTGGGGTGCTGGTTATTTGCCTAGTTATCATGCTGTTCTTGCGCCTGTGATGTTATCAATCTCACTGTACCGGCACTGACCTTGTGAGGGACTAGTGATGTATATGCCATGTCGGTTGAACTAGTGCAATTGTGAACGGTAAACTTTATGTCATTAGATGCTCCAAGGTCATTGTCTATGTCAGATTTGCATTCAAACTGAGGCGAATTTGCAATAGTTCTTGGCTGCTCATGTTTTTGGTGGTAAGCTCACCATTTCGGGACAGGGGTTTTGCCAACCATTCCTTGCGCAAGCAACCAAACACAAGTGCATGCATCAGCTCATTCAAATAAACCATACATCCTGTCAACCAAACACAATTCCTGTCATCCGGTATGAAACTTAAAATTGCAACCAAACACAGCTGGGTGCATCATTCGACCTAGATGAATGGGGCCTGGATCTCCCTTTCATCCCGGCTGACAAGGTGCAAGGCAACCAATCACGCCCTCAGGGAAGGGAATGGTCCGCGCGCGACAGGGGTCTCGTTGGGCCCCCACGTCGACTTTGGGTGGGCCGAGCCCATGTACGGCGGGCGAGTTGTTCGTGTTTTTTTTTTTTTTGGGTGAATGCGTTGTTCGTGTTGAGCTTCATCGTCGCTGTGTGCCTGTGTTCAAAGAGTTGTATTGCCGACGTTTTTGGCGCGTTTTCGGTGTGTTTGTTTGGACAATGGATGGCACCAATCAAATCAAGCGTACATGCATCGCTGTATATACTGTCTCTAGCTAGCTTTATCATAAATTTGTGTTCAAATCCTGTGTGCATATGAGTACGTACGACGCGGACTGAATGCAGGATGGCCGGTCTCCTTAACGATGCGCTCGACGTTATTGCACGATCATGGCCATGGCGGACTGGGCCCGACTGTGACACACCCGGCGGCGCGGCAGGGGTGGCGGCGGCAAGGGAATTAAAGTGATTCGCTCCGGGGATCAGTGCTGATCGGAAGGAGTGGACGGATTTCGTTATCAGCCCAGAAAAACGTAACCCAACTGTTGAGGCTCGCTAGGGATTTCTCAACGCCAACGACGTGCTTAAGAATAGCTCGATGAACATGCTACGAAGACGTTTGAGCTGGCCAAAAGATCTGGGAAGCTTCTCGACTCTTGTCTCCCTTATGTCAAAAGTTTCCAAATACTGGAGCTTCCCAATCGTTGATGGGATATCAACAACATCTGTTCGTCGAAGGCTCAAATACTTGAGCACAAGCATTTCACATATGTCTTTAAGATACTTATCTGTCATGCCCTTCCAACCCTCAAGATCCAGCACTTGAATTATTCTGTTATTGAATGAATGGAAAGTAAGTCGTCCTTTCTGGCTTCCAAACACTGTCAGTGACCGCACTTGAGACAAGTTCATGCCTTTTGTTGAATTCCAATCCTTCGAACCACTGCTTTGCATGGAGAGTCGACGGACTTTGTTGCTAGGAGTTGACATCATCCAATGGCCACCAACAACAGTAATAAAGTTCTCTTCGCTTGACTTGGTTACAATATACTCAAGAATCATGTCATGAACTTTAAAACATTTTACATTTCCATTGCTGTTGTGATCCACAGGACGTATTATCTTCCTTCTTATGAATTGATTAAAGTATATTTCTGCAACTTCCTCTGCACTCTTCCCCTTGCTTCTCAGTGACAAAAGATTCAGATATCCATCTCCTGGTCAGACGCTTCTTACTAATTTTTGAACCCTTGGGGAATATGCTCAAGTACAATGAGCAGGTCTTGAGATCTGCAGGCATGTCATTGAAGCAATAATCAAGTATCTTTGTGACATCTTCAAGGGTAAGGCGAGCCACCTGCTCCGGAAATAATTTGTTAAGTTTACTACAATGGTCATTGGTTTTTGTTGGGTTGCAGGCAACAAGGCCAGCCATGGTAACTATTGCCAACGGCAGCCCTCCACAATATTTCCATATCTCCTCATGGACCTTCTCTTTCTTGCTAGCATTGCTGCTTTGTGGATCAGAAACAAGATCAGTGCGTCGATCACTGGCATCTGCATCAGTAATATCAGCTGAATGCAGGTTATCAGTTCCACCACCATTGGAGCACTCCATACCAATAGCTTGAGATGTTGCTATGCTTTGGGATTCAGAAACAGCGTGATGAAATAGTGTTTTGGACTTAAAACCATCAAGGACACTAATGGTATGCAGACACTAATGGTATGCAGATAATCAGTTCCTTCTCTCCCTGAGCATGCTGCACCAACAGCTTGAAATCTAGTAGTCACAATTACTTTACTGCCTTCTGTACGTGGCAACTGACGTCTGATGTCCAGCCATGTTTCTTCAGACCATATATCATCAATCAAGAGGATATACCTGCAAGAAAACCCGAATAAGATACAATGTGAGAAGAAAACGTGGCAGCTTATTTGTCTTTTTTTCATGAGACAGTCTGAACAGCTAGATTTTGATATCTGTCTACAATACTCGTAGAATATATAATTCCTCCTAAAGTTATTTAAAAACAATTAAGATCCCAAATAATTCACTTAAAGAAATCTTATTTTTTTGAACAATACCTTGTTGGTGTAAAAGGCTAGGCGTCCACATATTTGAAACTAGAAACATAAAGCACTACTGCATAAGCGAATGCAAGAACCACCTTAAAGATGGTTTTAGTGATAGCCTCCCTCTAGAAATCGATTTCTAGAGGCGGTTAGTGCTTTTAGCTGCGCCTAGACATGCCCCTATTTTCAGAGCACCAACTGCCACAAGAAAAGCTATTTCTAGATGTGGTTGGTGTTAACCACTGCCTCTAGAAATTAATTTATGGAGGTGATTGGTATTGTGACTCGCCAATAAATAGGTGCAACACAAAAAATCATACTCCTTCAATGCTAATATATAAATGATCCAAATTCTTCTAAGTCAAACTATGCTAAGTTTGGACAAAGATATAGAATGGAAAAACAAAAATTACCACGTCAAATTAGCATCATTGGGAATACTATGAAATAGATTTCATAATTTACATATTTGATGTGATAATTTCTTATACTCTTTTCTATAAACTTGGTCAAATCTACGATCATTTAAGTTATGACAAAGTTGGAGTCCTAATATTTTAGGAACGAGAGAGTAATAACCTTTTCAAAAAGAAGTTGGATGAAGATGAATTTTTCATCAACATTATAGTGCTCGGTGGATTAGCATCTTTGTAGTCAATGAATTTTTTTATATTTAAAATACTGTAGTGTCACATTTGATTTTTTTGTATTCTGAAATTTATGTTTTCAAACACACATGTGCTTTTGTCCTTGCTTCGCGTAAAAGGATTAACTTAGAGATGGTGGTTGGTGTGATTCACTCAACGTGCAAAGTGAATCTGTGGGATGGTGGTAAGTGTGGTTCGCTCAGCGTATAGAGTGGATATGAGCCGTTTGGACACTAGGGCGTTACAAAGGGCCCTAAACCTTTAAATTATGTCCGATTTGGGACTTGACGAAAGAGGGAGATTGAATGCATTGTGGCCCGGATTTGGGTTTTGATGAGAAAAAGTATTTTATCTAAGTTTTGTTCTATAGGGGGTTATTTCACTTATGGTGTGTTTTGGTAGGCTGCCTCCAGCCTGTCCAAGCAAGACTGGGCTAGGAAACTTGTGTTTGGTTGCGTTTTTTGCCTGCTAGCTAAGCTTACCAGGACCATTGTACGCTAGATAGCCTAGCTCCCAGAAAATGGAGGTGGTGGCCGTTTTCTAGAGCCTGGGTTGGGCCAGCCACCGGGCCACGCTCGTGTCACCTCCCGTACCGAGTGTGTCCGTCACCTCTCGTTGCGCCGCCTCACGCTCTCTCCCAGCTCCGACATAGTTGCTCTGCCTTGCGCTCGCCGGTGACCTGCTGCGCCGCCCCTCATGCTCACCGGTGAACGGCGCACCTGCGCTCGCCATGCTCAACCAGCGTGCGGCGAATCCCTCGTCCACACTAGTACCAAAACGTTTTTTGTGACGGGCGTTCCTGGTTTTGCGTGGCGGGCATCGAGCCCATCACCAACACAAGGTCACGGTAAATCATGGGTTTCTTGTGGCGGGCTACGGTGCCCGCCACGGTGAATGGAGCACCCGTGGCGGGCATATTACAAGGGCCCGCCACGGTAAATGTTTTCAAAGAAATAAAAAAGAACAAACCCTAGACAGGCCCGCCAAGCCCATCCACGGGCCCGTCGAGCCCATCTAGGGTTTGCAACGCCACCGCCACCGGATCGAGCCCGCTTGCCGTGGCTGGATCTTCATTTGGCGTCGCTCCTCGTCGACCTCGCCCGTCGATGCCGTGGCGGAGAAGTTGTTGGAGCCGCCGTCCCCGCCCCGCAACAACCGCCGCCACCACCGCGGCTCGCCATCGAAGAGGGAGGAGGGGCGCCGCCGGAGATCTGGCCGCCCTGCACAAATGCCGCCGCAGAGCGCGCGGCTCTCGGGCTGCCGATCGAAGAGGGAGGAGGAGGGGGCGCCCGCCGCGGATCTCGGCCGCCCAGCCTGTTTCGCCCGACCGCCAGAGAGGGAGGACGGAGCGCCGCCGAGGAACCCCACGCCTCGGGCCGCTTACCACGGACGCCGCACCGCGGACCGCCTGCGCTGCTTCCGCTTCGGGCCGCCCGTGCGGCGGGGGCCTCTTCCTCCGGGTGGCATGGCCGCCGCGAGGGAGCCGAGTGGCCGGGGCTGTGCTGGGGAGGGAGGAGCGTGAGGGGAAGGGAGGCGCTGGAGCCGCCGGCATGGGCCATCGCGAGGGAGCCGAGTGGCCGGGGCCGTGGCTGGGGAGGAAGGAGCGCGAGGGGGAAGGACGCGCCGGGAGCGCGCCGGCATGGGCCGTCGCGAGGGAGCTGAGTGGCTAGGACGGGGACGGCCGGAGAGGGAGGGGCGCGAGGAGGAAGTTGGCGGAGAGGAGCGCTGCGGTACGAAGACAGGAGAGCGGCGGGAGAGGGAGAGAATGAAGGGAAGAAAACCCTAACTTCTCTTATTTATATCGAACCCGGCTTTGGGCTTGTGCGGGCTTGTTGGGCCTGGACCATTTTGCGTGGCGGGGCTCTTACAATGGCCGCGACGGAAAATCGATTTTTCGTGGCGGGCAACAATTGTCCGCCACGCAAAAATAAAACCGTATGTGGCGGCCGTGATTAACCGTGACGGGCAAAAAAAAGTGTACGCCACGGTAAATATTTTGGGGTGTCATTACTAGTGCCACCGGAGCGCTGGCGGTGCCCGTCCGCCCACCGCATTCAGATCCGTGAGCTGTGCCCGGCGGCCACCTGCGGAGGTCTTCGCTGTCCTAGCCGGCGATGCCAAGGCCTTCACACTGGGGTGCGCCAGCGCCCATCGTCCGGAGGTGTGCAGCCGCTGGATCCATCGTCCCTCCAAAACCCCCTCCTCTGATGATGAGATTTGATGTGTAGCTAGCTGATTAACTACCTCTTGCTGTAGTTTTGAGATCTCCTTTTTAGCGGAATGAGTGTGAAGTCCAGTACTTTCATAGATTGAACTGAATTTTTTTGCCGAATGAGAAGTTCCGTCCGTTTTTAGAGTTTATTCAGTTTTGTCATTTTCGTTAGTTAGCTCATTTCATGGTCTTTTAGTTTCGTCAGTTTTAGTTTGTAGCTCATTCTCCGGTTCGCCAGATCAGTTGCTAGCTCATTTGAGTGCGTCTTCCTCGCCGTCGGCTGATCACCGTGCTGCTTCAGTCAAAGACTACCACCTGTTGGACGAAATCCCTCAAAGCATGTAAACGTACCAATGGGAGAAGAGGTGACTCTATGCAAAATAAACCAAACAACCAAACACATCTTAAGCTAGCCAGACTTTGATAACACAGACAACCAAACAACTAGGGGCTGGCTTGGTGGAAGTAGGCTAAAGTTGCCTTAGTCTACATTAAGGCCATATTGTTCTCCTTAACACGAGATTGATTCTAAGTATGGTTGTGAGGATCTTATAGAAGATTATGAAAACTTTAGCATTCAAGTGGAAAACTTGGTGTTGGAGACTGAATGTAGTGAAAGGATTTTAGAGCATCTCCGGCAATTTTGCAAAATGGGTTGACATCCTTGGTTTTTGCAAAAGTCCAAAAAAAAAGGCCTCAACAGTTTTGCAATGGGGGTTGGCAAATTTTGCCAAGTCGGCAAAAATCCCTCCCCACACGCAAATATGCCCTCGGCGGTGCTTGGCATCGGCGATCTATTCTCTCCCCTCCGGCGACGTCTTCTTTCCCTTTGCGGCGCCATGCAGCCACAGTCTGAGGATAATCCAAATCCAAGCGCACCAGCTAGCAGCCATGGCACCACCTATCTCCTCCCTGCCGCCGCTCATGGCGCCGCTCGTGGCCGTGGCGTCCTCCTCTTCCTCAGCATCGCCGATCAGCGAGGGATCGGAGTAGGGAGGAGAGTAGGGTGGAGGGACTTGGCGACGCAAATGGCGACCTGGCGGTGCGAGGTACATGAAGGAACCGCGGCATCCCACCTCCGCCGCGCTAAGGAAAAAAAAAAAAAAACACCAGCAAAAATAGTGTGGGTCCACCAATTTAGGTTTTGGGGATCAATTTTGCCAAACTGTTGAGATGACTTGTTTATTAAGTTGGCATAAAGTTTAGCAACTTGGCCAAACACAAGATTTGCCAACTATAATTTGGCAAACTGCTGGAGATGCTCTAATCTTTGGTCGTACTATTTTAGGGGTTCCAAACTAGTAGCTTGATGGATGTTCGAACTGAGTGTGTGTGGATGCACAAATATGACATGTCGTTACACTGTACACCACAACCCTTAATCAACAACTGACTGTAGTTGCTAAAAGTTTTAATTTGCGTTGGGACGGTTGGTTGCTAAAAGTTTGTCTCATCTTTGTGCTGTTGCTAATATCAAATACATCAGGAGATGGAATACGTCAATAGATGGTCCATTGCTCTAAGTAATTCTGATTTTGCGTTGAACCATCCGCTGCTATGGGTCTCTAACAGAGTCCAAAGGTCCGTCGCTAAACAAAACCATCGCTGTGCGGGATCTTTTTGGGTCATTCCTGTACTAAGAGCATCTCGATCCAGCAATGCCCCCTACTTGACCTCTACTCAGGATTTGGAGGGTGGGGGGCAAAAACACGGCTCTCGCAGATACCCTACTCCACCCTCTAAGTTTGTTGGCTCCTTACTTTCTCCCACACTCCCCTATTTTCGTTGGCCCTCTATTGTCCTCCATACCTTTTCTCTCTCTTTCTCTTTCATGCAAATACACCGAATCTCGCGCATCCCGTCGGAAGCACCTCCTCGCATGGGCCCCTCCCTGTTGGCGCTCCTCCCCATCGGGCGTCCCTCCCCCACCGGCGGGGACCTCCTCCACCGGGCCCCCCCCGCCGGGTGCTCCTCCACCTTGAGCGCACCTCACGCGCACATGGCCGGTCGCGGTGGCGGCCTTCCCCGAAGGTGGCACCTCCTCGCGCGCGGGCCCCTCGCTGTCGGCGGTCCTCCCCGTAGGGCGTCCCACCCCCATCGGTGCCCCTCCTTGCCGGGTGCTCCTCCCCACGAGCGCACCTCGTGCGCACATGGTTAGCAGTGGCGGCCTTCCCGGCGGCGGCACCTCCTCTCGGCTCGGCCTGCTCCCCAAAGCACGACGCCTTGAGCGCGCCCCCCGTCTGCCCTCGCCGGACACGCCTCTCACCGGCACGCCGAACACCCTCACCGAAGGCGCGCCCAACCCCACCCGGCGAACGGCCTGGCGTGGCTGTGCTCCTCTGCTAGCATCGATTTGGTGAAGAAATTGTGAGAGGATGACAAACGGGTCCAACACGTCATTGACTACTAAAACAAATTTAGGGGTGTGTTTTTAGGGGTATTGCTGGAGTAAAACACAAAATATTAGTATGGAAATAGGTAGCACCCTAAATAGACAAGTAGGGGCCTTTGTTGGAGATGCTCTAAAGGCCCAAAATGACTGCAAACCATAAATCACCCAAACCCCCCCACCGCACATGGCCTCTTTGTTGTTTCCACGCATGCGCCTCCACACCGCACACACTCGCCTCCTCACCACCCGCCGCCTCCCAATGCCGCCTTCATACCCGGCCGCCCGGCACGACCACCCCTGCCCCCCGCTCACCCGCCCGCCTCCCGACCGCCCAGCCCACGTATGTCCCTCGCCAACCGGCCGCCCGCCCACCGGACGTCCGTCCCAGCTTCCTGGCCGGGCGCCCGCCGCCGCCACCACATCAGCTCCACCCGGCACCGCACCTTTGTCTGTGTGGCTGTGTGGTGTGGGCACATCCTGCTGTCGGCACTTGGTACACAAGCAACCACGGCTTCATTAGCATTTGTAGAGGTCTGTCGCTATAACTTTTAGCCATGGACTGAAAGTCGCTATCCCCTAGCTATTGCAACATTGCTGAAAGTCGCTGATTAAGGGTTGTGGTGTAGTGTATCAAGTTAGCTCACAAGTGGCGAAAAGATAGAAGTTTTAAGTCAACCATATCCAAAGAAATTGAAATGGATGAGAACAAACCTAAGATATGCTCATAAAATGCACCACAATAAGCACTAGATCATCAAGCTTATACGGAAAACCATCTGGTGACACTGTGCATTGTTCAGTTTGACATGGCCATAGTGTTGTGTAGCACTGTATGATTAGGTGTGGTGTGTGACCTTAGCTGCTGGTGCATCATCTGTTGGAATTGTGCTCAACCTGAGCATTGAGTGGCTATTTTATTGAGTTTTCAAATGGCCATACTTTACATCCTTAGAGCATTTCCATGAGAGTTTGTAAAGTTAGATGGTTAAACCAATGATTCAGCGAACCTCTAAAATATAAAACCCCCAAAAAAAAACAGAACACTCCAACAACCTTTCCAATTTCCAATTTTATATTTTCAAAAGAGCCACGCCATATCTCTTTTTCATTCTACACCGGCAGCCAGCCACCTTGGCTAGCTTGGCTAGCCTGCCATCCAAGAGTTTTTTAAAAAAACTAGGTCCATCGAAGTGTTTAAAAGTTAAAATATTGCAATATTTAGCTACTTCATGTGTACTATATATTTAGCCACGCTAAAAGCAAAAGCATTGGTTTAGAAGTACCTCTTTCCTTGCAGTTCTTTGATAAGTTGGTCACGGGTCTGTTGAGCGCCGCCATCAATGACTTGCTCGCTGCAACCACAGAGGAGTGGCACAAGCCGCTTCACTAAGCCTGCTTTGGTCCCTTTGTTGCGGTCTTGTTCCTGCTTGCTTTCCCGTGGTTTTTCTTCAATAAGTTGCACTAGTAACGAAATGATTTTTGCGAGCACTTGCAAAATCTTTTCGGGCGGGCACTTTTTTGCCCGTCACGGAAAAGATCCCGCCACGCCCAGCTTTTTTTACGTGGCGGGCGTTTTTTGCCCGCCACGAAAAGATTTTTTGCGTGGCGGGCACCTTAACTCGCACGCCACGCAAAATAAAATCTTTTGCGTGCGTGGCGAGTTAAGGTGCCCGCCACGCATAAAATCTTTCCCGTGGCGGGCATCTTAAAAGGCCCGCCACAGAGATGGAGAGGCCCAACAGCCCAAAACGTGGCCCGATTTTCGTCAGCATATAAATACTTAGAGTTAGGGTTTGGCACTCAGAAACCATTCCCACCCTCACTCACTCCCCTCTCTCTCCAAGCCGGTAAGAGCTCTCCCCCTCATTCCCGTCGAACCGCCCCATCCCGTCGCCCCACCCCCTCCTCTCCTCTTCCCCTCCATGCCGGGGCGAAGCTCCCGACGGGACGGCGGCGCGAGGCCGGGCAAGGCTCCATGGCGAGGCCGCGGGTGGCGGCGCGAGGCCGGGCAAGGCTCCCTCGGCGGGGATCCGGTGGCGGGCGAGCAGTCCCCGGGCGACCCGACCTCTTCCCCGTGGATCCAGCGGCGGCGGCCTCCTCCTCCACGGATCCGGCGACCCGACCTCCTCCTCCATGGATTCGCCGCCCACGACCTCCTCCCCGTGGATCCGGCGGCGGCGGCCTCCTCCTCCACGGATCCGGCGACCCCGACCTCCTCCTCCACGGATTCGCCCGGCCACGGCCTCCTCCCTCCACGGATCCGGCGGCGGCCTCCTCCTCCACGGATCCGGCGACCCGACCTCCTCCTCCACGGATTCGCCGCCCGACCTCCTCCCCGTGGATCCAGCGGCGACGGCCTCCTCCTCCACGGATCCGGCGGCCCGACCTCCTCCTCCTTCCACGGATTCGCCGGCCCGACCTCCTCCCCCCACCGATGGCGGCGGCGGCGGCGGCGGCCTCCTCCACGGATTCGGCGGGCGGCGCGGCGGATCCATGCGGCGGAGGCGGCGGCTGCGCTGGCGGATCCCCTAACCCTAGATGGGCTCGGCGGGCCCATGGATGGGCTTCGCGGGCCTGTCCGTGGTTTTGCATTTTTTTTTTTTTTTTTTTGAAATCTTTTACCGGGCGGGCATCCTAATGCGCCCGCCACGGGTTCATCTATTAAACGTGGACGGTCAAGTGGCCCGCCACGGATAAACCTTCGATTTACCGTGACCTTGTTGGTGACGGGCGCATATGCCCGCCACGAAAAACTGTATGCGCCCGTCACCAAAAAAAAAGATTTCGGTACTAGTGTTGGTCACTATTTGCCTGCTGAGTGTTGCCATCCTGCTCCCTGCGACCAGATAGGAGTGGCACAAGCCGCTTCACAACGCCTGCTTTCGTGGCAGCAGCTGGGTCGTTATTCTCTGCAGGTCTCCCTACGTTGAGGTCTTGTTGCTCCTGCTCTATGCCCCGTGGCATGATTTGATACAGAATATCCCTGAGGACTTGATCTTCATCATAGTATTGTGACACCGTGACTAAAGCTCGGCAGTCGAATTCTTTCCCGAAATCCCGATACAGTTTGGTGGCAATGGTGGTCTTTCCCACCCCACCAAATCCAACTATGGACAGAACAGCTGGATCAGAATGTTTATCCTCCTTTTCCATCCAAGTCTTGAGCTTCTCCATGTCCTCGTCCACACCCTCAGGATTCAGCGTGTGGATAAGCTGACGGTTGGGCATCAGATGCTCAACAATGCCAGACGTAACTCCCGCTCCGGAGCCACTTCCATTTATTTTGCCTGGGTTGTCAACTCCATATCTACCTCGCCGCTCAGCAATGTGCTGTGCCCTGATCTTGAGCTCAGCAATCTTGGAAGCAATTTCACGGCGAGGCCAATACGTCCACAGCTCGTAGATTCTCGTCACTACGAAGGAGCATCTTGCATCACTGAAAGAGTCATGGGGAAGACGATGGGCGAAGTCGTCGATGCAGTCTTCCATGTCATATGCCATGTCACGGATCTGCTTCATCCAGTTCTTGATCCGGCGGTCGTGGTCCTCCTGGGTCGAGCCTAGGTCACCAAGGAAGGCCTGCATGGTGGCGAGCTCGTCGGTGATGTACTGAATGTCACCGCGTACGCCACGGATCAGAGTGTACTCCTGGGCAAGGAGTCCGCCCAGCTTGCCCAGGACGGATTTCATGGTGGCCTCCGAAGCACCCACCACAAGTTCCATCTTCGCCTCCTCTGGGCTCTTCGCTACTGCAATTTCCCTCCTGCTGTTGCAAGTAGTGCAGCAAAGTATGAGTAGTGGATTTTTAGCTCAGATCAAGCACATTTAAGAGCTTTTTAGCTTGTAATGACTCTGGACAAAAAATGACACTATATATACATGACCCTTTCTTTTTTGAACTTATATAAAAAAAAATTGCAATGCCTCCGTGGCCTTCCATCCATTTTTGCCACTTGACGGAATGAGTGTTAAGTCAAGGGTAAAAAGAACATTTTACCCATGGTGAAAAAAATGCAGAGTTTTGTTTGTTTGTTGTATATTTAGATTTTAGAGTAATACTTAGCAAATAATTAACTTCACATGTATTGGGATGGAGATGGAGTACGTAAGAAGCTAGCACTGAAAACTTCACATGTAACCAGGAATGGCCAGCGGTTGTTAATCTTTTTTCTTTGAAAGAAAAGGATGGCTTCATATATCTAATCAGAACATATGCATGTGAAGTTAGAATGGTGCAACAGCTATTCTATTTGATGTGACGTTTATCTGAGAGATCTGGGGACGGAGCTCACGGGTAAGTAAGGTAACATGCGACTACCTCACGACCGCGTTCCAGCGCTGCCGCTGCCATCGCATCCACCTCCCCCCCCCCCCCCCGCCCTCCCTCCGTCGCCCCTGCCTGCGCCCTCCTCCTGCGCCCGCCGGCAGCGCGCCTCAGCCTCCTAGGCACCATATCTGCGGTCTCCCACCCGCTCGCGCCCCCCATGAGCCGCCATTGCTCCCGGATCTGGATCTGTCCGGATCGGAGCAGCGGCCGCCGTCGACGATGGAGGGCGGCTCTCCCTCGCGGCACAGGAGCTGGGCAGAAAAAGTAGAGGGACGAGGAGCTCCTCAACTCTGGATATCGCCTTGCGGAGCTCGACGAGGCTGTGGGTAGTCCCCCCGTGATCAAGGCGACGATGAGGAGGTGTTGGCGTCCGCTTTCCGGCTGGCGGGCTTCAAGGTCTTCGACGGGCGCATCGTCGGCCCGTAGCCAATGGAGCTGGCCCCTTTCCCTTACCGCGACCCTGATCACAAGCTCGCTCAGCGATTGGGAGGATTTGTCGAACTCGACGCCGGTGACCCTACCCCTCTCCCCCGCCCTTTGCTAAGGGCAAGGCAATCGATCAGGGAAGGCAAGAGAAGAAGCGGCAACACAAGAAGTACTCAGGGTTCATGGCCGCCGCTCGCCAGGCCGACCTACAACATTTGCAGGCGTGGGGGCACTTTCCTCCGCAGGGTAGGTATCGACCAGCGTCCGTGGTGGAGCGTGCCCCTCCGCGCTCCCCTACCTCGCGGCCGTGGTCCCCTCGCGCTCTCGGATGGGGGCTGCGCTCCGTTGTGTTCGTCCTCGCCGCACTCGCACCCGACCAGGGAGCATGGCCACCCGTGACGGAGATGGCTTGTACTCCAGTGGGTTCGAGACATGGTGATGGGGGCTCCCGGTCCGGGAGCCCGCCGTCAAGCGGCGGCTACCGCCCAACGACATGGTGGTTGGCGGCGTGTCGCTCTCCTCCGAACTGCGGTATCAGAGCCATAATCACACACAGATCAATCACCACATCCACCAAAAATCGACCATGTCGGAGCGGGGTGCCGGCGGAGGTGACGGGGAGCGGATCCGGTATCCGACGCTCATCTCCACCAACAACACCAGTTGGAGCATCAGGACGCAGGCGATCATGGAAGATCAAGGTGGTTGGGAGGTTGTAGAGCCGACGGGGGAGGCGGTTGCTCAGAATCCGGAGGCGATCGCGAAGAGAAAGGCGAAGGACACCAAGGCGCGGGCGCATTTGCTCCAGTGCCTTCCCAACGATCTGCTCATGCAGGTTGCCATGAAGAAGACCGGGAAGGAGGTGCAGGACTCGCTCAAGGCGAGGTTCATGGGGGAGGAGCGTGTCAAAGAAGCCCGGTTGCAGAACCCGATGATGGAGTTTGAAGGATTGAGGATGAGGAAGGATGAGTCGGTGGACTCGTACTCCGGCAAACTGACGAGCATGTCAGTCCGGTATGCGAGCCTAGGCGGTGTCTTTGGATGATGCGGCTCTCGTGAAGAAGGTGTTCAACATGGTGCTTGAGAAGTTCATTCAGTTGGTTGCTAGCATCGAGCAACATTCCGATCTCAAGAAGCTCTTGTTTGATGAAGTGGTTTGGCGGTTGAAGACATATGAAGAACGGATCAAGCGCGGCTCAAACAGCGCTGAATCCGACACCGGTCGGGTGTTCTTGACGCAGGCGGAGTGGGAAGCTCGGCAGAAGCGGGTGTCAGGGAAAGGATCGAGCAAAGCCAAAGCACATGAAGGCGGTGGTGCAGCCGTGGGCGTGGGCGTGGCGAGGCGGTGGCGGTGGCGGCCGTGGAGGTCAAGCGGTATAGCTCTGTCGAGGCACGACAAGAGCCATATCAAATGTTTCAAGTGCAAGAGTTACGGGCACTATGCAAATAGATGCCCGGAGGTGAAGAGAAGAAGGAGGAGGCGCACCATGTCAAGGCGGTGGAGTTCGAGCCAGCGGTGCTGCTCGCTGAGGTGGGCGTCTTGAGGGGTGAGCCGACTCGGGGGGAAGCTGTTGTCGGACGACTGTCAGCTGGCTTTGGTGGAGAAGAAGGTGTTCCCCGAGCTACTCTACACCGACTCTAGAGCATCCACTGGTGATGTGTGGTACCTCGACAATGGAGCGAGCAACCACATGTCTGGAGACAAGGAGAAATTCAAAGATGTTGATCCAAACATCACAGGGAAGGTAACTTTTGGGGATGGGTCAACTATTGAAATTCAGGGTAAAGGCACTGTACTGTTTCAAGGGGAGTTGGGTGATCAGTGGCTA
The DNA here is from genome assembly GCA_015847255.1 of Hyparrhenia diplandra. Taxonomy (NCBI): domain Eukaryota; kingdom Viridiplantae; phylum Streptophyta; class Magnoliopsida; order Poales; family Poaceae; genus Hyparrhenia; species Hyparrhenia diplandra. Next base: position 277,526 of record JADLZK010010895.1, read on the forward strand.
TTGCATGATGTCTATTACCTTCCTAGACTAAAGAGTAACTTGATTAGTCTTGGTCAGTTGAATGAAATGGGGTATAGAGTTGTGATGGATGATGACTTGCTTGAAGTAGTACAGAAAAGCACCGGTAGAAAAATGATGCAGGTTCAGAGAGCATAAATAGATTATACAAAATTTGTCTGAAAACTGTTGAACCTGCATGTCTGTTTAGCAAATGTGAATGATGTGTCATGGCTTTGGCATGGTAGACTTGGACATGTGAGTTTTCAGTCTTTGAAGATGTTGCATGAGAAGGAGATGGCAGGGGGGTGTACCATTGATTAACCATCCTGACCAAGTTTGTTAGTCATGTTTAGCAGCAAAACAGACAAGGTGTCAAATTCCACACATTTCAAATTGGAGAGCAGATGAGCCTCTAGAGCTCTTGCATATAGATTTGTGTGGACCAATCACTCCAGAGACTGCTAGGGGCAGTAAGTATTTCATGCTCATAGTTGATGATTGTACAAGATGGATGTTTGTTTCAATCTTGAAGACAAAAGATCAAGCCACTGAAGCTTTTGCCAAGTTCAAAGCAGAAGCAGAAAACAACTTGGGATACAAGGTGAAGTGTGTGAGATCAGATAGAGGTGTGGTGAGTTTCTGGCAGCTGCATTCAAAGAAATCTGTGACAAGGCAGGGATCAAGAGGCAGCTAACAGCACCCTACACACCTCAGCAAAATGGTGTTGTAGAGAGGAGGAATAGGACTGTCAAGGAGATGTCAACACTAGTAGAAAAATGATCATGGATGACGTTCACCTTTGGTCACTGTATGTGTCAGAAAGGTCACATAGTGTTACCTGTGACGACCTTGTGACGAAAATCATATCGTCACTGGGGTCGCGTCACATTTGTTAATGTGTGACGAAATACCAAATTTGGTCATAGATGTTGTTCCATTCAATGACGATAAGTCCATCGTCAAAGATGTGCAATCATTCTTTGACGATCTATTTTGGTCATGTTTATGCCCCCGTGTTCGTCACCATCAGTCGTCTGACAGGCGTCTTGACGGCGCCGTTAACGGCGTCTGTTCGTCCTATGACGCCATGTTTTGGTCACCAATTGCTTTAGGGTATCGTCATAACTAGTGGTGTTTGCCACATAGGATGCTGATGTGGCTGATGACGTGTCGCGTTACGTGGCAACTACGCCCTGCTGTTCATTGGTCCACGTGGACAAATAAAAAGTGGACAGAACACATACATATCATTTGTTAACTGAATCAAGTGGACAGTTCAAAGTGGCTGATGTTCGTAGTTCAAATAAAAAGTGGACAGAACACATCATACTAGCTATATCGAGTACATACATATCAATCACATTTTTACAAATTATAGTGGACAGAACAAAGTACTCCTAGTAGATATTGCATGGTGGATAAAATCCGAGAGAAACTTGGAGTTGAGCTCGTGCATAGTCCTGAGTCTGACCGGACATGAGTTGAACAGACGAACAAAGTGCTAGACGGCCGAGCATGCCATGAATCCCGAATACAGGCCACGACCTCATAACCATCGGAAGCCAACCCCATAAACCTGAAGACAACCTATTTTGCAAAACAAACAACAATCAGTACCCACTTCATAATTTATAATTGTTTAATGCTACAACTACAACTTATACTGAATCATCTGAAACTTACCTCCTGTTGTTTTGCTAGGCAGCTAGGTAAGAATTACTGCCTGCGATCATCAATAGGTAGATGCAACACAGTTCTGATATATACACACAGACTAACAGATTCAACATATGTGAAGCCACGATGGAGCTTGACAATGACATTATCTTTTCAACCGAAAAAAAGACTCAACAATAGATAGATTAACCTGCTCAAATCATTTGGAAAATCAGACCTGCCTCCACGCCAGTTTTGACCTGCCCCAAAAATGCACTCCTTTGTCTTTAGGACCTCCACTGGCTTCAACTTGCCCAGTCGCTGCAGAGAAATGAACAGACGATCGAACCAAAATCAGGAGGGGAGTAGAGAGGGTCTAGATGAAAGGGAAAGGGGATCGTACTGCTTGCGTAGGGTCTCGATCTTAAAGAACAAGTTGAACTTTATCAAGAAGCATATAAATATCCAAGAGCATAGAAATTTTTAGCATGAAGCGTAAAAATAAGAGTTGAGATCCAAAAACAACCACATGCAGCCATTTAGCACTACTACAATCAGCATATGGCTCAGATCAAAATTATGCATAAATATTAGAATGGAAATGTCATGCACAGGAGTGGCTGTTGCTTGACATTGCACAGGATGCCCACCTGGTCACCTTCCGCATAGCGTGGAAATCTCACCCACAGGATCTGCTCGGGAGAACAGTAGAGTATTTCCTAAAATTAATTCCATGGAAAAAAAAATACAATAAATGATGTGATGTGTTTGCAATATTGCAATGTCAATTAAGACCATTAGAAAATCTGTAAATTTAATGTATTATATTTGGGGCCTGAGTTACAGTGTCGTTCTAGAATTTGCAGGAAAAACAAAAAAATACCAATGCTTAACAAGAAGCACATGGAAGCAACAGATCCAGGTCACCAGCCCCCAGCAGGTACTCATCCTCATCGTCCTGCTCTGGATGGCAGCCATCAGATCATTGTAGAGGAGGGACGTGGGGAGGCTGAGGTGGAGGGATGGTGCTCGACAATGAATCACTGCGGAACGTCCATGGCCGTCAGTCCTTCACCACCCTGACACGCACAGTTCATGTATTGCAAATTGTGAGGAAATCAAACAAATTAATCTGCACACAACATAGAGAGGGGAGGAAAATGAAACAAATTAATCTCAAGAAGGATTTCCTGTGAGGGAGCTGCCTAGAGGAGACCGCACGACCGCCTGCTTTGTTGTCGCAGCAGAATCCACCGGGAGGAGCCGCTGTCCACGCGGAGGAACAAGTGGACGCCGTTGCTGTTGCTGCAGGGTCGAGGGAGAGTGGCCGCCGCCACTCGAGGACAGAGTCCCCGGCGCCGATCGAGTTGAGGGCGTACACCCGGGATCCACGCAGCCTCGCGGTAGTTGTGCGACGCGGCGACTTCACAGTTATGGAGGGCGTCCGGACTGATGTCGCCTTCGCGGCATGGTGACGACGGCCGCCCCGGGGAGTGTTGGACGTCCTCCACCAGTACCCGCACATGTCCTCCACAATCAACTTGCCCTTTCTACATCTAGATCCGAGAGCCAAAGGAGAGGGATCTCCACGGTGCCACCTGAATCACCGTGCTCCTGACCGGATCTGACCCTTGTCGATGAGAAGCTAGAGGGGAAACGCTGGGGAGGTGAGGTCAGAGGTGTAGGGCCGGCGGTGGTGGGCAGTTGGCGGCGCGAGGGGTGAAGACGAGACGAGAGGAGAGGGGGGTGTTTTGCCGGTGGGACTGTATATACGCGAATTAGAATTTGGAGTTTGATAGACCGGCGGGAGATCGACGCGGGAATTTTATATTTCATATTTCATTCAACAAGCGTGAGATATCCAATTCAATTTTGATTTATTTGGTGATTTCTATAGAAAAAAAATAATAATAGTAATGAAAAGTGGTCCAAATTTTATAAAAAAATGGCAGGTTCGCATAATATTCCTTTTCAATCCCCCCTTTGAACCTATTTAGGTACTTTTTATTTTTATAATTTATATTATAATAAGCAATTATGTACGACACAATCTGCATCAGTTTCCAAAAGAATTTTAGATGTGCTTAAATTAATCATATGACTCGTATTAAATCTCGTACATTAATGCCCGGTTCATGTGCATGCGTATGAGTATACTCCCTATACATGTATAAATAAAGTAAAATAAAATCTTATCCAATGGGCGCGGCTCCCTTTAGTTATCTCTCAAAAACATTAATTATTGTGCTTAATTGCAACATAAAACTAAGTTACCAAATACATGTATAAAAAAAATCTCATCCAATGGGTGAGGTTCCCTTTCATTATCACTCAAAAACATTAAATATATACCGTGCTGAATTGCAACATAAAACTAAGAGCTGGAAGATTTTTTTTAAAGTTTAGCCTTTTTTAAAAGACAAATACAAATCCATCCCTGATTTCAAATCATCTCAAACTTTTTTAGGGTGTCTATAGAGCCAAAACTATAATGTTGTGTGCATTCGTGCAATTTTCAGACCAAGTTCACCTATTATTGTAATATTTGTTGATTTGTTCAACAAAAATTGTTAAAATACTCAAATGTAGCTTAAAAAATCTAAATTTTTTTAAGGACACCTCCCTTTGGTGTACCATGTTGACAAAAAAATTTGAGTTGATTCAGAGAAAGTGGTGATGCACATCCTCACAATGGCCCACATCTCTCACACACGTCCTAGTCACTAGTAGAGAGATGCTCATGCTAGTGTGAGATGTGTAGTGCCACTTTCTTGAAATCATCTCAAACTTTTTGGGGTGTCTATGGAGCCAAACTATGATGTTTGTGTGCAGTGGAGTGCAATTTCGAGACCAAGTTTACCTATTATTATAATTATTTGTTGATTTGTTCAACAACAAATGTTAAAATACTCAAATGTAGCTTAAAAATCTAAATTTTTGCAAGGACACCACCCTTTGGTGTACCATGTTTACAAAAAAATTGAGTTGATTCAGAGAAAGTGGTGATACACATCCTCATTAACGGCCCACATCTCTCACACACGCCCTAGTCGCAAGTAGAGAGATGCTCATGCTAGTGTGAAATGTGTAGTGCCACTTTCTTTGAAATCATCTCAAACTTTTTTGGGGTGTCTATAGAGACAAACTATGATGTTGTGTGCATTCGTGCAATTTTCAGACCAAGTTTACCTATTATTTGTAATTATTTGTTAATTTATTCAATAAAAATGTTAAAATACCCAAATGTAGCTTAAAAAAATCTAAATTTTTGCAAAAACACCTCCTTTTGGTGTACTATGTTGACAAAAATTTTTGAGTTGATTCAAAGACAGTGGTGATCCACATCCTCACAATGGCTCACATCTCTCACACATTTCCTTGTCGCTAGTAGAGAGATGCTCATGCTAGTGTGAGATATGTAGTGTCACTTTCTTCAAATCAACTCTCACGGGCGGCCTCCGGCAGCTGCGGCATCATGCAGGGACATGCGTGGATCCTAGATTCATCAGGTCAGTTACAAGCGGGTTCAAATAGAAACTGAATGGTACTACTATCTGCTCTCTCAGGCATGCAGGCCGGCGGTTGTTCGTAAGCGGCAGAGCTGGGTAGTCTCGACACGTACGGGCTGAGGTGGACGGCGACCAGCGTCACACGTGCTCCCATATCAGGATCAGGGTGATTTTTTTTATTTTTATCATATCAGGGTGATTCAGCAACAAATAGACCGATCCCATCCGTGATTGTAATAGTGTACTCAATTTAAAATAAATCTGATTTCGTATGCCTTCCGTGGAGATCGGATGCCTCGATGTTTATTACTTTCCCAAATAGTAGTAATAATTATTTTCAATATAATTAATACTTATTGTATAATAATTACTCCCTCCGGTTATTATATGTTGGGCATGGAAGCCTGTATTCCGTATACCAAGGAAGGTCATATATCAAGGATGAGGAGGAGTACTACGGCAATGATATTTCAGTTGGCCGGTGAAATTAACCAATAGCGTCTCATGTCTCATGGTGATGGAAAAAAACAACCATGCTGAGTAAATGTTTGCATGCTAAACGCTGCAAAAACGCTTTGAGTTCCATGCCTACTGAACAAATGCTGATGCCCTCTTCACTTCTCACCTCGAAAAAAGGCTGCGTCTAACAAATTATAAAAAACAAAAATCCCTGGACGCCCTATAAATAATACGGAGGGAGCAGTAATAATTAAAGAAGCAAATCCATCTATATTTCTTAGTGGTTTATATCCAAATTTATTTGTATTTCCTCTTGACTACCCTCTGCTAGTATTACATAATAAGCGTGCTCTACAATTATATATTATATGCATGTTTAGAAGTATCAAATAAAGAAACTTGCATACCTTTAACAAGAAACTTAGCGTAGCCTGGTGGTTATGCTGGTACCTGTTAAACACCTGATTGGAAGTTCGAAGCTCCCCTAAAGCATCTTTTTTGCCGAAATATTAAGGGGCCAACACGATCACCTATGCGCCAAGGATGACGATCACGACCGGTTAAAGGACCCATTTTGCTATTATCATGTCGAACAATTAGAAATAAAACATAATTATATCCCTCCTCAAAAGTGAACGAGTAGTCCAATGGTAACACTCTTATCTTGACTTGCGTGAGGTCTTGAGTTCAAAGCCTACGCTATGCCTTTTTTTTGCTCTTCAACTTCAGCTTGAAAAAAACATAAAGCCCCAAGCAGCAGTGCTGCTACTGTTGAGCGGGCTCAATCTACTGTGCAGCGACCCACTATAAAAAAAAGGTTGAATGAATTTAAATTGAAAACCTTATAGGCCCAAGAAACGATGGTACGGGTTCTGTGGCCCACTTTGCAAAAGAAGGATGGAGCGGGCCGACTGGCAAGGCTCAAGCTACTGTGCAGTGACCCACTATGGCCCATGCGTCCCATGTTATCTAGCAAAACATAATCTATGACGAGCTCCTTAAGTGTTCTGTGACCTTATTTTTACTATCGTCACTAATATTCAAGCCAAAATTTCATCACCGCGCATTAATGACGAAAATGGACATTTCGTCATTGAAGACATATCCTTCTGTGACGAAAGTGTGCAGCGTCACGAGCAAATCGTCACGCATGATCATATTTCTACTAGTGCAAGATCAATTTTGAAGAGTATGAAAGTACCAGGGAGATTCTGGGGTGAGGCAGTGAGACACTCAGTGCATCTGCTGAATAGGCTTCCTACTAAACCAGTGGGATTTAGGACACCTTTTGAAGCATGGAGTGGTAGAAGACCACAGCTTGGGCATATTAGAGTGTTTGGTTGTAAAGCACATGTCAGACCAGCAAAGCCCCATCTCAAGAAGCTGGAAGACAGGAGTGTGCTCATGGTGTACCTAGGTGTGGAGGAAGGAAGCAAAGCTCATAGACTTTTTGATCCACAGAGTGGGAGGATAGTAGTGAGCAGAGATGTTGTATTTGAAGAGGGAGAATGTTGGCAGTGGAATGCAGAATTTGGAGAAAATTCAGATTTCATAGTGGAAGAGAATGGGGAAATTGCAGTGCAGCAGAACTGCAATGTTGACAGTGGTGGTAATAACCATGATGATCATGCTTCAGGGGGAGCATAAGGGCACTCAGATGCTGTTGATGGGGAGGAATCAGATCAGCATACTCCTGGGTTTGTTGCAGAGAATGGAGAGAATTCAGTGCAACAAGGAAGTGGTGGCTCAGCAAACACTGTAGCAGATCATACAATAACAGGACAGAGCTCGGTGATCATGGAGAAAGTGCAGATGAAACAACACTTGATGATAACATGGACATAGACCAAGATGATGCTCCTTTGAAGTTTAAGAGCATCTATGAGGTGTATGAAAATGCAGAAGAGGTGGAATTAACTTCTGATGCAGATGATGACATCAATGTCCTGTTGGTTGTGATGGATGAGCCAAATTGTTTTCAAGAGGCAGCTGGTAGTGATGACTGGAGAATAGCTATGGATAGTGAGATCCAGTCTATCAACAAGAACAAAACCTGAGTCTGGTTAGGTTGCCAACTGGCCATAAGCCCATTGGACTGAAATGGGTGTTTAAGCTGAAAAGAAATGCAGTGGGGGAGATTGTGAAGCACAAAGCCAGATTAGTGGCTAAAGGCTATGTACAGAAGCATGGGATTGACTATGGTGAGGTGTTTGCACCTATTGCAAGGCTTGACACAGTCAGATTGTTGTTGGCCATGGCAGCTAACTAGGGTTGGGAGGTGCATCACCTTGATGTTAAAACTGCATTCTTGAATGGAGATCTGGAGGAGGATGTGTATGTCTCACAGCCGGATGGGTATGTAGTGAAAGGGAAGGAGCAGATGGTCTACAAGCTAAGCAAGGCATTGTATGGCCTTAAGCAGGCTCCTCGAGCTTGGAATATAAAGCTAGACAAAAGTCTGAAGAAGTTGGGTTTCAGAAAGTGTGCAAGTGAAGCAGTTGTTTACATGAGAGGAGCTGGAAGTACAAGAGCAATCATTGGCGTGTATGTAGATGACTTGATTGTGATTGGGGGTGACCCATCAGAGATTGCAGAGTTTAAGAAGTAGATGACCTCTGAAATTGAGATGAGTGATTTGGGAAAACTATCATTCTACTTGGGAATAGAGGTTGAGCAGGAAACTGAATGCACAACAATCAAGAAAACTAGTTATGCCAAGAAAGTGTTGTCAAGGTTTGGAATGGCAGATTGCAATCCAACCAAGGTACGTATCAATCCAGGTACAATATTGTTTGAAGATAAGCATGGCATTGCTGTTGATTCAATAGAGTACAAGAGGGTGATTGGGTGCTTGAGGTACTTGTTGCACACTAGGCCAGATTTGGCATTCTCAGTTGGTATGGCTAGTAGGTTCATGGAAAGGCCCACTATGTTACATCATAATGCAGTAAAATAAATCTTGAGATACTTGCAGGGCACTTTGAACTATGGGCTAGTTTATACCCGAGAAGGGAAAGAAGAGACCCTAACAGGATATTCAGACAGTGATCTAGCAGGTGATAGAGATCATAGAAAGAGCACAGGAGGGATGGCCTTCTATTTGAATGGTGGCTTGATCAGTTGGTGTTCACACAAAGAGAAGAATGTAGCTTTGTCAAGTTGTGAATCTGAGTTTATGGCAGCAACAACAGCTGCAATGCATGCCAAGTGGCTTAGAAGCTCGCCGAGTGAACTGACAGAGAAGAAACCACAGTGTGTGACCATCTTTGTCGACAACAAGTCTGCCATTGAGCTGATGAAGAATCCAGTGTTCCATGGTCGAAGCAAACACATTGATATCAAGTTCCACTACATCAAAGAGTGTGTAGAGAGGGGAGAACTTGAAGTGAAGTGGATTGGTACACTTGAGCAGAAAGCTGATTCTCTGACAAAAGCAATAGGAGTGACAAAGCTTGGAGAGATGAGGCATATGCTCGGGGTCAGAGAGTTGCTGGTGCAGGAGCATCAAGCTTAAGTGGGAGATTGTTGGGTTAATCTTGATGCTTGATGGCGTGGAGGAGGGCTCAGTCGATGGCGTCGAGCAGGAGGACAAGCGGAATTCAAATTTGAATGAGTGTGAGTTCGGGATTGGCTCGACGTGCCGATGGTGGCCGCGCCCACGACGTCGTCCACGTCAAGCAGTTGCATTCTACCCGACTTGTATCCATGTTTTAGCTAGTTTTCTTTGAGTAACCGTGTGTTGTAAAGCCTTGGTATAAAAGGTGGATTGTTAGAGAGTGTGTTATCACGGTGTGTTGGTTGTAAACACATTTGTATCAGAAACTATCAAGAGCGAAAAGGGGCACTGTCACCCTGGTGGTTCCTGACTTGTTCTTGTTCTGTTCGTGTGCGATCATCGTTTAGGATTAGCTAACTCTCGTGATTTGTGTTTGTGATCGTGTTCCTGGTTCTAGGGAGTACTTCATCACGGCGTGGTGTTTGCACCCCGTTTCATCGATCGGGAGAAGCTCATCTTCATCGAAGCCAATGTCGTGGTCCAGCCTTCCGGGCCAAGGACAACCGACCTTAAATCTTTTCGTCCTCCGCCATTGGTCCGGGCCAAGGACAACCAGCTGCTCCCGGGCCTCCGCTACTTTGTGCGGCGTAAGGCTCGTCGTGTTCCGGGACTTCAGTACACCGCCCTAGCTCACGTGGATGGAGCCAAGGGCGCAGGTGCGGACGAGGCGGTGGCGGAGACGACAGGGAAGTCGATGACACCCACATATACAACCCCTCTCCGCGTAGGGATAGCGACCTTGATGATTCGTCGTCCGAGAGTGGTATGCTCCGTCACCACTCGGGCATGGGGCGGCGCCGTTCGTTTGTGATCACCATGGGCAGCTTCACATGCTTTGCACCTGAAGGCAAGCCGGGAGCCACACGCGTCTTGGGACCTCGCTCGGCGTCGACGCTTCCCGCCCTTGACTTGTCCCCCAACACTGCGGTTGGGGGAGGGGAGGCTGCGGACGGCCCGGGTCATGTAGGAGCGGCGCACACCCCGCCACCTAGCCGCCCGGCTGCCTTGCCAAGACGACTACGGCCTGTCCTCACGGAGGCGTCGAGTCCGCCCCACCCCTTCTGCTGTGCGGGCGCCTCAACAGCCTTGATGCGGAAGGAGCCCCCTACGGCTGCCCGATCACGACGTTGTGCGAGCTTGGCCTAGTGGGCTGCTTCATCGTCGTTGCTCCACGGCTCCTTCGGGGATGGCGGTGACGGGAGTTGCCACAATTCAAGTGCTGGCCCACTCAGAAAATTCCAGAGTGGCCGAAAGAGCGACGCAGGCCGCGGGGGCCAAAGCGGTGGGCGCCCTTGTGGACATCGAGTACACGCGCTGCCGCCCCGGGCTTCCACAGCTGCCGACGATCATGAAACCCTGTCACCAGGCAGCGCTACCCTTAAAGCATGCGTCCACACTGCGGACGCGGTTGACGGTAGATAATGTCTAAAATTAAGTATTTATTTTTCTACTAAATCATGGATAAATAATATAAAAGATTATTATTACTAATGGATTCCACGAGTTTTGGTGCACACTCGGTTTTGCGGGAGAACCCCGGAATATTCTTGAATATTGAAGAAAAGAGAGGAAATAGAGAAACAGAAAAAAGACCAAACCAGGGCGATTAGTATAAATTCCAGGAGTCTAAAAGACAAGAGAAGACAACTTTGCGAAGGCGGGCCCCACATGTTAGGATGTGGGGCCGAGCAAGACTCTCTGTGGACCCACGTGTCTGTGGAACCTTCCCACCACCGACCTTGAGATCCAATCTAAGCCGTCCAATCAAGTCGGTTTGATCCAAGGGCTGAGATGCATCCCATCGGCCTATATAAGCAAGGGTAGCGGTACCCCCGAAACCCTAATTCATTTAGCTAATTCATTATCTCCCAGATGTAGAGGTGTCCCAATGTAAGGATATCTCTCTCAGGGATTAGAGAATTAGATTAGAAGTAGATTAGACATGTAATTAGAAGTAGATTAGATATATATCTGATTAAGAGTTAGAGAGAGTGGAGCTGCGCTCCAGTTCATGAAGAGTCTTCAGATTTTGGTATGTCTTTGTATATTCTCTACAAGACTTATGCTTTCATATATTTATCTTCTCTATTTACTTTTATGTCTTTCATATATTTATGGTTAGTGTAGCATTTATGCTTTAGCATAGGATCTCCGCTTGCATTGAGTGCTCTAGTTATAAATCATAATTAGAGGAGTAATTAATAGTGTAGACATGGTGTCTAGACTAGAGTTTACCTGAGATTGCACCCAATCTCACGGATAGTTTGTGATAGCCCTAGGTGGTGACAGCCACGACGGCCGACGTATTCCACCACATTCAGGGTTGTTGTTTGTAGGACTTTAGTCAGAGCTTCCTAGCCCCCTTCTCACCCCTTTCTGTGGATATGATACCCTAGATTACTCCATTTAAAAGCTACAATGATGTTCTGTGCGCTTGCAGAATCTTTCTTATTCTTTTAGCACTTAACGAACATCAACAAATGCTGGTGCGCGTTGTGCGGCCTCGGTGGACAACTTCCTCTCGGCTATCACGCTACCGCTCTGGGAACCTCTACTCATCGGGCTGCCACTATTTCGCATGTCCAGGATCTCAGAAGAGGAGTGGACGCTACGGCGCAGCACTCGCCTCGTTGCCAAGTGCGATCCGCGCGACCCTCACCTAGAACATCAAGCCGGGAAGGTGATGCTCGGCAATTTGGAGGGTCGCCCGGTCGATGCATCGCCGGGCACGCCAGACCGTCAGCTCGTGGGCCAGTTCCGCGAGCACTTTGGTGAAGACGTTTCGTCCGGCAAGTAGTAGCATATGCGCGAGCTCTTTCCGATGATGCGCTCCCGTTGGGCAAAGGCTACGGCTGGGGCCATTTGAGCTATGCCCAGTGCGAAACACGCGCGGACTCAACAGTTGTACGTGTTGTAGTGTTGTTCGAACATGGTGGAGCAGCAGTGCGCCTCTGTCCTCTATCGAGTCCAAGCTTGCGTCTCTGTCTATAATGGTGCATAATGAATTAACAAGCTCGATCTTGACTATGTGTTCTTCTTTGGCGGTCGGTGTAGGGGGGGTTATCCTCGTGGAACGATCGGGCTAACTCCAGCGAGATGGATATGACTTCTCTTGGTGCTTAACAAAGCGTGTATGGGCGGTGGCTTGTGCCGAGCAAGCCGCCATTCCTCGTGGAGCTGAGGTATGCCCGCACCTCCTACCTCGGGCCATGGCTAGTCGGTGGTGATTTTCATCTCATATACCAAGTGGCCAACAAGAATAGCGAAAGGCTCAACGCGTTGTGATGAGATGCTTCCGTGGCCACCGGGCGACCTTCGGCTAGAGGAGCTTCAACTCTGCGGGACGACGCTTCACTTTGTCTATTGGCCACGACACGCGTCGACCCTCAAGCGGCTAGACCGCGCTTTCATGTCCGTGGAATGGATGCAGCTATACCCAAGCCACCACATGCGCTACCTCTCGTCGAACTCATTGGACCATGCGCCCCTGCTTCTACTCCTAACCGCCAAGCCTTGGGGCGCGCCGTGCTTCAAATTCGGCAGTTTTGGACCAAGATGCCCGATTTCTTGCACACGGTGGCGGTGCTTGGGGCCCGTAGCTCGTCGACGTGAGTCCTAGTAGGGGCTAGAATTGAAGCTGAACACACTCGCTAAGGCCCCTAAAGATGTGGCAGACAGAATTGGTAGTGTCAACTTCCACTTGCAGGAGACGAGGATGATCATCCTCAAATTCGACATTGCGCAAGAATCCCGACAGCTATCATCGGGGGGAGTTGGAGCTACATCGCGACCTCAAAATGCGTCCTAGGTCGGCATCGCTCTCAAGCACGATGGCTGAACAACGGGCGCGATCGAGGCACCTACGGGAAGGTGACACCTGCACTAGATATTTCCACCTACGAGGCATGCCATCGTCGAGGCAAGAACTACGCCTTTCAGCATCCAACACTCGGGCTAGACTTTCACCGCTGAGGACATCAACGCGAACATAGTCTATGATTCTACAACGCACTGCTTAGCACTCCTTTCCTATGGCTCCACCGCATCAACCTTGACCTCATCGGCTTATTGAGGCTTGACCTCAGTGTGCAGGCCTTGTTGACGGTCACTAATGACATATTTTTACCGTCAACAATTCTACAAATAAGAGGTGAAAATATACCTTACTACACACATATACATATACTATTGTCATATTTCCACTTGTATTGGAGAAAATATTGCTTTGCAGGATATATATAAAAACAAGTGGAATATGTACAAAAAGGCATCTTCCTGGAAAGCGTACACCATTCAACCCAAGGAAGATGAGCCCACCACGATGCAACCTGGGCCAAGCAACCATCACCCAGCGACTTTTCAAGCCCAACATAGCCCGCCTACCGAAGCCCGGGCCCAGCCGAGCTCGGCCTAATGCGCGTGCGCACCAGCCTTGGCACCGATCTGGCCCAGGTTTGGTGTGGGTGCATTAAGTGTCAAGGTGGGCGGTGCCCTACGTCGTGGCAGGTGCAATGCATCTAGTTGCTCGAGAGGAGGGTCGGTTTGGTGTATTTTAGCACTTAGGCCCCTCTCCTCCATGTATAAGTAGCCCCCCGTACCTCACCTCTCTTCCACGCACCTCACAAGAGAGCCACTCTCTCCCTCTCTCTCTCTCTTCTTCTTCTTCTTCTTCTTGAGATGTGGAGCTAGGCAAAGCCACCAAGGAGGGCTTGGCTCCTTGGAAGAAGGATTATTGGTATGAATATTTATGGTATTCTTCCAAAGCCTTGCTCTTATCTTATCATGGTTGTGCATTAGAATTAGAGTATAGTTTCCATGTTATATTTATGACATATGATCTATGTGCATAGGTTGTTTGTCGTGATCTGACATGTTGTTCTCTTGACATAATCATGACATATGAACTAGTCTATAGTTTCCTTGTTGTGATATCGTCATACAGAACTTTATGCTTAATCGTTCATGCAATGTATTTGAGTAGTGTTAGGGTTGTGCTGAGATGGCGGTTCGTCGTTCCTTCGCGTTTGCTCGTGTTCCAGTCCGTCCATCCGTAGGGTGGTGTCCATGGGGGACATGAGTAGTTTCCTTGTATGCGGGCGCGGTGCCTGGGTACCGAGGAGCCTTCGGATATGACGGCATGCTACGGTTGAGGGGGGGGGTAGGCGGCAGGGTCATGACAGCGTTGTCCATCCTTTGTAATCCCCCCATGTTCGTATGTTGTGTAGGAGTTCGTAAATGCCTTCCCTTTCGGTATTACCCGAGGAGTTCTCCCCATCCATCTCACTCTCAGCTCTGAACTCCTATTTACGTATGTTCCATGACTATCAACTCGTTTTGTGCATAGCTATGATTAGAATTTGTATGCCCACTTAGGACTTTCTTTATTCCTTATTTATCTTTATCCTTGAGTTTGGCTTGAGTGAGTGTGTCAAGTTATCAATTTACCTTTCCCATATACCCCTATTATAAGCATTGGTCTACTATGCATTCGTGTTATCTTGCTCATGTCTCTCATAGATACTTTTATGCCATGCCTTCCTTTGGGAAAATATAAATAATGATACCCTGAATATCTCGGGTAAAATGCTACAATGATATATCCAAATGCGCTTGTGGATGAATATCTAATCGGCAAGGTCTATCACCGTTGATGTTCCTAATGTAATCACCGACAAGCTGGTTTTGCTTAAGAATGTCAGCAATGCATTTCTGGCGCTGTTATTATAGATTGGTTCTATACCTGTTTCTAGTGATTGCTAAGAAATTCCAACAGGCCTCACCCTTCTCGACAGAGGAGATCGCCGAGGGCGGTGTGTGAGACACCCTCCGGCCGTGCCCTAGGGTGGATGGTTTCAACGGTGGGTTCTACAAGGTCGCATGGGAGGAGGTTGCCCTTGACGTACTACAGGCTTTTTAGGTCTGGTGGGAGCTGGATTTCAGGGACTTCCATCATTTGAATGAGGCGACATTGGTTCTCCTACACAAGGACGAGAGCCCTTCAGGTATGAGTGACTAGCGACCCGTCGGCCTCATCCATTCCATCGGGAAGCTATTTACAAAGTGTCTGGCGCTCCGCCTAGCGCCACAAATGATTGACCTGGTGCGGGGCAACCAATCGGCCTTCATCTGTGGCTGGCACATCCATGATAACTTTCGTGCCATTCTATCCGCCTGCCATTGGCTTTATGCCTGCAAGCAGTCGGACGTCTTGCTCAAAAGTTGACCTCGGCAAGGCCTTTGATTCTGTGTCGTGGCCTTTCTTCCTAGAGGTTCTAGACCACGTCGGCTTCCCATTGCGATGGAGGAATTGGGTGTCGGCCATGCTCTCCACGGCGAGCACGAAAGTGATGAACTATGGTAGACCGAGTCGTCGCATCTACCATGCCTATGGTCTCCGATAGGTCGACATGCTTTCTCCGCTCCTCTTCGTCATCATCATGGAAGTGTTGAACTTGCTGATCCTGGAGGCGGACTAGAGGCACCAGCTCACGCCTCTACCTAGTGGGGTGGCCTTACACGGGGCTTCCATCTACTCTGACGACCTAGTCATCCTCGTCTAGCCGGTGCCGCTTGACTTCATGTGCATCATCAGCATTCTTGAGGCATTTGCAGGTGCGTCCTGGCTAGGCACCAACTTGGCCAAGTGCTCGGTCACCCCGATCCACTACAGCGATGACCAAGTGAATGAGATTCTCCAGGTGTTCCCTTGCTGGGTCCAGAGCTTCCCGACCAAGTATCAAGGAGCGCCTTTGTCTGTGTCTAGGCTCCCCAGGTCACAGGAGCAGTCCATCATCGACGCAGTCGCCGCTAGGATGCCCACTTGCAAGGCAGGGCTGCTCAACCAGGCAGGGAGGAAGACGCTCGTGCAATCGACTCTTTTGGCGATCCCATTGCACGTGTCGATTTGTTGTGCTCTCTCCCCTTGGGCGATCAAGGAGATTGGCAAGCGATGATTAACGTTCCTCTAGGTAGGCACGGAGATGGTTGTCGGCGGGAAATGTTGGGTGGTGTGGCCCATCGTGCGCTCTCACCCGGGAGCGCGCGGCTGGGACTCCCTAGACCTTACTTGTCTCGGCTATGCCGAGGCTTCATTGGAAATGGATTCGAAGAACGTGCCCAGATGCACCGTGCGCCCTCTTGGCCGGTAAGCTAGAACGAGCTATCGACAGGATGTTCTCGGCGTCGGTGATGGTGATCGTGGGCGACGGGGCCAACACTAGGTTCTAGACGGACTCTTGGCTCCCGATGGAGCCATCGGCCAAACGGCATCGCACCTCTTCGAGGCGGTGGGCGGCCGTAGGGAGACGGTGCTCTATGCATGACGCCCTACTCGACGGGCGTTGGGTCCAGGACATCACCTCGGCACCTTCCATGTCAGGGCTCGTGGAGATGCAGCGAGCTGTGTGAGAAGGTCCAAGGTGTTGTCTTGCAGCCCGAGATGCCAGACCGTTTTGTCTGGAAGTGTACTGACAGTGGTGAGTACTCTTCGGTGTCTGCTTACTATGCCTTCTTCCTCGGGTCGACCAAGCTCCTGGGCACCAATGAGCTATGGAGGCTGCTGCGCCTCACAAGGTGAAGTTCTTCTTCTGACTAGGTCTTCACGAACGTCTATGGACGGCGGAGCGGCGTATGCGACATGGGTTTCGGCCGGATGCAGACTGCGCACTTCGTAGCTGCAGGAATCCTCCGACCACATGCTCACCGCCTGTGTCTATACCGGGGAGGTGTGGCATCACATCTTGCAGCTTGCGGACTTAAAGCGCCTCTGCCCCTCCCAGGGCGATTCCCTCGTGCTATGGTGGCTTTCGTCGAGGAGTCAGGTCACAAAGATGATCAGCAAGGGGTTTGACTCGCTAGTGCTACTGGTGACTGGGAAGTGTGGAAGGAAAGGAACCAGAGGACCTTCGGCAACGTTTCGTGCACTCCGGCGGAGCTGGTCACCTCCATCAGAGCTGAAGCCGATGAGTGGATTGCATCGGGGTACAACAGCCTCGCGCAGCTGGTCGCCACTCTGCTGCCTCCATAGCTCAAGCGGTCCTCTTCCCCAAGCTTTTCATTTTAGAGCACATTTAGTTTACTTTTTCAGTACAACCTACCTGCTATACCGTTCTAGCCAACGATTTGTGTAAGTGTTTGTTTTGTGCGCAGTGGCCAATTGGCTAATTCGTTCATTGTGTTCAACTCTAACTCCTATTAATGCAATACGTGTGTACGCTTTTAAAAAAACATATGCATGGAAAAGAAAATCTTGTGTACTAAAAATTAATTTCGCAATGAAATTGAAGAACCTCGGACATGAACCAATATATAATAGAAGAACCTACACGGCCTTCTTTTCATGTATCTAGGCTTATTTGGTTTGAGGCTAGGGACTGTCTGGCCACGCATATGAACTTTAATTAGAGGCATTAGGGCGTCCGCAATGGTAATAGCTAGTACTAGCTACGTAGTCGGCTGACGTGGAAGTGAGAGACAACAACAAAGACTATTTTATGCTTTTGGACCCACATGTTCATCTCACATATTCTTGAACCACGTGAAATAGTCTAGCTATTTGCATGTAGCTAGTGACTACTCTCTCTCCTACTTTTCCCATGCCACGTCACATCTAGATAGCGAAATAGCTAACCATTGGAGACGGCCTTACGGGTAACATTGCTGCCTGCTGGGAGACCTCCAATCAAACAAGTAGGCCCCTCAGCTCCCCCTAGCTAGTAGGTGCAAGTGCAACACTAGGAATATATATAGCAGAATTTTCTAACTACAAGAATGCATGTGAAGGCCATTTTTGCATCTCCGATCCCAAACTGAAAGGGAAACGTAAAGTCTAGCATCAACAGCCCGTGCTTCGCCATGCACGGTGCTGGTCGATTAATTGCATGAAAAACAAGCTCCAGAGAGAAATATGACCTTGGCCTCTCCCGATCTTCTGCAACAATCACCACAGGACGGGAACATCAACTGCAGGCAAGAAAACAATAAGCAGCAGATCACAAAACGGAAGAACAAGAACGGTACGCAATAGATAGGGCGGAGCAGGCACCTATGAGTAGTAAACATCATTGCAGGCAGGCAATGATGGTTAGGGCGGCTGCATACCGTCCAAGGCTTCAGCGGTGAAGACGAACAGAAGGAAGGAGACGATAGAAACTCAAAGGCTAGAAGACCCAAACTAAAGACTTGGTTCGAGGGTGTTGGGGGGACGCGAGGCTGTGGGGCTGACGGTGGAGGCGGGCTTGCCAGCCTTGCTTATTGCCAGCAGATAAGTGTGAGCTGTTTTTCCCCTTCCATAAAAGCAATAACGCGTATTATCTTGTCTATACTTTTGCTCAACAAAACCCAAATCATGTCTGAATATTTTGCCAGCATGGCGGCGGGCATCATTCATGGAGTTGCTGGCATCATTCATGCTGAGTATATATTTTGCTCCACACGAGCCACATGGGTATGGGTCCCCAGCTGAGGAGAAATTAACAAAAATATCATGTCTGAATATATAATGGCCACTAACTGCGGTGGTCTGCGCTGGCTGCACACAGATGTGGCCACATGCAGTTCTAGGATTTGACCACGCAACGCGGATTACTACTTCCAATCATGCATGCAGACCATCCTCCGAATTCTCCGCGCTCACATGTCCCTCTCTCTATCTCTTCTAGTCTCCGTATAAGAGCAACACAAATAATTTGGCCTGCTGTGCTGGCTAAATGCAGTTGTCACGTCACATGTACTAGTAAACAATATAGTCTATTCACTACCGGAACTGCGCGATTTCCGTGAGGCCCATGCTCACGGGATAGGCCCTTTACCCCGGGGAAAGGCTTTCCCGGGGGTAAATCACGGATATCAGTCCACGGGAACTAAGGGGCGGGAAATAACTCTTTCCGTGAACACCGAAACTACCCGAGGGGAAAGGCTTTCCCGTGATCCTATTTAGCTCACGGGATATAGTTAACCGGGGGGGCGTCAACGGGGGAGGGTGTGGAACCCGTTATGGCCTTATGTGGCCTGTTCCACAAAACGGCGTTTTTGGGCTGATTTCCGTGACCGTAACGGGTAGCTCACGGGATATCCGGCCTCTTTCCCGTGAGTCGCATTGCGCTCACGGGATATCTTTGGCCAATTTCCGTGAGCCGCCTCCACTCACGGGAAAGGTTTGGCCTCTTTCCCGTGAGCTACTCACGGGAAATTGATTTTTTTTTTTTTTTTTGTATAATAGACATATATAAATATATATATACATACCACAGATTGCATAATATCACATATATTGCTCGATAAATCCATAATACCACATATATCACATAAGATCCAACCAAGTCACAAGTTCAACCACATGTCCATGAGTGCAACCACAAGTTCACAAACTCACATAAAATCCAAGTTCACAAGTTCAAGTGCACAAGTTTTGAACCTAAATCATGACAAATTTACGGCCACGGCCTCCAACCTTTCCAAGCGTTCCCCAAGCGTCCGGTTGAGATTGGTTCGGAGTTGGGTTCGAGGCATGAGAATTATCCTGCACGTAGGCAAAGATAAATAGTTAGAAATTTGTGAGACAAAATTCAAGGTAGATTCTATTAACTTGAAAAAAGAAGAGAAATAGTTAGAAATTTCGGCAGCACCTCCCCTGCACGGAGGGGTTTCCAACCTGCAAGAAAACAACGGCTCGATGGCCGACAACCACATGTCCACGTGCACATCTCATGGTGCATTCAAAACTCCAGATCATATCCATTCACATTCATATATGCATATTTCGAGTTAC
The DNA here is from genome assembly GCA_015847255.1 of Hyparrhenia diplandra. Taxonomy (NCBI): domain Eukaryota; kingdom Viridiplantae; phylum Streptophyta; class Magnoliopsida; order Poales; family Poaceae; genus Hyparrhenia; species Hyparrhenia diplandra. The sequence continues at coordinate 297,474 of JADLZK010010895.1, forward strand.
GGGAGACAAACTCACAGGAGAGGCTCCATGCGGTGGAGGGAAGATCGACGGCTGACCGTAGACGGGCGGTGGGACGACGACGGGCGGTGGGACGAAGACGGGCGGTGGCGGGAAGGCGATCTCCGGTGGCAGCTGCACACCAACCTGGCCACCAACACGCTGGAGGTACGCTAGGAGAGCTTCCATGCTCTTCTGGTGCTGCTCAGCCCTCTCTTGCTCCGCTCGAGCCCTCTCTTGCTCCGCCAGAGCCCTTGCCCGCTCCCTCTCCTCAGCCTCCTCCCGTCGCTTCCTCTCTTCCTCTATCTGGGCCTATTTCAACACAAAGTTAGAACACGGAGAAAGAGTATGTAACGATAAATGAACCTTAAATAAAAATAAATAAACCTCAAGTCCGGAGACCCGTAGCTTTGGTAAGTGGTTGGCCGCTCGTGTATCACCGGGCCCCGGCGTGCTCGAGCTCGAATAGCTTCTTTGTGTTGTGCGGGTTGATAACGCTATCACCCAAATAGTACCGCCCGTGCTTCTTGCCTCCTCCGGCGATCATGGCGATGTCCCCACGAATGTCGTGGCCGCGGGGATGAAGCTTTCTCCATACATCTCCCTCGCGACTTCGGGTGTACCTCACCGATCTTTCGTAGGCGGTCGGGTTGGTGTAAGCTTCGGGCCCGGCCTCGGGGTTGAAGACGACCGCGGGATCTTTAAACTTGCCCGTGTGGGGAGCAAGCAAAGGCCTCGGCGTCTGATTGGCACGCCATGTGTCTCCTCCCCGTGTGAGAAAAAGAAAAGTAGAATTCTTAGAAAGTTTTGAGTTGCACATCAGAAATTAAGAATTGGATAACACTTACATATCTAACTTGGTAGGCCGCGAGATTAAGGTTGCCTTGATGGTGTGGTACACCTGGCATCATGGCACGCCGTTCTCGGTAGTCGTTGTGGACCTCCTCATAATTTGTATCGACCCACTTGTCCACCTGAAGCTCCCAGCAACGCCTATGCAACAAGCACCACTGCGGAATCACCTACAGGACACCAAGTATAACACATATTATAAAAATCACATTAAGCATAATTAAACTTAGTATGACCATTCAATATTTACCTCCATGTATTGTTCTTTGGTCAGATTCATCATTTTTCATTCCTCCTTGTCGAGCCTCCTTTTTGTCGTATGTCGCGTACCACGCCCCGACGGCCTGGCCGCATGCCTCGTACCACATGTCGACACAAGCTTGAAAAAGGGCGTTCATGACCACTTCATTCGCCTCCTCCTCGAATCCCTCCTCGACCTTGAAGTATTTCTACACATAGAAGCAATGTAATAAGTCATTATTTCTAACATTAGAATTTGAAGCGATGTATTTGTACACTACAAAGGCGACATAGACTTACAAAAACCTCTTTGATCACACGCACCTTTGCCTTGTTACTATATTTTAAGCCATCGTCATCATAGTTGTCCTCAAAGTCCACGTCTTCGGGTGGAACGACGTGACAAAGCATGCTCTACTCCATCGATGGTAACATAGCGGGGTAGTGCTTCTTGACCAGAATACCAAGAATTTGGCGGGAAGGCGTCCTTTAACCGAGTTGGCGGTGACAATAAAACCCCCGCCCAAATGATCAAGAATAACTATTAGTTCCTATTACGATTTTGAAACCACGAAAAATAAGAAAGTAGTGCTATAGTGTAAAGTAAATTACCTTGGCTGTCTTGGTCTAATGGTTGATTTCTGGTCCTCGCCAGGTAGTCGATCCGGGAGTCCGGAGGGGCCTCACAAGTAGACACGCCTGAGCAGGAGAGGAAGAGGAACCCCCCTCCCGTACTTTGGCTAGTCCCTCCTCGTGGCGCGACGCCCCGGCGGTCCGCGTGGTGCGACGCCGAGCGGTCCGCGGTCAGCGTCTTTGCGACGCCGAGAGGTCCGCTCCTCCTCGTGCACCACCTGGTGGTGGCGACGGTGGTCGGGGTGCACGACGCCTGCCCCTGCCCTACCCCGTGGCGGTGGTGGTGGCTCGGACGCTTCCCTTCTGTTGCCCTTGCCCTAGCGAGGCTACATTTTTGAATTTCCCGGTCATTTTCTTGAGGACATTCATTCGAGACATCTTTTGAATGACCTGCAATTTAGATGTACATAATTAGTAAAAATGCAAAATTAAATAGAACATAATTATGAAGAGATAAAAAACCAATAATCGAGAACATAATTATTAAGAGATGCATAGTATTACATATATTAGAAATAATCCTCATCCCCTGTCACGATTTCGCCTTTGTCGGATCATAATCCTCATGATCACTATCATCCATGTCTACGTCTTCCAACATATGAAGATTGGCGGGATCCATGGGAGGAGGAACGACGTCAACACTTGCATTTGTCCTTAAGTAATTTCTCAAGTAACGTAAGTCCTTCGCATCTCGAACCTCCTCGTCCTCCTCATCATCAACAACACTTTCATTGTCTACTTCCATTTCGTTGGGCCGGTTATTTCTATCACAAATTTACCTTGTAGCCATTCTTCTTGGAAGAACTCTCCCTCATATGTGTTTGCATTAAAATGGTAATCGTCCCCTGTTTGGGATAGGTAGTCTACCGTGTGGCAATACCTTCCCGCACAACATCCCAACCCTTAAGCCGCTCGTCGTCCGGCAACACCATGGGAGATAATAAACTTGTGTGGCATGTTGAGCCACAATGTAGACATTGTTGACACTTGTTAACGTTAATATTAAATAATCAACTAAGCATAGAAAATGGCATAAATGAATATCAACATAGACTTAGGGGTTTGCTACTAATGAGTTCCACAAGTTTTGGTGTTTTGTTTATTTTAGAGAGTGATTCGGAGAACGATTACAATTGGGCCAAATCTACAAGATAAATGGGCCTTGACATCTAGTCCTACAAGCACCAAATAAAGAGAAGCCAAATGCCATCACACAAGACGATGTCAAATGATGGATTTGAGTACACCATCTGCGACGGGCTCGTCAAGACGATCGAAAACGGATATATCATTTGCTATATTTGGAGTTCGAGAATGAGAAGATATGAATTTACAAATAATGGAATATTCTAGAAACAAGAGTGCGGGATTAATTGGGCCTAAACAGAATTTGGCCCATAAAGGCTATGTGCATTATAATTAGATATGGTGGAAGGTTTAGTACCATATTGCTTGCTAAAGGTGGAGGGAGGCCAGGAGACCCCTATATATGTAACCCTAAACCCCTAGGAGCCATGTACCCGATTGACTTGAGAGATGTCCCATGAATGGATGGCCTCGTTAATATTAGAGAATTAGGTTTAGATATTATAATGTAGTAGAATAGATCTACTAGAGAGTTAGGGAGAGCGGAGCTGCGTTCGGTTCGGAGAAGTCTTCAGTGTTTGGTATGTCTTTGTATCTTTTCATTGTAAGACTTATGCTTTAATATATTTATCTTCTCTAGTTACTTTTATGTCTTTCATTTATTGATTAGAATATAGTTGTTATATATTTGCATGGGATCTTCGCTCGCATCGAGTCTTTGTAGTTATAAATTGTGACTAGAGTAGTAATTAATAGTGTAGACGTGGTGTCTAGACTAGAGGTTACCTTAGATTGCACCCAGTCCACGGATAGTTGTGGTAGCCCTGGGTAGTGACAGTCCCGACGGCCGGCGTATTCCACCACGTTCGGATTGGTGTTGTAGGACCGTAGTCGGAGCTTCCTAGCCCCCTTCTCATCCCTTTCCGCGGCTAGTGTTCGATGTCCCGAAGTGCTCTTATATGATCGCTATACCTTTTCATGCTTAGGTTATCATAGAACCAAAGTACTAGAGAAGAATACAGGAACCTAGATCTCTCCGTTGTCCTCTCGACCTAGCTATCTATTCTATATTATAATATTCTCGGGTTATGTGCCATTAATTATCTTATCAAATATCATTTACCCCCTCACTTTAGTTTAGTTGGTATAATAAGTTAGTAGATACATGATGGTAATTTATCATAGTCTTTACCCTTGCTTCCCCGTGGAAAATATAAATAACGATACTGAATACTCCGGGTAAAAGCTACAATGGTATATGTTACGTGCGCTGCGGAATCCTTTATATTATTTTTGCACTTAATAAATACCAACAAACTTTTTTGGCGCCGTTGCCGGGAAGCATTCGGCGTAAAGATTTACGATAATGATCTTGATATCTGCTAATTTAGTGTATCAATTAGCTTTAGTAGGATTACCCTTGTCCCGTTGAGTGTGGAATAGACGGGACATTTGATGCCGTCGCGACCTTCCGGCAAGCTTCCACAAGAAAAGGAGAAACCAGGGAGTTTGAACAGCAAGATCCATCAACACAAGAGCCCCTGCCATCTCTTAGGTACATTTATATATATTATTCTAACCATGTGTAGATTGAAGAAAAGGTCGCCGTCACAAGAATTCAAAGCACATCTCAAGTGACGAAAGTCGAAGCTGCACAACTCACAAACTCTATTAGTGAGTCATGGTAAGTATGATCAAAGGTGAGAAAGTCTTGCTCATGGACTTTAATTTATGAGTAGTTATCTTTTCAATTGTTGCATTGCATTGCATGTTTACTTTGAATAATCCATGCATTCACTCCACTTAGTTTATGTTTTTTTTCATCGTAGATCCATTGCATGTTTAATTCCTTGCAATCACCCATCATGTCGTTTGCATATAAAAATAATAAATAAATAAAAATATTATCCTCACCATGATCATGCTCTTTAATCTCTGTTTAAGTGAATCTCTATAGTGCTTTCATGCTATCTTTGTTTGCTCATGCATGCTTTGGTTTGGAAGTATTCGACATACTTCCATTGGCTTTTAAACGTAAGCGTGGTGCTTAGGTTATATCGCTTTCCTTAGTTAAATTAGACATGGAGTCTAGTTTAATTATTGAACTAATAATTGCTTGTGTAGACATTGGCTATTGTTGGACTAACCCCTGCAGTAAAAAAAAAAAAAATTCTCAAATCCAATTCGGGTAAGTCAAGAGATCAACTCACAGATGAAGCAAGGCATATGATGAAGTCCAACACCTTTGTGCAAAAGAAGATCCGGATCGTTCCTCATGGAAGAAAGATCTGTAAGTATCACATCATTTATTTTGTCTTTTGCTAAAAGTTACCTTTGCCTTGAGCCATGCTAAAGTGCAGCCATAAAAAAATAAATAATAATAATAAATTGCTTGACAACAATATCTGTGCTAAAGTAATCAATGAACCATCCTTTTGTTAGCATAGATGAGGTTATAACAACCTTTGGACAACAACCCGTTCTTCAATTAGTTGCAATCCTTCGGGTATACGTCCAATAATATTTTGCAGGAAAGAATCATCGGTGTGCACGTTCATTGTTTAGCATGAACCTACCACACCACCACAGTCTACCTCACTTTTACATCTTTAGAAGACTGTCAAGATCCATCTTGGGGGAGTGCAACCCCCATTATCCAGGTAAGTATTCTTATATTTTATCTTATTACTAGTGTGGTATGTCTGCTTTGTTAAAAAGATATAAAAAGATGCATAACTATAGAAAATCAAATAAAAAGTTTAGCTTATATATATAGTGTGATCTTTAAATTCGCTAAAGATAAATAAGTAGGGAGTGTGTTTAGAGTTGCTTGCTAGAATAAAATGAACATTGAAGATGATCTCTATGCATGGATATGATGAATTGTTTTTGCATTTGCATCCTTCTGCACAAAAAAAAAAAAATTCAAAAAAAAAAAAAAAAATTGTGGACACATGAAGGTCCACGCTTTCTCCAGAAAAATCCAAAAAGATGTGAACACATGAAGGCTCACAACATAATCCTAGAATTTGTTCCTTCGGGTATGTGCGAAATTAATATTTACAGGGAGAACAATTAAGGAAGAACCCGAAGACGAGCAAATTCCAAGGACAAACAAAAGACTACTACAAGATCAAGCTTGGGGGAGAGCACCCCCGTTTACCCCGATAAGTATCACTATCTTATGTCTTAAATATTAGCTAGTTATATATTTGCTTAGAGTTAATGAGTCTTAAATAAAAGTCTTAGTGTTAAGAGTCTAATAAATGCTAGATCTTTGCTAGATTGCTTTCTTCCTTTTTAATTATGATCTTGATGATATATGCTAAGGAAATGATGAATAGTTGCTCCGCCTTAATTCCTCTTAAAAGTACTTATACTTTGGACTTAGATTCTCCCAAAACTTTAAATGCTTAATTTGCTCTAAAACCCAACACTGTGGGAAGCACATGCTTAATCTGAGTCTTAGCGTTGAAGGATAAAGAATACATGAAAAGTTGAGCTCTTTGTTTATCATATTCCTAGAGATACTTGATTCTGGTTTTTATCTTTGAAAATTACAAAAATATTACATGATGAATTCCTTAGCTATGACCCTTAAGAGTTTATCTTTCGCATCAAGATCATCCCACTCCACCAAATATCGCTTCTAACCCTAAAGTACGCTTCCCCATAATCCATCACCGTTAGCCATAATTAAAAATAAACTCTTGCAATCTTTGGATATGTCTCTCTCGGTGTTTTTATGCCAAATAGAGGCTGGGCTACATTAAAAAAAAAAAAAAGAAGAAGAAAGAGAAAAAGAAAAATAAATATTTTAGAGAGAAAAGTGAGACGAGAGAGGGAGAGTAACGGACAAAAGTCATACTAGGCGAGAAGGGCCTACCTCCCTAATAATAAAAATATATTTAGAGATGAATAATGGACATGTGTCCGAGGGTGAGTAGGGCCCACATCTCTAAGGAGAGAGAAAAATGGACACAAGTCCAGGGGCAAAAGCCCACCTCTCCAAGAATGGACAGCCCAGGTTCTTAGCAATTTTTAGAAAGAGAGATATAGTCCAAGATGCTTGAGAAGAAAAATACCGAGAAAAGGCTAAGGGCTATTTACTACCTTTCATCCTCATCCACTTCACCACTATCATCCCACTATGTATGTCCTACCACATGTGTAACTCCACTACCACCATCTACTTAAGAGGGTCATACATAGGATCTCTGAGTTTCTTTTAAAAAATATTGCAAAACCCCGGGATGATAGTTGATCGAAGAGCTTGAGACATGGTACTTAACTTGATTGTTACGTCTTTCAAATTGCTCATGAAAAGGCTATGCCCCATGGTAAACAGGTATGAGAGAGCAATCTGGTTAAGAGGAGAATTTATTTCGATAAACACGATTGCTTTCGAGGTATGAAAGCGTAGTAGCAACTCCCCGATCCTACTATAGCATATAGCTTTGCTAGGGACTAGCAAAGGGTAAGCTTGGGGGAGCTTGTTGACGCTTGTTAACGTTAATATTAAATAATCAACTAAGCATAGAAAATGGCATAAATGAATATCAACATAGACTTAGGGGTTTGCTACTAATGAGTTCCACAAGTTTTGGTGTTTTGTTTATTTTAGAGAGTGATTCTGGAGAACAGTTACAATTGGGCCAAATCTACAAGATAAATGGGCCTTGACATCTAGTCCTACAAGCACCAAATAAAGAGAAGCCAAATGCCATCACACAAGACGATGTCAAATGATGGATTTGAGTACACCACTGCGACGGGCTCGTCAAGACGATCGAAACGGATATATCATTTGCTATATTTGGAGTTCAGAATGAGAAGATATGAATTTACAAATAATGGAATATTCTAGAAACAAGAGCTGCGGGATTAATTGGGCCTAAACCAGAATTTGGCCCATAAAGGCTATGTGCATTATAATTAGATATGGTGGAAGGTTTAGTACCATATTGCTTGCTAAAGGTGGAGGGAGGCCAGGAGACCCCTATATATGTAACCCTAAACCCCTAGGAGCCATGTACCCGATTGACTTGAGAGTTGTCCCATGAATGGATGGCCTCTCGTTAATATTAGAGAATTAGGTTTAGATATTATAATGTAGTAGAATAGATCTACTAGAGAGTTAGGGAGAGCGGAGCTGCGTTCCGGTTCTGGAGAAGTCTTCAGCGTTTGGTATGTCTTTGTATCTTTTCATTGTAAGACTTATGCTTTAATATATTTATCTTCTCTAGTTACTTTTATGCCTTTCATTTATTGATTAGAATATAGTTGTTATATATTTGCATGGGATCTTCGCTCGCATCGAGTGCTGTAGTTATAAATTGTGACTAGAGTAGTAATTAATAGTGTAGACGTGGTGTCTAGACTAGAGGTTACCTTAGATTGCACCCAGTCCCACGGATAGTTGTGGTAGCCCCAGGTAGTGACAGTCCTGACGGCCGACGTATTCCACCACGTTCGGATTGGTGTTGTAGGACCGTAGTCGGAGCTTCCTAGCCCCCTTCTCATCCCTTTCCGCGGCTAGTGTTCTGATGTCCCGAAGTGCTCTTATATGATCGCTATACCTTTTCATGCTTCAGTTATCATAGAACCAAAGTACTAGAGAAGAATACAGGAACCTAGATCTCTCCCGTTGTCCTCTCGACCTAGCTATCTATTCTATATTATAATATTCTCCGGGTTATGTGCCATTAATTATCTTATCAAATATCATTTACCCCCTCACTTTAGTTTAGTTGGTATAATAAGTTAGTAGATACATGATGGTAATTTATCATAGTCTTTACCCTTGCTTCCCTGTGGAAAATATAAATAACGATACTCTGGAATACTCCCGGGTAAAAGCTACAATGGTATATGTTCTGTGCGCTTGCGGAATCCTTTATATTATTTTTGCACTTAATAAATACCAACAGACATCATCTCCGGCCATCGAGAATCTTGTCGAATCTGAACAATCCCAAGTTGTTCGAGGTCCGAATTTGTTATTTCAGGATCGAACCAATGGCACTTAAACACGACGGGAGCAAGCCATTTAGAGCCGTGGAAATGGAGCTCGTATATTTCTTCAATTCTTCCATAATAAACTTTAGTGCTAGTTCCATCATCACCTTTAGTGAAAACTCCGGTATTTTTGGTTTTTCGGTTTGGTCGATTCTGCTCATAGCTCGTTGTGTGGTAGCGATATTCATTCACGTCATAACCGGTAAATGACCTAACCCCTGGTCTCAAAGCCATTGGCAACCTGTATGAGCTCGGGATGCATACCCGGATCGGTCAGTGCCTGCAAGCTCAAGCAGGATAAATGAAATGAGACAGTTCGTTAGCATATCAAACGAGACGTTATTTAACATGAATTGGACAGTACCTGGCGTTTGAACCAACTAATGAAATCGGGTTTTCCATTGCCAGCACCCTGTCTAAGCAGGGCATCCAATTCATGTGCTTCAGGCGGCGTTCGTTGACACCAGAATTGCCTTTGAAATTTCCTATACCAACGAGAGACAAAAGGGTTGGATGCAGAATATTAAGTACTAGAAGACAAGTAGGTTCTATGCTTAGAGTTGTGACTTACTGTATGTAAGGAAGCACTTCGTCCAGGTTGAAAAGTATATAATTCATTATACTAATCCACTCTGGATTTGTCAAGATCTTTATTTTTGAACCACTTGCACGTCCTAGTTCTCCTTGGAAAAGGCTGAGGGTTGATTCATTTTCATCAGCATTGTAACGAGGGGGTGGATAATGCGAGCTAGGAAGGTTGTCACCATAGTATTTTGATGTGAAGTCGACACCTCTGCCGAACCTTTGCCCGCGATGGAATCCTCAATCTTACACTTATTTTTACAAATCGGACCCGAACATGCTTGAGAACTCTCTCAACAGCGTAGCACCAACGAAATCGTGCGGGGCCACCCACCCTTGCCTCGTATGGAAGGTGCAAAATCAAATGCACCATCGTAACGAAGAAGCCCGGTGGAAATATCTTCTCTAACTTACGGACCAACACGGGTGCCATTTTTCCATTTCTTCTAGTGTGGTCCGAGATAACTCTTTAGCACAAAGTTGCCGAAAGAAATTGCTCAACTCTGCCATCACATGCCAGACATGATCGGGGACATAGCCTCGAAGCATCACTGGAAGAAGCCGCTCCATCCATATGTGGTAGTCATGACTCTTGAGCCCATTGATTCGCATAGTAGATAAGTTCACTCCCCTCCTCATTTCTTTGCATACCCATCGGGGAACATTAATTTCTGAAACCATTGCGGTACTTCCCTCCTTTGGGGCCTGCTCAACACGTAATCGGCCTTAGGTTTCTTCCATCTCTTGCCATTGCTAGGAGGCTTCATTTTTCTTGCTTGGATTTCGTCACACAACTCTACGGATCAATTCTAGCCTTAACGTTGTCCTTTGACTTGCTAGTTTCCATGAATGTTCCAAGAAAATACTCGGCGATGTTCTTTTCGGTATGCATTAAATCAAGGTTATGTGGAAGAAGAAGGTCATCATAATAGGGGAGCCTCTCTAATCGACTTGTGAGTCCATGCGTGATCCTCGCCATAACCCACAAAGACACCCTTTTCATCAGCCACAAGAGAATCCACTTGAGCACGTACCTCAGCAGATGTCATCATCTCCGGTTCGGGTGCGTAACTTGGAGACCTTTCATAAAGTTCTTCTTGTCTAGCCTCGAATGCATGGTCGGGAGGGAGGTGAATCGATTCTTGTCGAACGCGAGAATACTTGCCACCCTTCTTCAACCGGGTGAACCTCACGTACCGCCTTGCATCTTTGGGCAAGGGAACTTGCCGTGCACACACCGACCCACGAGAATATCCCATACGCCAAGAAATCATGCAGGGAGTAGTGGTACCACATGTACATCCTGAAATTTCTCTTCAAAGCTCGGTCGTACGTCCAAAACCCATCATTCCAACCTTTGATCAATTCATCAATCACAGGCTCTAAGAACACACCTATTTTATTTCCCCAGTGGCCGGGAATTATCAAAGATAAAAGAATGTTCTTTTGTTGAAAGCAGACGCCCGGATGGAGATCGGCGGGATAACGAATACAGGCCAACAAGTGTATGGGGCAGCCATCATTCCATAAGGATTGAACCCATACATTTGCCCGGCGCAACACGCACATTACGAGCTTCCATAGCTTTGTCGGGATGAATATTGTTGAAATGGGTCCATGCTTGGCATCGGATGGGTGTACCATCTTATCCGGATTGTAGCGACACCCATCTTTGTGCCATGTCATCATTTCACGAGACTCCTTGGTCATGTACATCCGTTGTAACCTCGGTCCGAAGGGAAGGTACCGTAGAATTTTCACGGGGACCTTAAGCCGCCTCTTCTCACCATCTTCACGGGGTCTACCTCTATGAACCTTGAGGATTTACACTTTGGACAGTGCGTATCATTTTTGTACTCTTTCCTAAATAAGACGCACCCGTTCTCACAAGCATGTATCTGCTTTCGTATGGCATCTTGAGTACCTTGAGGAGTTTCTCGACTCGTACATATTCTTTGGCAAAGACGTGACCTCGCGGAAGCAAGCCCCCAAAGATCATCAACATGTCGGTGAAGCTGTCTCGACTAATATTGCATCGGGCCTTCAAGTCCATAAGGCGTGAAATGGCATCTAGTTTGGAGACCTCACGGTGAAGTCGTGAAGGGGTTTCGTGCGCCTCCAACATGGTATAATAGGCCTTTGCGGTTTCTTCCGGCTCCTCCTCCCCTCATCCCCAAGTCCTTGCTCAAAGTTTACGGCATGAAAGTCATCTATCATGTCTCCTATCCCGGCATCAGAAGCAAGATCATCGATGCGTTGCCTCACGACCTCGTCTCTCATACGCTCGGTTTCACCATGGAAGATCCACCGCTTATAGCCATCCGTCCATCCATACTTGGGAAGATGTTTAGACATGTCCTCCTTACTTTGCCTTTTTTATTCCCACATTTCTTGCATGGACACCAAACCTTACTCGCACCTCGAGCATTCTCAAAAGCTTTATCCACGAAAAGCACGCGCTCTTCCTAACCCATTCAGTGGTCATAATCTCCAAAACTCCTCTAGCCATTGTATATCCACGCACGGTCATCCATTGTCTATCATATGCGTGAGAATATAAGAATGCAGTGCATCTACACAACGATCCTACCATCTAATAGGTGAAGATAGGTCCTAATCCCACCCGAGGATGTGTAGATGAGGTCAGTTCCATGCTTGTTGACACTTGTTATCATATAAAATTTTTAATTAATTAAACATGAGAAAGGGGTATAAATAATAATAACAACCTAGAATAGGGTGTCACTAACATAATTCCATCAGTTTTGGTAAAGTTGTGATTTGCGGGGACTTAACGAGAAAATCAGCGAGAGATGGCGTGGCATACGGCCGGCGTAGCATAGCGCAATCCAACTCCGAAACAAGTCTAGAAGGCTTCGGATTAATCCCGACGTGAACTAACTTCGGAACCAAGAAATACATCATCTAGAAGACTCCAGAACACGCGACGCACGACGGGACCCAGAGGGGAGCACCCCCTGGGCCGATCGGCCCAATAGTTAGGCCGATCGGCCCCCCCAGGGCGCCGACTACGCTCTACGCGCTTCGGGAAGCTTCCTCCACCGCCTCTAAGACTCGATCTAAACCGGTTGATTTGAGTCGGTTTGATCCGAGGGCGACGGTAGAAGTGCGGGATTGATTCAAGGTTAATACCACATCGCCTAATGAAGATGGAGAGACAGACGAAGACCGATATATTAGGACCCCTAGACCCCCCTTCTTAGATCATCAAGTTCTATAACAAAGATATTTCTAATTAAAATACCAAGTCATATTCAACGCTAGAGAAACATCGCTTTCGGAAGAGTAGCAATCAAGATTAGAACTAGTAGGAAGGGAGAAATCCGCTCCGGATCGTCGGAGGCCAGCTCAAGATCAGGCCTCGTTCTTGTAAGTTCTTCATTGTAAGTAGTTTTCAAGTTCGGACACATGCTTAATATGAATATCTTGATCATGTTTATATTCGAGATTATTTGTTCTAGTATTTACTTTAATTACACATTTAGCATAGTTGAATTCTTGTTATGTTCATGCATGGATTCGTATAGCACTCATCATCTAGATCGGAAGGTGAGTGGTAGAGACGATGTAATCATGGTGATTAGATCTTATTTACTGCGTTTGCACCCTATGTGCCGGGTCGTGTGGTAGATCGTGGTGGTGGCAAACATCATTGAGTCCTTTGCAATCCACCCCCGTATGTAGGCCTAGCGGATGTTAGAATTCGGGTTGTTCTAAGTTTCGGCCTTAGTCTTCACGGATTACGTCCTCATGTTTGGATTTAATTAGTCTTTCTTCGATGATTGTTATTTGTATTGCATAATTAGGTAGATCCTAACATTTAGTTTAGAGTTACATATTGGAGTTTCTAATGCTAGCTAGCCTATGAATTGCTATCGTCCATTGTTAGACACTTTCTCGCCAACCAACGTGATTTTTGGTCAAATCGTTTTATCTAGAACTTTATCATTATCTTTACTATGAACTTTGATCCTTGCTTAAGTAATTGATGAGATTAATGCTGATGTCTTGCACATGAGAGATGGTTAGATTAAGATCTATGCTTAGTTAATTCAAGATAATGAGACTTCTTTCCCCGTGGTAGAATATAAATTCAAGACACAGTTATTACTCCCGGTTAAAATGCTACAATGGTATATATTCATATGCGTGCGCTTTTGCGGATACCCGATTATAATTGTTTATTTACTTATTAAGAAGTTATCAAGGCATAGTACGAATATTATATTCCTTGCATATTAGTAGTTTAACTATAGGGATGACAACCTTTTCGGATATGCTATGAATCGCAATGAATATTTCTTTTAAGTTTTATCGAAGCAACATCGATATTCTTTCTAGATGCCATTACTAGTTAGTGACATTAGAAATACCAACACTCCACTCCTATTCGAGACGAAATTTGGTAGCACCTCATTTGTTCTCCAAATACACGTCCTCCCCGAGAGGGGTATGTGTATTCGAAGAACAACAGGGGAGATGTTGCGAAAACTCCGAATCGAGCGAGAGTGGAGCATGGAACGAACCTCATCTATGCATCCTTGGGCTGTCCAAAAACATGGACAATTCGAAGCAGTCTGATTATAGGTATGCGGGGATGCGCATACTTCCAACCGTATCTCTTCGAACGGGGAGACGCCTAAGCGAGCTGCGCGATCTAGCTACGACCATGACACGGAAGGAGGGGTCATACCTAGAGCCGCGGTGGAGTCGAGCTAGCCGGCGAGGAAGAAGATCGGGGCCGCCAAGGGACTCGGCCGGCTCGGCAAGGCACTCAACTCCGCTCCGAGGAGGGCTCCTCTCCGCATAAAAACAAACACACGGGATCAATTGAAAATTTCGGCCAGAACCTCCCTGCACGGGGAGGTTTCCAATACCGCAAACAAAGCACACGGCACGATGGTGACAATCACATCGAGGGGCACGATGGCCGACAATAACATTCAGGGCACGATGGCCAACAACCTGTGAAGGTGAAGGCGGCGGCGGCGGGCCGGACGGGCGATGCGAGGGTGTGCCGGCGCAACGGCGTGTTCGGGGCACGTCTGCCGGGGACGGCGGCGTCGGGACCTCTCTTCCCTTCCCCCTTCTCCTTCCTTCCTCCTCCTTCCTTCCTCCCTTCTCCTTCCTCCCCCCCTCCTCCTTCCTTCCCCCTCCTCCCTTCCTTCCTTCCTCCTCCTCCTCCTTCCTTCCTTCCTCCTCCTCCTCCTTTCTTCCTCCTCCCTTCTTCTTCTTCCTTCCCCCTCCTCCTCCTCTTCCTTCCTCCCCCCCCCTCCCCCTCCCTCTCCCCTCCCCCCTCCTTCCCGGCCCGGCCCCTCCCCCGGTCGTGGCCGAGGAAGGCCGTCGGGCGCGGTGGTCGGGGCGGGGGCCTTGCATCGGGCGGGGCGGGGCGGCCGGCGGCCGTCGGGCGGGCGGGGCGGCGCCCGGGCATCGGGCGGGCGGGGGGGCGGGGGGCTGCCGGGCGCGCCCGGCGTCGGGGTGGGGGCGGGGGCTGCCGGGCGGCGCTGGGCGGGCGTCGGGGCGGGCGGGCTGCGGGCGCGCGCGGCGGCCGGGCGGCGGCGGGGCGTCGGCGTCGGCGTCGGCGGCGCGGGCGTCGTGGGCGGTGAGTGTGTGTGTGTGTTCGAGTGAGAGAGATGGGGTGGGGGAGCTGGTCGGAGTTGACTTAAGTTTTTAAAAAAAAAAAAAAACTCTTTCCCGTGATGGATCCGGGGATCACGGGAAAGACTCCTCCTTTCCCGTGATCCCCGGATCCATCACGGAAAGAGTTAAAAAAACCACCGCAAGCTCCCCGTGAGGCGGGTCCCCTTGTCTCTTTCCGTGAGCACGGGATAAGCTCACGGGATATCTCATCCCTTTCCGTAGGCTGCTCACGGGAAAGATAATTTTTCGAAAAAAAAAAAAGAGTTAAAAAAACCACGCAAGCTCCCCGTGAGGCGGGTCCCCATTGTCTCTTTCCCGTGAGCACGGGATAAGCTCACGGGATATCTCATCCCTTTCCGTAGGCTGCTCACGGGAAAGATAATTTTCAGAAATTAAATTTATTACCCCCTCTTTCTTTTTGTAACATATATCTTTTCAAACTTTGATCAAGATTACTTCAAAAATACCTTATAACATACATTCACCCATACATAATTGATCCTTACTTGTGAACAAATGGCCATTATTTCATGTGGTTCTATCTCCTTTTTTTTCAAAATTGTATTTACTTAACTACAACAAAAAAATTATAATAATTATCAAAATAATCCAAAAAATTCTCTAAAATAGACATGACACAATATCGAGGTGCATTTGCATATAGAAAAAGTTTCGTAGCAAACCATAACTTGACCGCCACATCCACATGAAATCTGCTTTGGATCATTCTCAACAAATATGAAACTTCTACATAGATGTTGGAGCTTGTGAACATAACATGACGTGCCAACGTGTGCGAAAACGTTCTCAATTTTTTATCATAGCCTCGGCATAAGATATCATGACATATTATCAAATTTCATGATTTTTTGCACATCGGTTTATTTTCTAGAATTTTTAAACCACTTTCGAGCAGGGGATTAACGTTCAAGATTTCGTATTAAGATGTTCAGATTTCGTTATTTTTTTAAAATGCAAGGTCTTACATTGTGTTGAGTATGAGGAATATAAATTTTCTACTAATTTTTTTCAAAAATTGAAGCACTTGTAGTTCAAATTTGGCCTTATTTCATAAATTCCCATAAAAGAGAATAATTATCTAAATATATCAAATAAAGTCAATAATTCACCAAACTTTAATATTGAGTGCCATATGATGTGCAACAAGTGTAGAAAAAGTTTGGAGATGAAAATCTAAAAAAAAAAAAAATTCCGTGGCGTCTTTCCCGTGAGAAGCGAGGGTACCGAGCTCACCGGAAATGGGGCCCTTTCACGAGAGGCCTTTGTTTAGCCCACGGGAAAGGCGGCTCACGGGAAAGTCTTTCCCGTCGGCTAAACGAAGGCCTCACGGAAAGGGTGGACGGAGGGGGACGGAGCGGGGGGGGCGGCGGCGGCGTTCCCTTTCCGTGAGCTCCCATCTCACGGGGAAAGGGTTGGGAGATTTCCCGTGAGCTGTCCATCACGGGAAATTAGATATCCCGTGGGTATTTTCTTTCCCGTGATGTTTCTGTTGGCTCACGGGATATCTTGTTATTTCCCCTGATTTTTTTCTCTTAGCTCACGGGGAAAAGAATTTCCCCACGGTAACGTGCAGAAATCCGGTAGATTCATATACAGGTTGGCTGGCAGCTTAGCTGTATCAAATACACAAGCGATTGCAAATATTTTGCATTTGAGGCCCAACACATGAGAAAGAAACGGCGACTCTAGCTAGCACCTGGCTGCCACAACTAGAATAATAAATTTCTCTTAGTGGGGTTCCGGTAGTGTTTTTGCATTAAAATTTATTATATTTTTGCTACTAATTGTGTTCTAGAGTGATATCCCCATGTACTATGAACAATGGTAGTGTGTTCTATTAATACTTAAAAATACTAGGAGAATCCGCCATTTTGGTAGTGTGCAAGGAAGCTTTGCTACAAGGCAAGCACCCATTCAACCATCTCTCTCCTAACGGGGCAATATTTTAAGTGATGTTGTGTTCTAGAGTGATATCCCCACGTACTATGAACAATGGTAGTGTGTTCTATTAATACTTAAAAATACTAGGAGAATCCGCCATTTTGGTAGTGTGCAAAGGAAGCTTTGCTACAAGGCAAGCACCCATTCTTTTTTTTTTTGAAAGATCCGGCAAGCCGGCTTTGGTTATATTAAGAAGAAGGTAGCAAACAACAGTGGCAGCGAAGCGCCGGTCCCTGAACCCAGCCTAGGCTGTTTCGGGGCTTAGGTACAAAGTTGATTACTCATGCACTAATGACAACACACAACGACCTAGGCGCCTAAGCTCCCGGCTCAGCTGCGACGGCTACAAGCAACCTGTAAAAGTCCTGGTCATCCATATGGGCTGCCTTACGGATGGCCACGACTGCCTCTTACGGAAGGCCGAGCCCGTACATATCGATACAGGATGTGATCGCTTCGTCCGGAGCCAATGCCGTTGACTTTCCGTCGATGAAGGAGAGCTCCGCCTAAGCTTGTGTTGGGCACGCTCAGCAACTGGAACTGCCGATGGTCGAGCTGCCAGCCGTGCACTCGAGCGGGCAAGCACCCATTCAACCATCTCTCTAACGAGGCAATATTTTAAGTGATGCGGAGGGCCCATTCAACCGTCTCTCTCCGAACGTGGCAATATTTTAAGTGGCACGGAGCGCACATCTCGCCGACTCAAACACGTTATCATATCTGCTCTTAGACGTGTCAACTATGCATGGTCTCATGTGTGATCATTGAAGGCGCCCTTTGAACAACTACGTTGCCCAGTGGACCAGAACGTGGTTTGACGTGGAGCGAGGTGTAAAATAAGCAGCACGAGGTTGCGATGCGAATTGGGGGTGCCCCGTACCTTACCACAGCCTCAAACGTGAGGCGACGTTGCGGTAAACATTCCTGAAACTTCGTTTCTAGACCATGAACGGACATAATTAACATGGTGTCACTTTGCGCCATGTCCAAATGAACCCAAGGTTTAGAAAGAGAAAAATTAATGAACCCAAGGCTTTGAAAGAGAGAAAGTATTACTTTCTAGATCCGTGAAGTACTCAAATAAATTTTGCCAGGCTTCAGATCCAAGAAGCCACAATGCATGAAATCCAAGGGCTCCCCTGCCGGTTTGGATTGGATCACCGACAGAGCAAGCTAGCAGTAGCAGCACCTGCATTTCTCTAGCACAATCAAGGGCGGCAGCAGCGGCCTGGGGTGAGGAGTCAACGGGAATATCGCCAGGCAATGTGGCACGCGTGGGGTGCAGTGTAGTGTAGGGCCACCATGGAAGCACGCGCTAGTGGGGAATACATCAACTTGGTTCCGTTTGACGAGAAGAAAGATGTGCATCTAACCGACGTTAGTTAGCCAGCAACCCAGCGCCCCGGCGTCCCGGCGTCACCGGCCGGCCGGAAGTGTTCATTTGGACCTCCACCGCCCGGCGTCACTCAAACACAACTTAACTCACAAACTCGGCGGGCCGGGATCTGTTCTTCGCCGATCGCTTGGAGGCATCATGGAGGAGGCTCCTGTGGTTGTGACCGCAGCCACGGGTGCCCTGGGTCCCGTCGTAGCAAACCTGAGCACTTTACTGCAGCGGGACGGCGAGTACAAGCTTCAGCGAGGTACACGTAAGGACATCAAGCGCATCAGATCCAAGCTCAAGTCCATCCACTCAATCCTTTGGGAGATATGGGAGAGGGTGAATGTTGATGCGGAAGGCAAGAAGCTGAGGATGGAAGCGTGGCTTCTCGCCGACGACATGAACGACGCCATCGACGAATTCATCCTCAGTTTGAAGCGCAGCAACGACGGCAGGCGCTTCATCGAGGAAAAGATCCAGTCAAGTCCTTTCAAGGATCTGAAGAGAAGAGCCGACAATGTGTGGGAACGGTGCCGCAAGAAGTGGAAGAAGATGGAGACTGCCCACACCACCTTCTGCAGCTTACTTTCAAGAACAAAATCCACCATCGACTCTGGTCCTGGCAAGCGCCATAGAGTCGTTGATCCTTATGTCCACAAGGACATTTCAGATCTTGTGCAGATGGAAAAACCGAGGGATAAGCTCATCAAACATCTGGTACGAGAAGAGGAGAACACACCGCAGCTCAAAATGGCATCCATCCTTGGAGCTGCCGGGATGGGCAAAACAACCGTTGCCCGCCTTGTGTATGAAGCGATTGAAGATAAGTTCGAGGCCCGGGCTTTCGTTTCAGTCATTTTATGTCATAACATGACGGAGGTTCTTGCAAGAATTTACCAGCAAGTACAAGGCCTAGCTCATACTACTGTTGTACCACTTGCTGGCACCAAAGCAGCGCCGGCAGAGAAAAAACATCTCATCGACGACATATCGAATTTCCTGAAGGACAAAAGGTGCGCATATTTACATCTTCTTCACTCCAACGTCTATCTGCAAACGATACTGCAATCCATCATAACATCATACAATAGTCATTCATAGTTATACATTGTGATTTTTAATCTATAATTTAATCATATTTGATTGACAAATAGAAGATAGACTTTTTTTCCTCCCGTTGGTGGATGTCTCCCGCTCCCACACTCCCAGCCCGGCTCCCGCTCGCCCCAACGATCGCCGCCACGTCCACCTCGCCCAACCACCATCACCACCCCACCAAAGGCCTCACGTCATCCAAGTTGTATCATCCCTTCTCCCTCCGCCCCTACTGCCATCATCTAGATCACCCATCCTTGTCGCGTCCCTCGTTTCAATTCCGTTTTCATTCTAAATGTCGTCCATTTCCTTCTCGTCACTCCTCCCGGTCGCCTCTTGGTCCGCCGTGTTTGTTCTTGTGTTCTCCGTGTTCGGGTGTCTTGCCAAAATGTTGCTAATGTGCTGTCGTTCTGGGTAGCCTGCACGGGAAAATATCTTGTGAAAACCACATCTTAGGTGGAAACATGGAAACCAATTCAAAAAGACATATCTTGGCTGTTTCAAAAATTTTGAAATTTTACACACCCATAGTGCATACAGATATGTACTCATATGGGGGGGGGGGGGTTGAAGTAGACTTTTTCCATGGTAATTCGGTAAAAAAAGTTATACTGCATGGTAAGTGCCCATCGGCCACAGGCAGTGTGACCAATACTGTACACAAAATATATACATGCACACCGCATTTTGAGAAGAGGATGTATATACAGGTAGCTAGTAGCCTAGTACCAGCTGATTGTAATTGACAATATTGTCTCTTTCCACTTTTACACAGATACCTGGTTATAATTGACGATATCTGGCATTGCCGGGAATGGGAAGCCATCAAGAAGTCCCTTCCAGCTAATAACATGTGCAGTAGAATTGTCACGACGAGTCGTGTCAAGTCTATAACTGAGAAGTGGCGTGATGATTTTGGTGCCTTGATCCACAAAATTGATAAGGCTAATAGCCACAGTACTGTGAAAATGTGTCGAGATATGCCATTAGCAGTGGCTTGTATGATGTCGGCATTGGCCAAGGAGCGAGAGCGCCTGGAACAACGAGATGGACTGTGTGTACTAAACACACTTGGTCTGCAAGACAGGATTGAGGAGCAAATTAAGCGAAATGGGATTCAGAAGACTCCAGGGTTTGAACCATTGGTACAGAGTTTGGAGCTTGGCTACAACCATCTTCCTCATCACATGTTAAAAACTTGCTTGTTGTACTGCAGCATATACCGTGAGGATCACATGTTTATAAGGCATGATTTGGTCACGCGATGGATCGCTGAAGGTTTCATTTGTAAGGAGGAGGCAGCAATAGATTACATTGACGAGCTTGTCAGCAGGGGATTGTTTCAACAAAATCAATTTTCCTTCGGAACTTATTACAGTGTGCACCCCATGATGCGAAATTACCTTAGACAGAAGTTGCGAGAAGACAATTTCATCACTTGCACTTCTGATGGTGTTCCATCCTCTCCAGTTGGCCGGATATGTATTGACTATAGGCCAAGCAGTGATGCGGTGGAGCAAATGGATCCCATGTCAGGAATTGATGATTGGCATCATATCCGGTCCCTTGTTGTTTTTAAAGATGCCGATAGGGTCCCATACAAGCATTTGCAATGCCTGCGAGTGTTGGATGTTCAATACGATTTGTATCAGCTTCTTGAGAATCAACATCTCAAGGATATATGTGAGCTGCTCCATCTCAGGCACCTTTTATTAGGATCACGCAGCCTGTTTGGTCGGCTGGGGATTACTGAGATACCAGCAGAGATAGCGAGGCTGAAGAATTTGGAGACTTTGGAAGTGCATGGAACAAAGATCAAAAGACTGCCTACTGAGATCGGTGACCTCAAGCAACTGAGAACTTTGGACGCACTTTCAAACAAAGAACTCGCAGAGCTGCCTCGGGAGATGAGGAACCTGCAGCATTTAGAGAGACTGCGCATCCGTGACTCAAACATCAGAGAGCAGGCCTGGGAGATCATCGGGACACTGAAGAAACTGAAGACTCTGGATGTGAGTGAGAACCATGAGCTCTCAGGGATACCAAGGGACATTGGGGAACTGCAGCAGTTGAAGAATCTGAACGTGAGTCAGAACAGAAGGATCACAGAGCTGCCCAAGGAGATTGGGAACCTGCAGTGTTTGGAGACACTGGACATGAGTAAAACACACATCACAGAGCTGGCCCGTGAGATCGGCAATCTCCACCAATTGGTGTATCTGGATTTGTCTGAGACAAACATCACAAAGGTGCCTCGGGATATTGGAAAACTGCAGCATTTGGAGTCCCTATATTTGAATGACACCATGGTAAGGAAGATGCCAAGGGAAATCGGGGGACTGCAGAATCTGAAGAATCTAAATGCAGAATTCGGCACGCTACCCTTTGAAGCTGGTCAGCTTTCAAAATTGGAGGGACTGCCTAAGTGGGTCCGCCGAGCTTGGAAGAATAGTGATCTTGCGTTCTTGCTAGCCGGGGAGATCCTGTCCTTTATAGCCTATGATGATGGCGGACTAATCAACCACACGAAGCACATGCACATTCCGCCGTGGATCAAAGAGCACTTCAACAATATTGGGTACTTGGACATCAGGATCTGCAAACTAGAGGAGCATGATATGAAGATTCTGCGGGAGATGCCCTACCTTCAGAACCTCATGCTAAGGTTCGATGGTGTACCCAGAAAGCCTATAGTCATCAGCAGTGGAGGGTTTGCAAAGCTCTTGAAACTCGTTATTGACAGCCAAGTGCCATGGGTTACCTTCCAGGAAGGAGCTATGCCCACGCTGATTTGGATTGCATTCGAAATATTCCAGTTCTACGGTGGACCACCAAATACAGACCATCATATGGGTATCAAGCACCTCGTGAGCCTCCAAGAAGTCAGCTTCCGATGCAACCAATGGTATCGAGGAGACAGCCTGTGCATCAGCGCCACGATTGACGTCATGAGGAAAGAAGCCAGGGAGCATCGCAACGGGATTAGACTTAGAGTGTCAGGCAAGGATGATGAGATTTTCCCACAGAACAGTATTGCACAAAGTTCTCAAGATCGAAGCGGTGAAGCTTGCAGTAGCAGTGGGGCCCAAAAGATCAATGAGATCCAAGCTTAATCCATCTTCTGCACAAGTACTACGTACGTAGCATTTGTTTTACTGATTATATTGCATTTTATTTTACTACTACTAATTAATAATGATACACTTTCTGTTGGCAGGCCACCGCGATCATTACGTCCACGGAGCCGTGTTCCAGACTTCCACCGATCAATCATGATTATGTTTATTTGCTTGACATTTTCTGCTCCAAAGGCATCGACGACATCATCACGAACCTCATTCTGCACCGATCTTTGCTGAGCTTTCTAAATATCTGCCCTCTGCTATTTGCATGCCAAAGTTGATTGATTACCTACACACTACACTACGTTTAATTTCCTAGTTTCAGTCGTTGCTTTACACTGCCGCCATGCACCAGTTCGGCCGTCCTTATTATTAGTAGTAGTACATGTTAGTAGTAGTATTATTAGTATTCATTCAACAATCGGGCCTGTTCGGCCTGCATACTTGGAACTTATTGTGTGGTGTGCATTATGGAGTGATTTGCCAAACCTAGCTATGTTGTGCTTACTTAATTCTGAGTCTTCAACTTATTGTAAAGATTTGTACTATAAACGTGAATTTAATGTCCAGTGTGATACATTAATTGTGATATGTGTTTTATAATGTACGTGTGTTGATGATCGATCCTTTTTATCTAAGAATTGGCAAAAGCAGAAAAATATTTCAAGCCTGAGCAGGCTAATCATGATGTCGTAAACAGAGCAGAGCAGAGAAAGGGAGGCTGTGAAACGCTCTGCTATGTGTGCCTGTCATTTGCTTGTTCTGATTTAACAAATAGAGACTTGGTTTTAAATAATAGAGCACTATGGGTCTAATAATCCAGAAACTGGTGGAGACCATAGGTTTGCTTTTTTTACTCTCTCAAATATGATTTGCAACCGTCTATCTGTCTTCCACTATGACCGATATGTTTGGCCTTGTGATGAACAAAAGGAGGATTCATACTGAAGAAAATGAAAACTCTGACTTGAGTTACAATTACAACCAACCATCACAGTATTGCTAGCCACGTACGTTACCGCTATTGGGGACACTGAAGAAATTTGTGTGGGGAGCTGCAGCTGAAGAATCTGAACATGACGAGTTCCAACCATGGGACCACAGAGCTACCCAAGGAGATTAGGAAATCTGCAGCATTTGGAGACCGTGGACGTGAGTGGAACAGGGATTAATTGAAGAGCTGCCCGACCAGGTTAAGAAACCGCAACTTCCGGAGACTGTGTGAGCAGGCGTAGCCTTGTTGGGGAAGAAGAAGGAAGGAATCGAATGACAGAACAAGAACAAGAACGAAATAGTTCGAAGGAGTGCTTAACGAAAAATACAACGGAGTTTAACATATTATTACATTCCATTCCATCCTTCTCTCCTGTATTTCATCATCATTCTCACTCCATCCACTCTGGGCCTGCGGTCTTGATGTGGGCCGCCGCGCTCTCGCGGGCCTGGCCTGTTCCCAGACGGTTCTCTTGTTGCATTTGCCTCCATCAGAGTCATGTTTCAGAGTAGCAGAAGTAGAGGTGGTGCTGACATTCTGGACGTCAGTCACAACCACGGGACCACAGAGCTGCCAAGTGAGATCGGGAAAATCTCCACCAGTTGAAGAGCTCTGTATTCGTGTGTTGCAAGGATCACCAATCTACCTTGGGATATTGGGAAAACTGCAGCAATAGAGACATAACATTTGACTGGTATGAAAGTGTGAAAGGTACCAACGGAAATCAGGGTACAAGCTCAGTTTTCGAGTCCACAGCCAAGTGTTTCAGACTTGCTTCCACCTAAAAAGTGCAGTAGATTTTATAATTTATATTTTATATCCCCAAGGCATCCACATCATCACTGTTCGATCGCTACGCAAGATGGGAATATGATTTCTCCGTATTCAGGAACAGAGCATGCTAAGCTTTCTACTATGTCCGGCTGAACCACACCATATGCGACGTCGCGGGCATCGTGCACTTCATGCGCACCGTCGGCGAGCTCACCCGTGGCCTCGCCCGTGTGGTCCCGTGAGATCCTGGACGCCCG
>JADLZK010010896.1:0-84562 GCA_015847255.1 Hyparrhenia diplandra
GGCCGGACTCACTGGCGGGTCGGTTAGCGATCCGGTCCGGGCGTCGGTCGGATAAGCCTGGCGGGGACCTACGCGGGGCGCGCGACGGACCGTCGGTTGGCTCGGCCTGATGCGTCGCGTCGGTCCGGGCGTCCGGTCACCCCGACGCGCGCGGACGACGCCGAGGCGTCCGGTCAATCTGGGACGTGCGTCGGTCGTGCGTCGTCACCACCAGCCCGGCGAACAACTGGCCTGCCCGGCGACTCACCAAAATCGATTCAAACTCACTCAAATCGAAACCTCGGGTCACAAGAATTGAGCCATAGCATCTAGGCATGTGGGTGACCATTTCCCCTTGGAAATTTCGAGATTGATGGAGTGAATCGAGAAAATCGCGGATCACACGAAGAACACACCCAAAGGTCACCTTGATCCAAAACTTCGCCCGATCTACGTGCTCGTGAGGAATTAGCTCAAACCCTTCGGTGGAAATGATCCTCTCACGTCCTAGCACGAATCAGCGCCAAGAAAAGCGAGATCAAGCGGTGCCAAAAAACGAAGAAATCGCGAGAGAAAAGGGGAGAGGATGAACTCGGGAAGAACAAGTGAAGAACTCAAAATCGGCTCAAGAACAACAAAAGAACCGATCAATCGATCAAAGCGTCACCCCTGTGACGGGCTAATCGGCTAGCCCTTGCTGCGCAAATCTTGGTACAAATCGGTGGACCTCTCACACCTCGGTCACTGTAACCCTAAGCTGGAAAATATGAAAATGAGAGGCAAGGGAGGATGAAGGGGGGGTATGCCTGCGCTAAATAGCCCCTATTCCCTCTGCCTAAACTACCCTAGGATACATGAGTCGATTTTGTAACCCTAAGGCTATTTCCGTCGACTCTGGGTAATCTTCGATCCGACGGCCAGCGCCTTCCTCACGGTAGCCTTGCCTCCACGCAATCTCCCGATGCGCCCGCGTAAAGATCGCTCAGGTCGAATCGGAACACTTCGGGTTTGAGGCGCAAACCCGCGAAAACCGCGCGCCTGTGGTTTTGAGGCACAAACCACCAAACCCGCCCGTGGTTTTGAGGCCCAAACCACGAAAACCCAGCCGATGGTTTTGAGGGCAAACCACCAAACCTCCTGCGAAACTGCGTGTCACCGGCCGTCGCTTGCCGCCCGAGTCGCCAAGTCATCCGAGCTCGCTCTGCCTGCACGCTCGCCGTCTTGACCCGTCGACACGGTCCTGCCCCGTCCTCTTGCATCCGTCGATGCCGGATGTGACCACCATGGTAGCGCGAAACACCCGGTCCCTCGGTCAACCCTCGTCCGTCCTTCACCTCCGGTCCGTCGGCCCGGCCGCGTCCTCCTTGGCACCTTCACCTCTCGTCGGCTACCATCTCCGAGCTCCACCACGCACAACCACGAACCAAGAATCGTCTTGACACACTCCCGTGTCTTGGGTGAACCATAGGCGAAGCGAGAAAAGATAAAGAAAATAGAAAGAATGTTGAGTGTTGACAATCACTACATCAAAACTAAACACATTTGAGACAAATCAACCATGTGTTCGCAATCTCCCCCCCTTGATGAGTGCATTGTCAACATTCAACACAAAAACGAGAATAAGATAGAAGAAAGCACATCGAGGCAAGCTAAGACAACCTAAGCTGGATAGCAAACATGGAGCAAAAACTTGGTTCCCAAAAGACATGGGCAAAAAGCTCGACACAACCAAGCTAAACAGACGACTAGTCCTCAAGAAGAGGTAGAAGCGGGCTCAACACCACTAGCACAGCTCCAAACCAATCTCTACCAATTTCTTTCACACACAAGCTAGACCCTCAAAAGCAGAGAGGCAAAGGCTCAACACATCTAGCTCAAAGTGGTAAAGAGATACTCCCCACGAGTTACTCCCCCTTGACTAGTGCGAGTCCTTTGAAGATACCAATTCAAGATACCAATTCACAATTCAACTGTCTTTTGTATCTTTCTCCCCTTGTTGGCACATGCACTAATCAAGCGATGAAAATGCATGCAAAGTGCAATGAGTGAGCTCAAGTTTATAGTCATCCAAATGAGAAGATGCTCTAGGTAGTGTCATGGCAACAAAATCAAGTGCTTAACACGGTGCTCAAAACGATCAAAAGATATGAGATATAACTTGAAAGCATTTTTGATTCAGTTTTAAGCATTTCAGAAAAGGTGTCCACCACAAAAGAATAGCACATAGCATAAGTAAAATTTGGAAATCTACCAAGTGCTACACATGTATATCAAGAGGACTACCCCAAGCAAAGTTTATCCATCATGCCAAAGAAAAGAACCAACACTTGCCAACAACATTTTAAGATTATCGGAGATTTAGCGGATACAAGCATTGGTCCAAAGACATGAGTGCAGTGGTTATCCACAACCGTCTGCCTTACTAATCAACCATGTCAAGCCTATGCATGTGAGCAATCGAGAAGCTTAAGACAATAGTGCAGGTCAAACACTACCAAGCTCGAGGTTCAACTCAAGTGCAATGAGAAGCAGTCCCAAGACTTGGATGTGGGGACGGTATGGACCCATCTCGATCTTTTTTCCATACACTTAACTTAGATTTCAGATTTTTAGCATATGAAAGCATGTGGTCATCTAAGCAAGTGTATAACTTCGAGTGAATGAGACATAGTCACCTTAGCATACATGATAAGCACAAAGGATCTCAACAACTTAAACATGCTAGGAACTATCTCAATGGTGAACATTTTGCAAGATTCATCGATTTGTTAAGCAAGTTCACATGAAAAACGAGCTTTGCTCATAACATATACCAATTGAATGAAGGAGCACAAGCTATAAGCACCAACAAGTAATTGTTACACTAAAGCGAGCATAGTCTCATTGTGATCAATATAACCAAGAAGCTCAAGATGCAAAAGTGTACATGATGAATGCAATATGATACAAGATGATGCACAAAGTAAAGCAACCTAGCACTACAAGCTGTACATCAACTTCTGAGCTACCCCTCAAAGGGATAGCACACGCCCAACTCTCCTCGAAAATTTGGGCAAAACGGACTTGATCTAATGGCTTGGTGAAAATATCCGCAATGCTGTTGTTACGTGTACACATCTTTGAACATCTATATCCCCTTTCTCCTGGTGATCTCTCGAGAAAGTGGTACCTCACCTCTATGTGTTTGGTGCGGGAATGCGGAATTTGGGTTCTTGGCTACACTCACGGCTCCCATGCTATCACACAACAAGGGTACACGTGAAAAGCTCAAACCAAAGTCTCTCAAAGTGGCAACCATCCACAGCATTTGGGAACAACAAGCGGCAGCAGCAACATACTTCTGCTTGGGACGGTCGGTGACGACACGGCGCTTACGAGGCGACCAAGACACAAGAGAAGTACCAAGAAACGACAAGTACCAGAAGTGGACTTTCTATGCATACGATCACCAGCATAATCAGAATCGGAATAGCCAACCGGGGAGAGAGTGGAAGAAGCCGGTACCATAGGCCAAAGTCGAGGGGTAAACGCAAGTACACGAAAGATCCTCTTCACCGCCTGATAGTGAGAGGTGCGCGGCGGGCTAAAACCGTGCGCAGAGGCACACAAGCAAACGGATGTCGGGCGCGTCGCCGTCAGGTACAGCAGCCGAGCGATCATGCTTCGTACTCCCTTTGGTCCACAAACTTCTCCATCCTTGTCTCCGCCCGGGGCCGTCGTCGTCCGACATGGGCGTCGAAAGAGGCTTGGCCTCACCCATGCGAAACTTACGGATCATGTCCCGTGTACTTGCCCCCGTGTACAAAGATCCCATCCTTGGTTTGCTTGATTTGAAGTCCAAGGAAGTAGGTCAACTCGCCCATCATGCTCATCTCGAACTCCCTGCCATAATCCTACGCAAAACTTCGATACCATAGCATGTGAAGAGCCACCAAAGATGATATCATCCACATATATACGGACTAGGAGTATGTCATTGCCCTTCCTAAGCGAAACAAGGTCTTGTCTACAGCCCCCATCACAAAACCCTTAGCTAATAGGAAAGCTTTCGGTCTCTCATACCATGCTCGGGGGCTTGTTTGAGACCGTACAAAGCCTTGTGCAACTTGTACACATAATCGGGTGTTTAGGATGCTCAAACCCCGGGGTTGCCTCACATACACCTCCTCCTCTATGAACCCATTTAGGAACGCACTCTTGACATCCATGCGGAAGAGCTTAAAGCCCTTCGAGGCTGCAAAGGCAAGCAAAATCCTAATGGCTTCTATGCGGGGCTCTGAGGAGCGAAGGTTTCCTCATAGTCTATACCCTCTTTCGACAAAACCCCTGGGCAACTAATCGGCTTTGTTTCTCACAACCACCCCATCCTCACTCTGTTTGTTCTTAAACACCCACTTGGTTCCTATGGGATGACACTGAAGTTTGGAGGTGGCACTAAGACCCGGACTTGGTTTCGGGCTCAAAGTTTTGCAACTCTTCATGCATGGCATTGACCCAATCGAATCGGATAAAAGGCTGTGTCAACATCTTTGGGCTCAATAGTGGAAACGAATGCGAGAATGAGCAAAATGACACATGGCATAAGATTTGGAGCGAGTTACCCTTTGATCAAGCCCTCAATCATGGTCTCACGGGGGTGACGACGCTGAATGTCTTTGAGGCGCTGTTGGCGTAGATGTCGCCTCCCCTCATTTGGAGTGGGAACCTCCTCAGTGCAGCCCGTCTCGCCCTGCGAGGGAGCTGCTCCAACGGACCCCGTGAAGTAGTGGTAGTAAGGGTGCAGTCCGTGAGTGTCGTCGTCGTCGCGAGGGTCGCATGGGGCAAGCGGTGGAGTCGCCCGGGATCACCCGACCAACATCTTCTGCTCCTCCTCCACAAAGATGCTCTGCTCCATCTCTTCCTTTCCTGCACACTCAAAACACGGAAAGAAGAACAAGGCGCGAGTCTCGCCGAAGGTAACCTCACATGTCTCTACAACGCGGTTAGTCTCAAGGTTAAGAACCCTGTAGGCATGTGAGTGCAAAGCATATCCAAGAAAAATGCCATCAGCTGATCGAGACTCAAACTTGTCAAGATTACCTTGCTTGAGAATGAAGCACCTGCATCCAAACACCCGGAAGTGACTCACCTTGGGCAGTCTTCCAAACCGCAACTCATATGATGTCTTCTTGGTGAAAGCACGGAGGAAAATGCGGTTGGAGACATGGCATGCCGTGTTGATTGCCTCAGCCCAATACTTCCTCGGCGTCTTGTGTTCATCAAGCATGGTCCTCGCCATCTCCCCAAAGCGTCCGATTCTTAGCTCAACAATCCCGATTCTGCTGCTGCGGAACATAAGGGCTAGAAAACTGGTGCTTTCGACACCCAAGTTAGCACAAAGAGACGGCCGAGAGTTCTTAAATTCTGTGCCATTGTCACTGCGAATCGCTCGAATGGCTGTATCTGTCAACTCAGTTCTCAGTCTCAAAAACAAATCGCGAGCAAAACCGAAAGCCTCATCCTTGCCTTCCATGAAAAAGACCCAAGAGTATCTCGAAAAATCGTCAACGATCACTAGACAATACCACTTCCCACCCACTGACCTCACGAGATGGACCAACGGTGTCCATGTGAAGGATCTCTCGGTCTCGAGGTCATAATCTGCCTTGGCTTGGGTGGTGGGAAGCGGATACCATCTTCGTGGACGCGAGGGGATGGCAAACCAAATCCTTCTCAATTTTGAGTTTAGGCAATCCTCGGATTAGACCCATGGAACTTAACCTCGTGAGAAGGTCAAAGCTCAGGTGTCCAAGTCTCCTATGCCATTTCCACAAATCGAGGGAGGACCCGGCCAACAAGCAACAAGAAGTGCCAAAGCCACGAGAAAAATCGGCCGCGAAAGACTTGCCCAAATGGCACGATCCAGCAAATAAGATCATCGCGAGAGTCCAAAACTTCGAGCATCCAACAACAAAAGCGTACCTCATACCCATCCGCCATGGGAGGGAGAGAGTAGGTTGAAGTGCGGGTTGGGAGGCGCCACATCCTTGAGCACAAAGTGGTCATTGATCCGATGGACCCTCGAGATAGAATCTTCCCTCTGTTCTTTGTCCCCGAAAGTGATGTACTCTTTTTGTCTTCATGGGGGTGAGGTGGAGAACCATTTGGAGTTTCCGGTCATGTGTCGAGAACGGCCGGAGTCAATGAGCCACATGTCCTCCGGCCTTCCGGCTGTATCAACGATAAAACATGGGATGAGCATATGGCACAACTTGGGGTTAGTAAACTTGGAAGAGTACCGGTGTTGACCATCTTGCCCCAAATATGCATTAGGCAAAACAAACATCCACGCCCCATCTTCTCAAGCGCTTACCACGCACAACAAAGCGTGGTGCTCTCCTCTTCTCAACCTCAAAACTCCCAAAGCGAGGATCTACATTCACTTTCGCGGAGCTCGACCCCAAACGGTCTCACAAACCGTGGCCTAAACCTCGAGACCTCCTACCTTCGGGCCTAGCAAGCTGCCTCACGAACCAGCTGCACACCCCTCTCATACAAGCCAAGTGGTGGGTGGTACATGTCACGGTTCTCAAACTCCCTCTACGCCTAACATCCCTCTTCCTCCTGAAGCAAAACTCAACCAAGTGACCATCTCTCGGCAATACTCACGGTGATACCTCACCTCTCTCTTGGGTGGTGGTTGGTTCACTCTCTTGGGTGGATGGTTCACTCTTGTTGTGGTCTTGGCTTTAGGAAGGGTTTCCTCGGGGATCTGGGCAAAGTGTCAAGTGGGTTCTTGAGGTGGTTCGGTTTGGGGGAAGCCACACTTGTTTGGGAGGTGGAGTCTTGGTGGGCTCTTGGAGAATGCCATTTTGCACAATGGGCTTGGTAGGCTCGGGTGGGGTGATCTTGGTCGGCTTTGGGAGTGTTTGTTGGTTTCTCACTCAAGCTCAAACCACTACCCCGACCAACCTTACCATAGATAACTTCACCCTTCCCACCTATAGCAAAGCCTAATCCCGATGTGTCAGTCCCCCTCTTGGGCCGACTCATCATCATGCCAAGCTGCGGCTCTCCACAAGACACCCAACTCAAGGCAGGCGAAGATACTTGATCTCCTCTTGACTCTCCCCTTGTCATGCCTACAAGACATGAGCTCCAACTCCAAAGCTTCACACTTAGCACATCCCAGCACGGTGCTATCTCGAGTTGGCCTTCTCAAGCACGGCAAGCTTGGATGGTCTTCTCTGCCAACTCGGATCGCAAGTCGGGACGGGACTTGCACGCACTCAACAACATCGGCCTAGACTTCAAATCAACGTGCTCATCTAGCAAAGCCGAATACTTAGGCGCAAAGACATGATGCTAGACATATGCACGGCACAAGCATCACACTCCGTCTCATCAGAGACATCGACAGGCTTCTAAGCAACTCTATCTCCGTCACGACCATCTCCCACTTCTCCTTGTACTCCCTTTCTCTCCCTAGCGCACGGCTTAAGCAACTTCTCTTGACACACAAGCGCATCGCCCAAAGATTCAACCTCATCGAGAGAGATTCAATCGTAGGAGGTACCTCGGAGGAAGAAGAATCGTTGCCGTGTGGCTTGGCGTCGGCCGGTCACCGCTCCATCGAGGGCCATGGTGCGAAGCCCCCGGGCTTGGAGTCGGTGACGAAGCAAAGTCCATTGACTTGTCCTCAACCTTGCGCTTCGGACTCCTCATCGCTTGAGGAAGATTGTCCGTCAGAAGAGTCGTTGTCGAGGTCGGGGGGGAAGCAAGGAAGGCGTGCTTGTGCTCCTTGGCACGCTTGAGGTACTTCTTCTTGATCGCCTCCTTGTCGAAGCCCTTCTTGGACTTGTGCTACCGGAGGTGTACTCGCGCGCTTGTCCTTGCGCTTGTCGGCGTCGTACTTGCTGGAGTAGTACTTTTCGCCGGGAGTACTTGTCCTTGCTCTTCTTGGGGCAGGCGACAGCGAAGTGGTCGGATCTCGCACTTTCGAAGCATCCGCCCTTGGAAGCACCGCCACGCGGCCGGTTCATGCGGTTGTTGTGGAACCCAGCGAGAATCGGTGATGACTAGTGCAAGCTCATCATCCCAAGGCTCTCCATCGCTCCTGTCACGGACACCAAAGGAAGACAAAGGCGAAAGAAATCTCGTGAAGGGTTAGCGGAAGAAGCTGGAACCGCTCTTACCGAGAGGCGAGTGCAACATTCGGCTGATGGGTTCTTGAGCCGCTGGATGCGGGCCTCAATCTCGAAGACTTGAGCTTCTTTGTAGAGCTCGTCGGGAGTGAGGGTGTCGTAGTTGGCGGACTCCATGATCGCGGACACCTTCACATCCCCACCTTCCGATCCAAGGCGTACAAGAGCGCGCATCGCCTTCTCGTGCTCGTCCAACCTCTCCAGAAGGCTTGTTCGCACGAAGCTTGTTGCGGTCGTGCGAAACCTAGCAAAGAGAGAATCGATGGTCTCGCCATCAAGCTGGATGAGGTTATTGTACTCTCTCTTGTAGGTTTCGTAGAGGCGGGCCTTGACTTGTGGGGTTCCCTCATGGTAGCTCTCGAGAGTCTTCCACACCTCTCTAGCGGTCTCACAAGTGGCTACCCTCTCAAACTTCGCTCTCCTTGAGGCTCGAGAACAAGACACTCCTCGCTCGGTTGTTGGCATTGTGTTGGGCTATTTGATCCTCACCCACTCGGCGGCAAGCACTTGGTAGTTCTCATCCTCAACGATCTCCCCACACTCTCCAATCTATCCCCATGAGATGCGCTTGCATCTTAATCTTCCAATAGGGATAGTTGGTGCCATCGAACTCAGGAGGCTTGCCACCAAAGTGACCAAACCTCTCCATGTCGCCTTCTGCGGATCAAGAACCGGTTAAGGTGGATTTGATCCTTAACCTGCTCGATACCAATTGAAGGACCGAAGCGGCGACCAGAGGGGGTGAATGGGAGCCTCAATTAAATTCTTCGAATTAGATGACTTGTAGCTCTCTCGACCCCTCGGGGCAAAAGCACACACCACACGGTATGATCACGACCTTGGATGCAAGGTGGATGAGCTAGAGTTTGCTCTAGACTCACGGATCAGGAAACCGAAACGAAACAAACACGCAAAAGAGCGAGGAAGAAAACAGCCTGGAAAGTGGCGGACTCAGCGGCCGGGACTCACCGGCGGAGTCCGGTCCAGCGTCCGGTCAGGCGTCCGGTCGGATCGCCCTGGCGGACCTCTCGCGCCAGACGCACTGGCCCGGACCGACCAATCGCCTGGTCGTCGCGTCCGGTCGGAGCGTCCGGTCACCCCGACGGCAGCGGACGCCGCCAGGAGCGTCGGTCAATCTGGGGACGCGTCCCCGTCCGTCGCGTCCGGTCACCCGGCCAGCCTTGCGCGAGCACACCCCGCCCGGCGACTCACCCAAAATCGATTCAAACTCACTCAAATCAAAACCTCAGGTCACAAGAATTGAGCCATAGCATCTAGGCATGTGGGTGACCATTTCCCCTTGGAAATTTCGAGATTGATGGAGTGAATCGAGAGAAATCGCGGATCACTACGAAGAACACACCCAAAAGGTCACCTTGATCCAAAACTCGCCCGATCTACGTGCTCGTGAGGAATTAGCTCAAACCCTTCGGTGGAAATGATCCTCTCACGTCCTAGCACGAATCAACGCAGAAAAAACGAGATCAAAGCGGTGCCAAAACGAAGAAATCGCGAAGAGAAAAGGGGGGAGAGGATGAACTCGGGAAGAACAAGTGAAGAACTCAAAATCACAGCTCAAGAACAACAAAGAACACCGATCAATCGATCCAAGCGTCACCCGTGACGGGCTAATCACAGCTAGCCCTTGCTACGCAAATCTTGGTACAAATCGGTGGACCTCTCACACCTCGGTCTGTAACCCTAAGCTGGAAAATATGAAAATGAGAGGCAAGGGAGGATGAAGGGGTATGCCTCGCTAAATAGCCCCTATTCCCTCTGCCTAAACTACCCCTAGGATACATGAGTCGATTTTGTAACCCTAAGGCTATTTCCGTCGACTACGGGTAATCTTCGATCCGGCGGCCACAGCGCCTTCCTCACCGGTAGCCTTGCCTCCACGCAATCTCCCGATGCGCCCGCGTGCCGTCCTTCCCGTCCGTCGGAACACGCCGGGTTTTTGGCGCAAACCCCGCGAAACCAGCGCCTGTGGTTTTGAGGCACAAACCACCAAACCCGCCCGTGGTTTTGAGGCCCAAACCACGAAACCAGCGCCGATGGTTTTGAGGGCAAACCACCAAACCTCCTCGACACGTGTCACCGCCGTCTTGACGCCCAGTCGCCAAGTCATCCGGAGCTCCCCGCTCTGCTGCGCTTCGCCGTCTTGACCCGATCGACACGGTCCTGCCCACGTCCTCTTGCATCCGTCGATGTCCCGGATGTCAGCCACCATGGCTAGCCGCCCGGCACCCGGTCCCTCGGTCCAAGCCTCTCGTCCGTCCTTCACCTCCACGGTCCGTCGGCCCGGCACGTCCTCCTTGGCACCTTCACCTCTCCGTCGGCTACCATCTCCGAGCTCCACACACCGCACAACACGAACCAAGAGATCGTCTTCGACACACTCCACGTGTGCGGTGAACCATAGCCGAAGCGAGAAAAGATAAAAGAAAAATAGAGAAAGAATGTTGAGTGTTGACAATCACTACATCAAAACTAAACACATTTGAGACAAATCAACCATGTGTTCGCAGATTCCTTACGCTCGTTCGCATCGTCGGGGACCCGCCTTTGGCGCCGCCGTTCTCCATCTCTCTCTCCCATGGGCGACGCCGCGTTGTTCTTCCCTAGTGCCGCGAGGCACCGGGGTAATTTTAAATTACCATTTAACAAACTTATTTTTATCATGTATTTACATAAAAATTTTACAAGTTACTGAAGCGGTGCACCGGGGTATATTTGTCCGTAGCTTGCCACTTTGCTCCCCACCTCCCTCCACTTGAGTTCCTCAATCGCCCTCTGGCCATGGCTTGCCGCCGCTGAAGCGCTTGGTGAAGCCCTCGCTCTTTGCCGCCACCCGCGAGAACCCCGCCGACCTCGCACTCAAGAGCCTCGCTTCGCCCGCGCTTCGCCGACCAAGCGCGCCTCGCTTCGCCCCCAAATCCGTCGCCGCCCCTGCTTGGACTGAACGGAATGGGAGAGGCACGATGCTAGGTTCACAATTTTGTCAAGTGTAAGATTGAGTAACGGGCTTGCACACTAATTCATCTACCTGTTGGCGATAGCGCGAGGCGCTATGGTCTTGCGAAAATTGGCAATATGGTCCGCCGTCGTGGAACATGTCGACCTTCGGCTCTCTCGAATCCGGGGATTTTATTTTTCACACATTTGCCACTCTTTACGATCACTCTTATTTATTTGCCACTCAAACCCTACATGTCAGTGACTTAGATGGTCCCACCTGTCATTGACACACGGTGGTTGTCATCCGTAAGAGTGACAAATAAATAAAAAATCCTGCCTGTCTCTCACCATCAAATGAAAATAGAACATATAGACATGAGATGTAGTGAGACTATTATTTATTCATCTAAATCTTCGTAATTACAACATAGAGCTCCCACATATATATAGTCCCGCCAACAGAGACTATTCTTTATTCATTTGAATCTTCGTAAAACTCACGAGAGAGAAAAAAAGAGCACAACATTAAACCTTCTTAGTCATATATTCTTGAGGATATTCTATTCTTCATTAATAGGCATTGATCTTCATAATCTATACATAAACTTCAGTATTTTTAGCAAATATGATCTATTCAATCTTTGTAATTCTAGTGGTTTATCTTAAAGGCAGATTTGCTAAAATATGCCCCCTCATAAAGCCAAACTTTGAACTTACTTGTTCAAACCACACTTTTCATAAACGTGTATAATTAAAAATTGGCTCATAATGCTTCATGCATAATGACCACCTTTAGTTATGCAAAACAAATAAATATTATACTTTAGAGAAATAGATCATTTCAAAAGATTATAGAGGTAAATAAATTAATATTCAATATCTTCTAGATAGTGTATCAAACTTATACTAGAGTTTGGATACTTATAATTAATCCTTAGTGGATTTTCAAATTGTATTTTATAAATCTTCGAGATTTTGATTATACAAATCCAGTCTTGTATTTGGCATTTAGGGGATAATTCAATTGCCAAAACCATCATTGCTCTTATACCTTCTATGGTATATAGAGGATATTAACACTACATTGCTAACTTTTCATACACTTTCTAAGTGTTTCGATAACACCTTCATGGTGTTTAAGATCCCTCATTTTATTTCTCTCGGGTCTATATTCACTTCGAGAGATGAATGGTGCTTATTCAAGAATTGACCAGGTAAATCCTCCATGGATTAATTCCTTTAAGGATGTACATTCATTCTTAGTAAACTAATAGTTCTCTCTTATAAGATATATTCTCTACTTCATAAAGTGATATACACAATGACATTGAGTTATTCACTATAAAATCATTCAATGATTGTAATTCTTGTAGGACATGCTCTTCTTGAGACTTGAATATTCATTAGGGAATATATACTTTACACTTTAATACTTAGTATAAGATTTCTATAAGTTACGATTTATATTCTTCAGGAATTATATGGATTTTCATAATCCACATATTAACTGCATATTCGATATTCATTCGTTTCATTTGCCGAGAGATATAGCGAGAACATTCATTTCTTCTTAATAGGAGATTCAACCTCAATTGCTTTCTTTATTTACCCGATATAATCGCTACAAGCGATTTTGCCATGGACTTTGTTTTTCGGATCCAGGGTTCTCATAAGAGAAACATTTACAATTAAAAGAGGGGTTTGTCGATAATTATTTTCTTTCTCCTAGTACTCTCACAATGTGAGAATATTCTATCTCCGCCATTTCCCGGACAAGAGATGGTATATTGTTACGCATACCCAACACTAGTGAGGTGTGCGATAATTGTGTTGGATGTCATCTTCATGATGATCATCTTCATGAGGTGTTTAACCTTCTTCATGAGAATGGAGGAGTTCCATTTCTTTTCTATTTAACGTGTATACGCTAAACTAGAACCCACAAAGGCCCGTCGTAGATTTTAGATTGATAGTATATAACATTTAGTTTACTACTAGTAAACACAACTTCTAGTTCATAACTTCAAGTTACTCCTCTCATTTCAAAAATATCGACATATGCTCTGTTTCGAGGGCTTCACAAGAGCATTAGTCAAACTATTGTATGACTTAGTGTGTGATACTATTCCTCGCTTCAATCTCTAAGGAATATTTTCTCTTAAGATTATTTTTCTTCTATGAAAATAATATTTGGCATTCAAAATATAGGATTTCTCTCCCCTAATGCGAATATTAGATCATTAATAGCATACTTCAAAATATATCCCCTATCATGGGCTTAATTCAAATTCATATATCTCCAACTATAAGTGGAGGCCCATTTATGTATGCTATGATTAAATTTTATGGGAAATATTCACACACATATTTCAATATGGGGGTTATTATTCATTATGCAAATGAAGCTAGAATACTTAAAGTGCATTTAAGAATATTCAGCATTCCTATAAAATCGGGGATGTTCTCCTCCTAATATGCATAAATCATAGTTTAGAAAACTATTTCATTCTCTACCTTCTTTATTAATCAGCCTAAAAAATTCATGCAAGTAATCATAAAAAACGGATCATACACTTCAAATGTATAAAAAAATGCAACATTCAAAATAACATGGAATTTTCTTCTATAATTTTCTAATTGCCTTTAATGTAAAAAAACCCTTGATGCCTTTTCTTCATAAATCCTAAATCATCATAATTGTGTTATCCAATATCTTAGTTCCACAACTATTTATCCCATCAAATGGGTTAGTCTCTATTGAGCAAAATTTTATAAACTTCGCTCCCCCCGATCTTAGGTCGCTTGGCCTAGATCAATCTATTGCTTATGCATATGATGCATCGAGCATAAATCATTCCTTAGTTCAACGGGAACCATATAGACATAGCATGCTAGCTAGCCAATTTACTTATGAGGGAAGCGCAAAGGTAGCTACTAGCTACAACTATATTTGCTATGCTAATATTCATGCAAGAGTAGAGATAGTTGCAGCTCAATGAGATACACATGGATGTGTAATGTGAAATGTTAGTATTCAGTCTAACATAATAGATAACAAAAAAAAAAAACAAAGCTACGAGCTTACATGCAATTAGTGCAAGTAGAGAAAGTTAACTTCGGCCGGAAGGGACGCAGAACTTCAAGTTCGATACATGCACTTGAAGATTGATTTAGGAAGGCTATGCCTATTAAAAAATATTACCCACATTTTCTTATGCCTTTGCCCAAAATCCCTCGCCCTTTTCATGCCATGACTACTTAAAGTAGTGATTTGCTTCATGCATCATCTATGAATAGTCACTTCTAGTGCTTTATATAATCCAATCATACTTATAGTATTAATTAATTATGGCATGAAATTAACATATCCATTTTACTATTAGGTGTACAACAATAGACTTAGGGCAGGATATAACTTTTAATCTTGGGTTAAAATATTAAATACTTAGGATTATACAATTTCTTGGTTAAATCAATCCTTCGAAGATCAATTAATATGCCAAGTATAGTCCAATTGTCCATGTGCTTTTAGAAAATCCAGTTTCTCTTCTACCTACATGGTAGTAATGCACAAAGAACTATCATCTTCATGGTTAACTAAGGCTTCATTGTGGATAAAATTAATGCAAAATTTAATTTCATAGGCAATAGGCAAATGTTTATATGTTTAACATATAAACCTAATTTATTCCATGAGAAGTGTGTACATATTACTTCAAGTAATAATAAGAATTACAACTAAGAATATTAAATATTTCATATTAGTCTTCAAGCTAACAAATTAACCATTAACCACTTAATTCAACAGGAATTAAAACTTAATGCACCACCACCACTACTATCAATACTTCGGGATATAAACTTTAAAGATAATAAGCACATGATTTAAATACATTCTCGCATGTCTTAACTTCTATACTTGACAAGCGGTAGCTTAGGTGCTTTATACTCCCTCCGTTCCAAATTGTAGTTCACTTTGGCTTTTCTAGATTCATTTCTTTTGCTATGTATCTAGACATAGTGTATAACTAGGTGCATAGCAAAATCAATGTATCTAGAAAAGCCAAAGTGAACTACAATTTGGAACGGAGAAAGTATTCAATAGTTATGATATGTAGTCACACACCTTCAAGCAAGTGTAACATATGCAAGCCACATATTCAAAATTATTGTAACTTAATATCCTGGTTTATAAAGCTGTCTAAAAATTCTAACTCAATTTTTATGAGTAGTTTCGATGGTAAATTCAAATACTTCAAGTATTATATCGCTCTTTGATATTCTTATACACAAGAGACACTTATTCAAGAATATAGTTTGATAAAATCTTATTTACCATCTTGTCTTCTAGACATTTACAAAGCTTCGAGCTATTGTTTATTGAGCAGCGTTAAGCATACAAGCTTCAAAATTCGTCTTTCAATGCAATATGATATTCTATAATCATAATTTGGGATTTTACTCATGCAATGAGTCCCACAATGTATTTGTTACTTCTATCGGCCATATACTCATTTCAGAGAGTAATTTATGCTGAGTTTACTACACTTCAATGGTAGCAAAATATCCTACATGGATTAAAAAATGACCATAACAAATAATGTACTATTCGGAGTAACTCTAGGATATTTTTTTCTTCTTTTATGGCATGCATATTAATATAGCTTGAATCATGTGCATATAAGTTTACTACATGTAAACGAGTAGCAAGGTGCAAAAAAGATAGTGGATGGTTATTAAAAAAATATTCTTAGAATCATCCTAGCATTTTTCGGGATTATGGTATATGCAAATTTTGAATTTATACCAAGCATTCTTCCATCCGAAAAATTCTTATGCTAGGAAAAATAAATATGAGTCTCTCAAGATTTAGAGAGCTCATAAACCTTTACCATGTTTCTAGAATTGTTTAAAACTTTTACATGGTATATAATTCATAATGTGTGATATATATAAATAAATGCATTCAAAAGAGCATAAAAAATATCAACACATGGTACAATTATAAAAATATACCAACAGAAGAATTTTATCATTAAAATAATTTCCTTCCAGGAAAATTGAAGTAACTTGTTGTTGACACCCAAAAATGGCGTGGTCTAAGTCATGGTAAAATTCCGGACTTAGCTAAATTTTCGAGGAGGATCAAAAGGGCTTTTCGGAATGTGACCCGGGGGACGAGCGCCGGACCGTCCGGTCACTTCCCCCAGCGTCCGGTCAATCACTGGGCGGCCGGTCGGTTTTCGAGGCACCGACCGGTCCAGCGACCGGTCCGGCGTCGGTCGAGTCGCGGCCGCGATCGGTTTGCAGAACCTTTACGTTAAAACCGGCCGGGCCGCCGTGACGGTGCGTCGATCGGCCTGTGTCCGTACGAGATCCGAACCGATTTGTTTCCAATCGTGTTTAGGTCGGTTTTTGAGACTTGGAAACGTCCAAGGACGGTTTCCTAAAAGGATAAGACCACCCTCCTCTATATAATAAAGAGGTTCATGGCCGATTTGATCCCATCTACATCCAATCGACAGTCAATCTATCCCCTGTCCCGTTTGTAGGTCATCTTCTTCCTTCAACCCCTCTATCCTGCTGTTCGGCGGCGAACTCCGCGTTCTTCATCGGTGTTCTAGGCGGCCACGCTGGTCCTAGAGCACCCCCGCGTCGTCCTTGCGACGGGTCTTCCGGAGGTGCGTTCGGAGGTTCTTCTAGCCGCCACCGAAGCTCCACGTCACCCCTACCGATCCCTAGATCGGTTAGGGCGGCTGCCTGCGGTGCTTTCGTTGTTCCAAGGTCGATCGCAACCTTCGTGGGCGCCCAAGGCCCTCCCGGTGTGTTGGTGCGAAGCCCTAGTTTCGTGTCAACACTTGTGTACATGCAGCTACGTGAGCTTGTATATTAGCCATGATGATGAGCTGCATGCTAGCATCATATCAATTATCGTCGTGCATGTTGCATCTGCATGTTACAAAATTTTCAAGACTAGACAAAGACAATAATAAACATAGTAGATTGGTATCTTTGGAAACTACAAGTTTCTAAATCAATCTACTTGTTTGACCGATCTAACAACCGTATGATCAACGGGGTCAATTCTATGGATAGTACTCAGCACAACTTCATATCGTTGCTTTACGAAAGCCCTTCAAGGCTAGGATGAGCAAACCATGTACGGATGGAGTACGGCGATCGGTGGATGATGTGCCTTGTACTGGTATCACATCGGCGAGCTGATGGCGTGGGCATGCTGGCACCTAAGCCTAAGCAGGGCACAAGACCGTGAAGCAACATTCAGGTGGTGAGTCCGTGTACATAATCGAATTCAACTCGATTTCCCAGTACAAAAACTAAGGGAATCGACTTGTCGCAATCTGACTACAAGTCAATGCCGTTGCAACACCTTTGACGAGTGTTTCTATCCTGCAAGGATGCGTGTGTTGGCTTCGTGCCTAACTTGCATGTTTACGTACGAGAGAGAAAAAAATTCATATACATGTCTGAGTACGTAGTATGTACTACTTGTACATATGACTGTCTACTACATGTAGAAAAAAAAAATAGTTGAAAGATTGTCGGGATCTATCCTTATGCATAGGCCATGTGCGGATATGGACTCCTGGTCCGGTGGCATGCAAGGCAATAATAGCTCACGTAGATTCGATTAATGTACGTATGTACTTCGAGTATATGCACTACATATATAATTCTATTTGCACAGAATGTACGGACCAACTCGATGGCCCAGCACCAACGATCCGCGAGATGCAATTCTTTTCGTACCTTTGTTTCTTGAATTCGAGAAGAAGCGAAGGTCGATGACGTGTTGTTAAACATGTCGTCAGCGGTTAAGACCTTTCGGCTCTCCGTCTCTCACGATCAACACAAGTAGATGAAAGTAGAACACATAGACACGAGATGTAGGGAGACTATTCTTTATTCATCCGAATCTTCGTAATTACAACATAGAGCTCCCACATATATATAGTCCTGCCAAGACTTCAGAGTTTCGTAAGAGGCCACATACAAACGGACTAGGATTATGATCGATTCCTCCTTCTCCTTTCCTTACGGGACAAAGTCCGTATGTTTTACAACAGCGGCGTTTTTATTTAGCGGCTTATTTATAACGCGCTATTTTTTCTTGGATTAATAATAGGTCCTACTACCACCTTATCTGCCAACCAAATGCTAGTTTGGTCTTGAATAATGCCGAACTGATCGACTTATGAGGCAGACGCCCATCAGACATAGAGGTGTGCTGGCAGCCTGGGCATGGCGATGGCCTCGAGAGGGACCAAGCGGGGAACGGCCAGTCCGAACTTCTCCTGCATGTTCAGCTTCTCCGGCACCACGCCATCCGGCAGCCGCCAGGTGAAGGCGTGCAGCAGGTTGGCCAGGGTCACCTGCACCATCTTCAACCCGAGGACGTAGCCCGGGCACATCCGGCGACCGGACCCGAACGGGAGCAGCTCCAGGTCGTGCCCCTGCACGTCCACGCCGCTGCCGACGAACCTCTCCGGCCGGAACTCCTCTGCGTCGTCGCCCCACACGGCACGGTCGCGGCCGATGGCCCATGCGTTGACAAACACGAGCGTGCCCGCCGGGATGTCGTAGTTGCCCGTGGACGCGTCCTCGCGGCACAACCGCGGCGCCAGCAATGGCGCCACGGGGTGCACACGGAAGGTCTCCTTCACGATGGCCTCCAGGTACGGCAGATTCGGGATGTCCTGCTCGGTGACGAGGCGTTCGCGGCCGATGACGCTGTCCAGCTCCTCGGTGGCCTTCGTGAGCACATCGGGATTCCTCAGGAGCTCCGACATGGCCCATTCGACGGTCACCGCTGAGGAGTCCGTGCCGCCAGCGATGAGATCCTGCATGCGTATTCATCACATCAGAGGTTCTTTTATTTTTTTAATGACCTTCAATTTATACACCGGTCTGATTTTCAACCGAACTACAATGCCAATAGACACCTTCTAACTGTTGGAATTGGCCACATGTTTGGTCCTTTGTTTCATACTAGCAAAAAATGTCATTACGTTGCTACGGGTATATACCAATTATTATATAGTCACCTGGATGATTTGCGACTCAGATTTATTTCATGATCGTGTGCTCTAATCCAATTCATCTTGGATCAAACTTCATATCTGTCTAGAAAGGAGGATCTTGTTAATTCTCTCATGCGATAAATTTGTTCACCACATGCAGCTGGTTGAGCAGTTGTCACCGCGTCCTGCAGTGCAGATCAGCCAGTGATATATATGAGGTGTGTGCTGTTTCACCATAATAGGTGTTTTCAATTTTAAACATAACAAAAAATTTGTTTGGTCTCTTAATTAAAATTTATATTCAATATATTTTATAAATTATAAAAATACAATCCAGTGTCAATTTTTACCTAAAAATGTTATCAGCTTGTTTCTGATCTACATATAGTTACTTGAAAAATGTTTCTTTCTATTTCTATTATTTTATTGCTTCTACTAGTCGGCCTATGTTCATTTATTTGAAGCAAAACAAGATCCAAATAACTCCAATAGCATGCCTAAAAAAAATAACTCCAATAGCATCAGTACATCAATTACATTTTTAAAATAAATTTGTAGCTAATTCAATATTTTTATTTCAAATAAATTAATTATAACTTTTAATAGATCAAATAAGATTTTTTTATTATTTTTTTTTGAAAAATAAAAATATCTTCATTTTCATTAATTAATTTCCCATGGTCTAAATAAAAACATTTTTTAAACTAGAACCATCCTACACAACTCGATTTTATTGTGTTTATTTACCATGTGATGAATAACTATCAGATCAATTTACTACACATAGTTTGGTCATTTGAATATGTTCCAAATTTATTTGCACATTATATAAGGCCAACCTCTGGAGTGAAGCGGAGGCCCGTTCAAAGCCGAAGACTGGGCCGGAGAGTATGGTACATATACTCTCATTAGGGTTTCCACTTTCGGTGATTGATTCATTCTCTTGTAAGCGCCCCGATTGGCGTTTGTAACCCTACTCTTGATAATAATGAGGAGTGTTTGCGGGCGCTTTGTTTTTTTCTCTCCTGCATTGGGAGGGT
This sequence comes from Hyparrhenia diplandra, assembly GCA_015847255.1. NCBI lineage: Eukaryota > Viridiplantae > Streptophyta > Magnoliopsida > Poales > Poaceae > Hyparrhenia > Hyparrhenia diplandra. The sequence goes on from JADLZK010010896.1 coordinate 20,203, forward strand.
TTTCCATGTTAAATCTTGTATCTCCGTTGTGGTTTACTTGTGTTTTTCTTCATCGTTTAATCGTCACCTATTACAACATGGTCCTTCGTTGCTTTGCATTTAGAATTGTTAGTGATGGTGTGAACCTCGTACTAAGTGGTAGTGAATGTAGCTATCACGTGACTAGGGACCACAAGAGAAATTTGTAATTTCTTTCTTTGGAAATATCACAATGCCACCCCATGACCTAAATAAAAACCCATCTTTTCAAGCTAGAAATTTGTACTAGCATGTTCAGAACTCGAATTATTGTATTTATTTACCATGTGATGAATAACTGTCAGTTCACTACACATAGTGCAGTCCTTTGTAACTTTACTTTCAGAATTGTTAGTGATGTCGTGAACATGGTACTAAACCGGCCGTAGTGGAGGTAGCTATCATGTGACTAGGGGTCACAAAAGAAATTTGCAATTTCGTTGAGCTAGAAATATCACAATGACACCCCATGACATAAATAAAAACATCTATTCAAACTAGAATCGATCCACATAACTTGATTTATATGTTTATTTACCACGTGAGGCATACCTATTAATTTTATTGCACATATTATAATGCTTTCAGAATTATTAGTGGTGTTGTGAACATCGTACTAACCGGTAGAAAGTAGTTATCATATTGGCTAGGGATTAGAAAATGCAAATTGTAATTTCTTTGAGTTGGAAATATCACCATGCCACCCCATGACCTAAATAGACCATCCTTTTAAAATTTATTGTGTTTATTTCCCCGTTACAAATAACTACTTCCTCCGTTCCAAATTATAGTTCACTTTTGCTTTTCTACATACATTGATTTTGCTATGCACCTAGTTATACACTATGTCTAGATACATAGTAAAACAAATGGATCTAGAAAAGCTAAAGTGAACTACAATTTGAACGGAGGGAGTAACAGATTATTACACAGAATGTGGCCCTTTGTTATTTTGCTTTTATAGTTGTTAGTGATGTTGTGAAAATCCTACCTAATTGACAAAAAAAGTCTACCATATTTACTGGGCATCATGAATTGATTTGTAATTTCTTAGTCATAACTTTTCTAAAACAAATTCTTAGTTCTAAATATCGTAATGTCATTGCATGACCAAAGTAAACCATCTTTTCAAACTAGAACGAGCCTACAAAATTTGATTTATCTATACCGGGATTTTCTCGGTGTTATGCTTTAAGTGGTAATCGACGCGTTCCGTTGACAACGAGGCACCAAGCCGCCTGATGGTGACTTCGGGGATCTTCGGATCTCGCCGGCTCGATCCTTCGGAGGTCTTTCAGTCATCGGGGTAGGGTTTGTGGACGTGTATTCATAGGGATGAGTGTGCGTGTGTGCATTGTACTATGTAATTCTCAAGAAAAATGAAAGAGCTAAATTTTTTTGTCTCTAAGACATGAGATCACCACTTAGTTTGAGATGGAGGGGAGTATGTAACATTCTCATTCTCATTTCGTATGTTAATGTTTGTAGTTTTATTTTTGCTTCCATTGCAACGTAGGAACATATATGCTAGTTATAGTTATGTTTATTGACATATATGCTATCAGTTATATCCTCAGGTGTCAGTTGTTATTTTAGTTTAATTAATCTTGCAATCAAATCGTTAAACTAGTATCGAAGGAGTGAGTGAATTATTATTATGCCTCCACCTGCATTCTTTTTCAGTCTTACCAGAGCGAATCCCTTGACGCCATCCCGTTTAATGGGCACCTCAAGGTTGGGGTCGTCGGCGAGCTCCAGCAGCAGGTCCACCATGTCGGCGGCGACGAACTTGTCGCCCTCTCGCCGTCGTCGCTGGCTGTGCTCGTCTACCACATGCTCCAAGAAGCGATCGAACATCTTGCCCAGCCTCTTCATCCTCCCGACGTAGCCCTGAATGTCCAGCCAGCTCAACCACGGGATGAAGTCCCCGATGCAGAACACGCCGTTGAGGTGAAACAGCTCGTCGACCATCCACCTGAACTCGCCCGGCGAGATCGGCGAGCCAGCGGTGCCCTCGCCGACGTACTTGCCGCCCAGCGCCATGCGCGAGATCACGTTGAGGCTGAGCATGAGCAGGTGCTCCTTGAGCGCGACGACACCGGAGGACGAGGACAGCGACAGGTCGCGCAGGAGCACGCGCAGTTCCTCGTTGCGGACGTGCTCCTGCGACCTGAGCTGCCTGTCGTTGAAGAGGTTGGCCTTCCACAGCTTGCGCGCCTGGCGCCAGTAGGCGCCATAGGGCGACCAGACGATGTCGGAGTAGTCGTAGGCGGTGTGCTTCCCGGACGCCATCTTGGGGCGGTCGATGAACGACGCGCCGTTGGTCTTGAGGAAGAACCTGGCCGCGTCCACGGACGAGCCGATGACGACGGGGACGGAGCCGAAGCGGAGGGACATGAAGGGGCCGTATCGCGCCGAGAGCGCGTGGATGGAGCGGTGCGGGAGCGCGCCGATCAGGTTAAGGTTGCCGATCACCGGCCATGGGCGAGGCCCTGGTGGGAGCTTGTTGTGCTTGCAGCGGCGCTTTTGCGGCGGAGGACGGTGACGACGAGGAGAGCGGTGGCGAGCACGACGCCCAGCAAAGAGATCTGTAGTTCCGTCTCCATCGGGACGTACGCAGCTCAGGACGTAGCTGGAATATCTGTGTGCTCAACTGCAGTCCCCACAATTTATAGGACGGGACGGTAAGCCGGTAAGTTTTTTTTTTTAAAAAAAAAATGGATTTATTAATCCGGCCTCTATATCCAAAAAGTGGACTCAAAACTTAATATTGAAGAGCAAAGCAACCCGAAACTAAAGCTAACAAAGAAAGCTAGAAGAATTTAACTCCAAACTTCTTCTAAAACCTTTGCTTCGAATCCGCTCAAACTTGTGCAGCACAATTCTTTCGTGTCACACATCTTCTTCTAAACTTGATGTTCGAAAGTCCAGAAGCAGTTGTGCCAATCCACCGCAAGAAATAATGTCATCCTAGGACGAAGCCTAGCCACTCGAAGGAGATGATGCCGATCTGCAGAGAATCAAGTTGTTGCCGGTCGTCACCGCCGGGTGCCGACTGCCACACAGGCACGTCCTGGGTCTCCGGTGCCCAAACCACAGCCCGCCCGGACACCGTAGGTGTATTTTGTGCTGCCATCGCGCCCACCAAACCCATCGCCAGACCGTCGCCTCCACGCCCGCGCCATGGTAGTAGCCGAGCCGCTAACACGCAAGATCCACCTAACATCGATCCTCTGAGGGAGGGGAGGGGAGTGGGAGCAGCCGCCCGGGTTCCATGGGCAGTCCCGACGACAACTCGAGCCACCACCCGAAGCTCACCGGCCATCCACTAAGGGGGCGATGACTGTACGGTTGGGGATGGGACGAGGGATGGGGGACGACGGGCGACAACGATCGTCGGACCTGGCCGCGGAAAGGCCAGACCCGACCGCCGACTCACCTATACCGAGGCGACGCCTCTTAGGATGTCGGTTCGAGGAGAAGCACGCGAGGCGAGCCCAGGCCCTGTCTACAATCGGGCGCTCGAGATGCAGCGAGGAGGAGGAGGAGGAGGAAGGAAAGGAAGCAAAGCGACGAGCCCACCGCCGCCCACCGCTGGCGCTAAACCCGCACCAAGACGCCAGATCCGGTCGTCGGAGGACTAAATGCGGACGTCAGGACACTTGATCCGGCGCCTCCAGTCCAGCCGCCGTGGTAGCAACGGCCACCCCGCCGAGCTCCACACAGCTCGCGCGGAGGGAGGGACCGCAGGCCAAAGGCCATCCGCGGCGATGAGACAGAGAACGGGGGACGGTAGGCGGCGCTAGGGTTACGAGGAGCCACCCGAGCCGCCCGCATCAGCAAACTATACGAATCCGGTAAGCTACGGAACAGAACGGATGCTGTACTGATGGTAGGTGGAGCACTAGTGATGAGGTTTCATGGACATGGACAGGCACTGGCTGATGCTGGACGGACACCCACAGCTGAACGTGGCGTCCTTTGTGAGCACATGGCTGGAAATGGAGCAACGTGTGATATGCTAAAGAAAGGTAAAAGCAATGGAGTGGAATCGGAAGAGCAGATATACCAGAGTTGGGCGGGATATAGTAACAAACTAACGATGAATGATCGCTCGATCTTCAAATATGTGCACATCTCGTATTTTAATAAGTCAAACATTTTCAAGTGTGACTATATTTTTACAAGATAATATTACAATTTTATCTTTGGCAACGGATCAGGTCAACTTGCTCTAAAGACATATGATATTATTTATCTGATAATGTTTGTTTGAGATGATAGATATTAATAATATATTTTTTGAAGTAGCGTCGGGCGCAGTCTGGTGTCTGGGACGGCCGGTAGTGCGAGAGTACAAAGCTCCGGTAGGGGTAGAAATGCCGAAGGACCCGTACATACAGTAGGCTCTGCAGGTGTAGGTGGTATGCTTCTTGCCTCTCTATCAGCGAGACCCACGTTGAAATGGACGAGTACCCTATCACTACCGAGCTGCAGGTGTACTCTCGCTAGGAAGTCAAAAGCCCCACCGCCCACGCCAATGTCGCGTCGATCTACTATTCTGTAGCGACAAACAAACAAGGCTTGCAAGTTGTAAGTGCAGATTCACGATATCTGTATTTCATTGCTCGCCGTAACTTCCGTGTGGAAATAACTGCAATGCAAGTAGGCAACGCGCCAATGCCGCAAGCCTTCAGCGCCAATGAAAGAGTTTAGATCTTTAAATTTTAAAATTTAGAGGAAGGGATCTAAACAAGTCTTAGAGGAAGGGATCTAAACAAGTTTGAGAGAGAGAGAGAAAGAGCAAATAAGCACCACCGGCAAAAACCCCTTCTCACGGGCATGTGGGCTCCCATGCAGGCGTTTGGGGTTCGGGTTCGTGGGATTTTCCGCGATCTCGGTGATAAGATCTTCTTCTTAATGAAATACCCCAGGTCCTTTTTTTTTTAAGCACCACTGGCAAAACTATGAAAGTGATGCCAAAGAAAACCGGAGCGATGAATGTTCTTGCTCCGCTTCCACTTTTTAAAATTATTACATTGTTCCACTGTAGCAATAGTTGGTCATTGAAGTCATCAATGCCAATGAAGAGATGGTGGAGAGAACATGAGATGTTTAATTTATTGGATTATTATGGGTCCCAGGTCTATATAGCACCGCTTCTATGTTTGTTTATGGCGGATCTATAGTGTGTGTGACTAGTGGATGCGGACCATGGGATCACGTCTATTTTATGGCGGACCTATAGTGTGACTAGAGGCGCTGCAAATAGAGGTGCAATTGTTTTTGGGAATTGTTTGGCAAAATAGTTTTACGTATAGAGCTCTTTAAAATATGTTCTCATAGAATCTCATGCTCACGTGTTAGCGTGTTGTGTGTTCATCACACAAGGCAGCAAAAAATATGCCAATTAGTAAACTCTAAGATCCCAATTGGGAAAATGGAAACAAAGAAAGAAACAAAAACACGTGAAATGCATGCTCTAACGACACTTCAAAAAAAAAACCCCTATATCTATGTTCTCAGCGAACTCACATTATCTGAACAAAAACTTGACCGTGAGCAGAAACTATCCAGTACGGAGTACTTCATTCGTCGATATGATCTGATACACTAGCTGCTTGAATATATAGGAGAAAGGATCGGACAGTTGGATCGCAAGGTTGTGAAGTGTAGACACTGGTACGTACTGCCCAAATCTCCTCAGTCTCTTCTTTGGGCATTGGGCATCACTTTAGTCAGAGGCCGTGGAGCGCCTTATAAAAGCCAAGCACTGCAAGTCTGCAACGGAGGCGCGACCGCGACAGCCACCATGCTTCAACATAGGCAATGGCACGGCGCAGGCCAAGCCCTGCGAGCCTGAGTGCGACCGACGGTGGATATGCAATGGTGCGACCCAGGCCTGTTTGGAATGTGAACAAAATTTCTTCATCACTGCGTTTTTCTTGTGAAATTGAACTGGTTTCTGTGAAATTCCTGCAAGATTCATATGTCATTCTTGGATTTCAAACAAGCCCTTAGTGGAAACAAGTTAAAAGCCAAATGTCCGTCAATCTTGTTCAGACCTTCAGAGCATGAGTTCATTTGCCGAGTACTAATAATGATCACAATTCACATCTGTCCAACTGACTCAACATGGAAAATAAATGGACAAAGCAACTTCAGGATAACTTTCACAAGAACATTACAACAGCTGATGTAAATGACAAATCACGTAGAGTAGCAACTGATTATGATAACAGATTCATCTCTCAATCAGAGTAACACATATGCTGAATGGATCTTATTCATCGTTTTGCTGTGCGTCCCCCCCACAGTTCCAGACACGAGAATCTCATCCAGCGGAAGATGATCTAGGAGCTAGAACTGAACTTGATAGAAACACTGTTCACGCAGTGGCGTTCATCAGTAGGTGTCTTGAAGCCTTCTCCCTTGAACACATGGCCCAAATGCCCACCGCAAGCTGCACATGTGATCTCTACCCTCCTACCATCAGGATCCGGCTGAAACAACAAGATATAGGTATACACATTTGAAACAGAAAAGGGGTGTGGATTGAAGAGATCAAATTAATGGCTACTGAAGCTTACTGATCGGTTTATGGCTCCTGGAAGCCCCTCAAAGAACGCAGGCCAGCCACAGCCAGAATCAAATTTTGTGGTGGACTTGTACAGGGGAGTCTCACAGCCAGCACAGTTATAAACCCCGTCGCCATAGAATTTGTTGTACTCTCCCGTCCCAGGTAACCTGGACATGAATATGAAACTAGCTTGAGAACAGATGTTTTATTATTATGGGACCATTTACATGTCAAGTGGCTATGATCCTGAGGCAAGGTCCCAGCCTCCAAGGTAACAGAAAGTACGGTACTGGAACTGCCAATTTATGATTACTAGCAATATAGATTTTTTATTCCTTTTAAAACTTTATTAATTGAGAACCCATGACTGAACATAGCAGGAAGAGTTTGATAAAAGCATTCACAGTTAAACACGTGTGAACCATCACTTGTAAACAGACTGTATGCCTAACCTTGCTAAGTAATAGGGTTTTGTCCCCAATGAACAAACAGTGGATCCAAATTATAGTGAGGAACTTCCGAGTTCCCAGTGTACAATTCATCCAGCAGTGTTTTACTTCTAATCAGTGTTTCAAATCACAGGATATGATATCTAGCGATCCGCCTCCTCAAACAGCTAACCGCCGAATAAATCAAGCTATACTGGCTAAATTGTACTACATTGAATGGGAGCAAATAGCTAAATCCTCCTCCCTCTGACAAGAACGGCTTCAAATCCTATGTTTGCAAAGGGAGATTATTAACCTGTTATGATGTACAGCCCAATCAGTGGTACTCTACCAACACAAGATCGTTGTTATTTCAAGTCCAGTGTAAGTCTGAACTTAGATGCATGACATAAATAGTACACGTACTACAAGGCTAACATGAACGGCATGGTTTTTTCCCCGCTTCTCTACTAGACTCATTTTATATCAGAAGTCAACCCTAAGACTGAAACGGGAGTAGTTGAGACCGAAATAAGAGTACTTGGCGCAACCCTCGATGAACTAGACGAACAATTTAGAATCTGAGCGAGGAGGTAGAATCCCTCTGTCGGCAACTCCAGTACGGGTTCAAAAATCAGTAATCAGTAATCTCAACTAACCGGTGCCCATGGGTCCTGACACCGAAGTCGACGGCCACTGGTATCAGATAACAGTCAACGGACATACGGAGAACCTCAAACAGGATCCGATCGGATCGAATCGATCCATGGGCACGGGAAGTAGATCAGATGAACAACAGGTAAGCAGCACGCTCAGCCACGAATCAATCTGTCATAGCGGCAATCGCTTGGGGAAAAGGAGGAGGGGGTAGAGTGAGTACTGACTCGGTGCCCTTCTGGCGGAGGATGCGGAACTGCTCGGGGAGAGCACGGCGCGCCACTCCTCCTCGCTCTTCTGCTTGCTGTCGTCACCCGACGCCATCGCCGCGGCAGGAGAAAGCACCGGACCGACGGAGGAGGAGAGCGGAGGGGGAAGAGGAAACTCCGGTGTATGTACGACTGACTGCGATGCAAGTAACGGCCGTCACCAACCGCTTTTATGGACACTCCCTCCGTTTCTAAGTACATTGTATGTGGACATATCATTACATTATTAACCCTCCGTTTCAAATTGTCAAATTGTAATTCACTTTATTTTTATATTATACTCCCTCTGTCCCATGGAGTTCGTCGTTTTTGACTTTTAAACTTCATGTTTGACCATCCGTCTTATTCAAAATATTTATGCAAATCATAAAATAAATTAATCAATATTCAAGTATCTTCATTGATAAAATAAGTCGTAACAAAATAAATTATATTTGTGCAAAAAAATTTAAATAAGACGAAGCATTGATTAAGATGGCACTTAAAACCAGGTGTGACAAACTCAATGGGACGGATGCGAAAGATATATTAATTTTGCTACGCACTGGTTCACTTTTTTTTTTTCTAGATATGGTTAAAAGATGACGGACATTGACTTGAGCCACTGTTCATCACACCGCTAGAGCGTACAATGGAGAAAAACCAATGCACGACTATTCTGGTGAATATGGAGGACCAACTGGTGTGTTTGTAAGATGCTTTAGGTCTTCTTTGAATGTAAGTGTTTTAATCATAATCATATGTGTTGGAGTGGATTGGAGAGTAATTAAACTAAATTACTCCAATGCGGTGAATACATTTACATCCAAATAAGACTTTAAGACCTTAAGGATGTTATTTAATAATACATATTGTCATCAAGGTTGTCACAATACATATCAAGACGGTAGAAATGTGAGGGGTGAAAAGATGTTGACAACTTAAGAGTGAAAATAATAACCCATTGAAACGCACAAACACTTTCGGTACTAGTGATAAAATAAAGGCAACTTTAACTACTAATCCGTTCTAAATTATAAAATGTTTTGGCATTTATGGATACATTTCTTTTACTTATATTTTACTATATAGTAAGTAGCCCGGTGCCTCACGCAAAACAAGATTTCAAGAGAGCTTAATTAGCTACTCTAACTCCCGTCCCCATCTCCACCTCGCCGCCGCCTGAGCGCGCAGAGCCCGGAGGCCGACGCGGCGCGAGGAGGGAGGGTGGCGGCGGGTGAAATTCGGGCGACGCCCTTGCTCGGTAGCGTTGGAGGAGGAACGATGCCAAGGCGGATAGCGCTGGTTTCTTTCTCCGGCGAGCGGTGGCATCTCCCTCCGGTCCGGATCCCTCCGGCGCTGGATGGGATGGTTCCGCGGCGCCCGATCGGATCGGTGGGCGCCCCAGAGGCAATGCGACGACGGCGGCGGAGGCATGGAGCGCAGAGGAAGGTTGGGCAGATCGGGCGGTTCCGTGTGCGGCGGCGGCGGTGGCGGCGTGGTCGCCGATCCACCTTCATCGTGGACGGATGAGAGTGTTCTCCTTTCATGGTGACGCGGCCGACCGTCCATGTTTTGGGCGTTGGAGAACCCAGGAGGGCTGATCCGGGCGATCGAAAGGGCATCGCAAAGACGTCGACCATGATGGGGCGTTTTCGACATGGCGATGGAGAAGCGGAATTGGTCGCCATATCGGGGATGCGTGATTCGGTGCCTAGGCGTTCGGATTGGAACACCGGTGGGCGGCCATGGGTGGCTTCCATAATGTTCGTCAAGGTGGAGGAGTTGGGGAAAGGGACGGCGAGGCTCCTACCTCGCCCGGTGATGGCGATGGTCGTCGACATTTGTTTTTCGGATCCGAGTTTCGGTGATGGTGCACGTCGCTGGCGTTTGGCGTAACGGCATGGCCCTAGGGGACATGGAAATGGCCGCTCACTATTTATGACGGCGGTGGCGCCCGAGGGCGCCACTTCCCTCATTTGGAGGCGCCGTCTTTTCTTCAAGTGGATCTCTCGGGTGAAAACCAACACCGGTTGGGTGCGCGACGATGACGTCTTTTGGATGACATCTTCTCGTTGGAGATGTCGTTTATGAAGGATCCCTTGAGTGTCGGCTGGCGCCAAAGCAAGGTGGCGGTTCATCGCGACACGCTTATGGGGCCTTATCTTTGTTGTCGTTCTGAGGATCTGAAGTCTCCAATGGTGTTCGGGTTATCGTTGTTTTTTTTAAGGTGCACCGGTGTTTTCGGGCGACTTTTTGTCTTACCTGTAACACTGTCTTTCAGTTGTAATTTTGTTGGCCACGATGCATCCTCGGATGACTGAAGCCGGAAATGTAATTTTCATTATTAAAAAAAGTAAGTAAAATAAATGTATCTAGAAAGGCAAAACGTTTTATAATTTGAAAGGGATGTAATAGCAATTTTGTTGGTCCAGAATTATCGGTCCATGAACTCCGGATACCCATTTGCCTGATATACTGTTCTCACAAAATTCGTAAAGTAGCCAAATGTGGCCTAAATCGAACTTGAGCGGACTAGGCCGAATTCTTTTCCGAATCGATCAGGCTTAAGTCTTCCTGGACTCATAAATTGGCACATTAATAATATTATCGAGGTCCTATTCATAAATCTCACGGCCCCACAGCCCCACTAGTCGGAGGCTGCAACTCGGACGAGCACGAGCACTCGTCGTCCCCCGTCTCGAGCCCAGACGCAAAAACGCCGGCGGCGGAGCACCACAGGTCGTCGATCTCCGAGCATCGGCCCGCCGGCGATGGAGAAGGAAAGGGCCTCGCTCGCCGCTGGGCGGTGGAGCTCCCCGACGCCTCCTCGTCCTCTCCCGCCGTCCCCGACCCGCCCGGCTTCACCAGATCCGCGCCCGACGCGGTAACCCCTACTCTCCTCCTCCCCGTTCGTCCCTTCGCTGGTTTGGTTCTGTGTCCCGAAATTCACGTGCGTGCTCTGGCCTCGCAGGACGACGCCGCGGGTGCGCGCCAGCGCAAGGACTCCGAGACTGCTTGGAAGGCGCAGGTTCGTTCGATCGGTGCCATATTTGTGCTTGGTCTTGTAGATCCAGGCCGCCTTCAGCGCGACCTGCCGGCTACGATAGAATAAACCATACAGTACAGTTTTGCAAATGTTCAGATCTTGATAACTTTGCCTATTATCTAGAGCTAGCGTCGAATCAGTTCTAGGCTTTGAAATTGCTGTCTAACTGTATGTGCTCCCTGATGTGAACAGAAAGCTTGGGAAGTTGCGCAGGCGCCGTTTAAGAACCTGATGATGATGGGATTCATGATGTGGATGGCAGGGAGCACTGTCCACCTCTTCAGCATCGGAATTACTTTCTCTGCTCTGTGGCAACCCCTCAACGCACTCCGTTCTGTTGGGAAAGGTACTGCTTTCATCAAAGTGATTATGATCTATTTTCCGTTTGCAAATCGATGCCACCTTAGGACTGTTTTATGGGCATAGTTTATATTATGTATTTATATTAAGCCCATACTTAGCAATTTAGCTTAGCTGAGCTGAGCTACAAAAGCTAGGAGGTTTACTTCCAGTAAGGCAGTGAGCACTCAATGTTCCATAGACTGCCATCTAACTGTTGATCTAATTTTTAAGACTTCATGTTCAAGTTAAATCATTTAGGAACATGCACCACTTGATGTGTGCTCATGTTTAGTCATTCTGGATGTCCAAGTAACTTCTAGGTGTGCATTCTGGATGTCCAAGATGTTTTATGCTTGTAACCCTTGTACAGTTTGTAAATCATGTTCAGTACTCAGTAGTAATCATACTCATACCTAAAAAGGATAAACTGAGTTCCTGTAGATTATTATTATATATTCACTAGTTCTGCAACATATATACTATTGCAAATATGTAATTCAGACAAGAATGTGTGCGATGAAGCAATTCATAAGGGTACTTTTTATGCTGCTGGTCATAATAGCATCACTGTAAATTTGGTGAATGGATATCATGGGATGGCTAAAATTTTTATGACCAGCTTGCTTCGTTTCTCTAGTAATACACTTTTCCAGGACATCATTATGATTTCTTCAGCCTTCTGTTGGTGCATTTTGTTTACATTTGGTATGCCCGCATAAAAGAATGCAATGTTAGTTTCATTTTAAGGATTATTGAAAGCTGAAAATTCTGCACATACAACTGACTTAGGAGTCTCCAATGCATTGCAATAAGGTTGTCTTATTCCTAAATCTCATTTTCAATGCTTTAAATATTATTTGCAATAGTGCATCAAGTGTAACAATAGCCACGTATGTCACTATATGCAGCTCTGGTTGTGTTTGGTTACTCAGCACATGGAACTACAGAGAAGAACGGAATTAGCTTAATCCAATGTTTGTTGAAATGCAATCAATCATGCCAAATTATTTGCTTTTGGTCCTAATGTGGCCAGTTATGCATGTGCTTTATGAAGTGAAGTGAACAGATAAAATCACAAATAAAAACTATAACAAGATGGCCAATGTGATTTCATCAATATGGAAAGGGTATTGCTTTTGTCAATCTCCTTATTTCTAAAGTTCTTCTTGGAAACAGGAAATATACTAGCTTGGCATACTTCAGTTGATTTCTTAGGTCCAATCTAGCATATATTGTAGTTATTCCAAACCCCAGTAATGTCCTTAGTTTCTAAGTGTTATGGTCAGCAATGTGTGTCGAGTCAGGCCTGGGAGCAGTCACAGGCGCATGAGATCCTAGATCCTTGGCCTAGTCGGTTTGGCAGAGATTAGCTAGGAGATTTGGTTTGTTATTAGATTTGGGTTTGTTAGTCAAGTCGGTGTTAGAGTCCTGGAAATCAGGAACAATTAGCTACGTGAGTCCTATAGTTAGAGTCCTGGAAATCAGGGACAATTAGCTACGTGAGTCCTATATATAGCAAACTCTATGAATGAATAGAATCAGCCCAGGATTGAGATTATATCTCCCTAAGGGCACCTGGCATAGCTACTGTTCCCGATCTATCTGTTGCCGCTATTCATCACGGCGCCTCTCCGTCGCCGTAACCTTCCCAGACCACGCACTCCCGTCTCCCCTCCATACTTTCTACGCAGCAAATCCCGGCGTCCTACCACTAAGCAATTCAACATTGAGTATTTTCTTATAAACAGTTGTCCTCTTTGCAGTTTTTGAACCATTTAAGGACCCAAGGGTGGACACTATTGCTCCAAAGTTACTCTTTACTGCCCTCAATTTAGCTGCCATGGGTTTGGGTGTATGGAAGGTGAGCTCTTTTACATGTCTAGTTATACATAATTATCTTGTATTTCTTTAAGCATTTGAAGTTCTGATATGACTGCTTCTACAGCTTAATACATTGGGCCTTCTTCCAACAAATCCATCAGATTGGGTATCTTCACTGGCTCCTGCTCGGGTATGCTTCTGATAGCCTAACACCATATATGAACTAAATTCTAACTTCAAAGGGCATGTTTGGATACCATGAGCTAATTAGCTCAAATTAGCTCTAGTGCATCCAAGCAGGAGAGCTAGCCAGCCAGCCATAGCTAATTTTGGCTAATTTTTAGTCCAACTAGTAACTCGCCATGTGTATCCAAACATGCCCTTAGTGTTTACATTTTTCAATCATCTTTAGGTTTTTTGTGATAGTTTCAAAGTATTGTTTGCTTTCATAATTGTTAGTTGTATACTGTGAGTAGCAGTGTGTAACTGATAACTTCAACTTGTGTTAGTCTTTAATAGTTGCTTGCCCTGGTTTTGATATCGGATGGAACATAGTTTCATCGTATCACAACGCACCTTTGGCACTCTATGAACTGCTTTAAAATCATGTAATTGGGCAGTCCCAGAGAATATTTGTTTGAAAACATTGTGAGGTTTCTTTTCTGCACAACTAAAATGGAACTTTGGAAGAATCATGCGTGATTGAGTATGAAACTGTTTTAGCCGATCAGACTACTTGTATAGTTGTATTGAAACATTTTGTTAGCGTGTTTGCTTAATATTGAAACTAAATGTGGCAATATTACCATGATGACTAAAGGCAAACTTTAATATGTGGGCCGAATGTAATCCATCACCAGCTTATATTGGCTGCCTAAACTGGTTGCTTTCTTTCTTATTTCAGGAGGTTGAATATGCCGGAGGAGGGATCCCACTATTTTAATGCCCACTTGCACTTTTGAACTAATTTGTTACTATAGTTGTAATATTACTTCAATACTGAGTGAAATTTTACCCTGCACTCCTGAATACACGGGAAGTGCAGTTTTTTTGTGTGTGTGCATTTGTACTACTATTTTCTAGATGCGGTTGTATCGAATTTGCCACCGTGCAGCAAAGTCGCAGGATATTCACTGGACAGTAACAGACCAGCAGGTTTATTATAGATAGTTTGTTCATTTCCCTTGGTTCCTGTGCTACTCTTGTTTCAGAAAAAGAAAGGATCTGTTACTTGTTGCCAAGAGTAGTTTTTGACCAAATTTCAGCGGCCGTCAGCCGAATCAACATGCATCTGCATGCAATGGAACCATCCACGAATAGGCAACGGAATGATCCCAGCTTGTCTGGTCTCCAAGTATAGGCAGCACCCAAAGCCGGCAAGCAGGCGTCAGCCACCATTGTCTCCTGGCCCTCCGCCCCTCCATTGCCGCGGCCTTTATGTAGCCCTTGGCCTTCCGCTCCTTCGCCTCCTTTCCCCACCATTCCCATGGTGGCTGGCCCCCTCGCCTCCTCCTAAACCCTTCACGCACCATCTCCGAGGACCAGGGCGGCCACCACCCACCTACCCCGCTTCCGCGTTCATTCGCCACTGCCACCTGCGGCGTCGCCGCCGGCAGCCCACGTCGGCCGGCCGCCTTTACGTGCCCGTGCCCCTCTCCGGCGGCGCCATACAATACAATACAATGCCTTCAAATTGTGCCATAGTAGTAGTTATCGCCATCTTCTTCGTTGTTGTTATCCTCAGCGCCAGCCACGCGGTCACCGGCGCCCGCGTTGGCGGCACCATGATGATCCGACAGCCCTCGTCGTCGTCGTCCTCCGTCCTGATGTTCAGGGAGGCGCCCGCGTTCCGGAACGGCCCCGAGTGCAACGGCGGCGGGCGGGTGGACATCGCCATGACGCTGGACGCCAACTACCTCCGCGGCACCATGGCCGCGGTGCTGTCCATCCTGCAGCACACGGCGTGCCCGGAGAGCGTGGCGTTCCACTTCCTCGCCGCCGACGCCGACGACCACGGGCTGGCCGCCGCGCTGCGCGCCTCGTTCCCGTTCCTCGACCTCCGCGTCTACCGCTTCGACCCGTCGCGCGTCCGCGACCGCATCTCCCGGTCCGTGCGGCAGGAGCTGGACCAGCCGCTCAACTACGCGCGCGTCTACCTCGCCGACACGCTCCCGCCGGACGTGCGCCGCGTCACGTACCTCGACTCGGACGTGATCGTGGTGGACGACGTCCGGACGCTGGCGTCCGTCGACCTCGCGGGCCACGTGGTGGCGGCGCCCGAGTACTGCCACGCCAACTTCAGCAACTACTTCACCGACGCCTTCTGGTCGCACCCGGCGCTCAACGGCACCTTCCACGGCCGCCGGCCCTGCTACTTCAACACGGGCGTCATGGTCATGGACGTCGACAAGTGGCGCGCCGGCGGGTACACGCGCCGGGTGGAGGAGTGGATGGCCGTGCAGAAGCGCCGACGGATCTACCACCTCGGCTCGCTGCCGCCGTTCCTGCTCGTCTTCGCGGGCCACATCCGGGCGGTGGACCACCGGTGGAACCAGCACGGGCTCGGCGGCGACAACGTCGAGGGCCGCTGCCGGGGCCTCCACCCGGGCCCTATCAGCCTCCTCCACTGGAGCGGCAAGGGAAAGCCGTGGCTCCGCCTCGACGCCCGGCGGCCGTGCTCCGTCGACTACCTCTGGGCGCCCTACGACCTCTACCGTTACTCGTCGCCGGTGATCGACGAGTGGTGACTGGATGGATGGATGGTGAGCCGTGACGTGCGTGAGCATGCACCGCCCACCTCCACCTGAGATGAGCTATACTAGCAATGGTAGGACAGTGTTCGATCTTACAGAGAGGGAACGAAGAGGCATAACTAACAATGCATGCATGGCTATATATCTCTTGGATGGATCTCTTAATTTATCTACTGTGCAATTCACCCTCTTGATTTTGTATATATATAGATCATGTTGTAAATTTGTA
The DNA here is from genome assembly GCA_015847255.1 of Hyparrhenia diplandra. Lineage (NCBI taxonomy): Eukaryota > Viridiplantae > Streptophyta > Magnoliopsida > Poales > Poaceae > Hyparrhenia > Hyparrhenia diplandra. The sequence goes on from JADLZK010010896.1 coordinate 36,328, forward strand.
CAGATTATTAGTATATATGCATGGTGGGGAAGCTCATACTGACAAATGTATGTATTATATTGTACTCTATATGTCGACTTCATGTTAATACAAGTACTCCAACACACAGATTCCGTATGCAGTACAGGTTCTGCTTTCTGAATGAAAGCACAAAAATTTCAGCTATATATTTTACTTAAACTGGAGTCGGTCGGAGGAAAAACATTTAAGCAGGTCAGGACTTTTGGAACATAAACATGGTGAATTTTGCTCTCGATGGAATCCTAAATATTTGAATTCTGCTGAAAGACAACCAAAACTTGATCTTCGCTGTTATAAACATGGGGTTTTGCTTATGGACTCCATCTCTATTATTAAAATATATACTCCCTGCATTATACGTGCTTCAGCGGGACCCACTACTTTTTTTAATGGCAATGTGTTCTACCGAACCGCCACTTTATGTTTTTGGCATGGGGCCACAAAAAAAACCCAGTGTACTACTGAGAGAGACACAATGTCCCATCTACGACCCTTTGTAAGTTTCAACTGATTTCCCACTTTTTAAAAAAAAATATTAGTGCGCTACTTTGAAAGGAGGGGCGAGAATGTAGGAGAGGAAAATAAACCATATAGATTCCAGTCGCTCTCTATAGCTATTATAGTTCTTGTCTCGTTGTTTGTTACTAAATCCATTTCAAATTATAAGACATTTGACTTTTTAAATCTCAAGTTTGACCATTTCGTTTTATTCAAAAAATTGTGCAAAACATCACATCTTTTTGTTGTGGCTTACTTTGTTGGTAAATGTTCTTCAAGAATAGCTTAAATTTGACTATGTTTGAATAATTTTTTTTAATAAAACGTGTGGTCAAAGTTTAGATCAAAAAAAGTCAAACGTTTTTATAATTTGGAACGTAGAGTACTTTTTTTTTTCTATTGTCGTGAGGCTCATATAGAAGCCCTGCTATGTTGCATTGCCCAGTCTAGTTTTCTTTTTTCTAATATAATAGGTAGTTCCACTATCTGATTCTTAATAAAAAACCATATATTGATTTCTAAAAGGCCATTTTGTCGTATTGTCGGTTCACTATACCTTTTTTTTTTTTGCGACTTGGTCTGTCTAACTTTACCCTTGTCGCCACACCATGTTTGTTGTGTAAATTGTATATTTCTCGTGCATTCTATATATATTTATGTTTCACATGTAGTTGTGGATATTCAAGTCGGTAATTTTTGTCAACACACACATATAAATACCTATTACTTAAACTGGAGTCATTGGAAAAACATTTAAGCAGGCCCGGGACCTTTGGGACATAAACATGTTGCTCTTGATGAAATCCTAAATATTTGAATTTTGTTGAAAGACAACCAAAACTTGATCTTTACTTTTTGACATGGGGTTTTGCTTATGGACTCCATCTCTTTTATAAAAAAATATTACTCCCTTCATTAAACATGCCCTCGACATCTGTATGAACGATATGTCCTACATACATGATCTCAAGAATTTTGGCCCGACGCTACGGTCAAGATGAATGTGGTACATGTGGATGAATGATAATAAACCATGGTTACATCTGCATATTGAATCGACCAAAATAGAACAAGCACTGTTCCGGGCATGCACAAAGATTAGGTGCACTACGACTAAGATGGATGTGGTATATGTGGATGAATGACAATAAACCATGGTTACAGTTGCATATTGAATCGACCAAAACATAACAAACATTGTTACGAGCATACACAAAGATCATTGTCGGTAATGGCATGAAGACTACCTTTTGGCGCGATCAATGACTTAACGGATCAACACCAAAAGATATTGCGCCCTTATGCCTTCTAGCATGGCGTAGGAATCAAACGGTCCAAGCCGCTATGGACCAAAAAGTTGGATGCGGGGGCTTAGACGGATGACAAACAACGCACAGATTAGACAATTTGTCGAGTTGTGGCACCAACTAAGAGGGATTCAACTCAACGCACAGTCAAATCAAATACAACCGTTCTTGTCAGCAGATGGCCAATACGTCTCAAGATCAACATATACGATGAAGTTCAAAGGGTCTATACAGGACTACCAATGGGACAAAATTTGGAGAACAAAGGTAGAAAATAAATGAAGTTCTTCCTCTGACTACCAATGGGACAAAATTTGGAGAACAAAGGTGAAAAATAAATGAAGTTCTTCCTCTAGTTACTAATGCAAAGAAAACTTCAAACAGTAGATCTAATAATTACGCATGGAGAACAAAACTTTATGTCTATCACAAGAAAAATGCTTTATTCAGATACCATCAGTGATTTTTTTTTTTTGTGTGTGTGCATATGCCACTGGTTTTGTCCTTATTATCTCCAAAACTAGACTAGTCAAAAAAAAAATACTTCATAAATCTTCAGTAGGAGTATTCTGGAGTGAAAAGAAGTATTGTGCTTCCAGGCAGGGGTTAGATGCAAAAGACATGCGCGGCCAAATAGAGAGGCCGTCGCCATCGCAATCGCAACCGCCCAGCCGTCCTTGTCTCTGTCTGTACATTGACGCCAGTGTGCATTATTACGCCGCGTACCCGCGGCCCGCCGGAGACTCGACAAGGAAGGAAAAGGCAGGCACCGCTCGCGCGAGAGAGCTGAGATGTCCTTCTTCTTCCGCATGGCGTCGCGGCTGCGGCCGTCGACGACGGAGGAGGTGGTCCGCTCCATCAAGGACTCCTTCCTCGCGCTACACACGCGGACCCACGCCAAGGTGATTGATTTGCTAGTCTCCCCGTCCCGTCCCCTTCCGTCGGGCCTCGCTTCTCTTTAATTTGGAGATCTAGAGGCCGATCGATCCATGCGAACCCGCTTCCGGATAGCCAATCGGATGTGCCAGTTCCGTTTCGGTGGGTCATCTCAAGATCATCATTCTCTTCTCCCAGCGTGGGTGATCATTTCCTTCTTCCTTTTTGTTTTGTTTATATTATATAAATATAAATTAAGGGGTTCCGATTGGTCGTGACACTACTGCCATATTTTGGTGGGTCGAATCGAAATGGGATAATGCGGAATGGCTCAACCCTTCGTCGTGGCTCGTGAATCGTGATGCTTGAATCAAACAGACAGCTACTGATTTGCTAAAATTAAATTGGGAGAGTAATGTGCAGTTGCTAGGGTGTCATGTTCTTGCAGTGCTTTGTTTGTCTGATTGTCTCCACCGTGATGTCAGGGTGCATGCGTTAATTATTTCTCTTGTCCCTTCCTCCTCAAAGCGAAGTGATTGTTCTGACCATAACTCTGTTTCGGTTGAATTCTCTATCAGATTATTAGAATACTACTTGTATAGACTGATTGGTATTCACCTTCTTGTTAGGCACTGGAAGAGGTGGAGAAGAATATCTCGTCGTTGAGGTTGTTGATCTTTGGTGATGGAGAAGTAGAACCAAATCAAGAGCAGGTCCTGCAAATAACCATTGAGATTTGCAAGGAGGACGTCATTTCCCAGTTCGTCCAGAATCTGCCTTCCTTGGGTTGGGGAGTACGTTAGCTCCCCTTTAACAGTCCTCGTGACCCTTTTTTTCTAATTTAATTTTATGATGTGTTTAACTGATTATGAGCTCTGTGGTTACAGGTGAGAAAAGATCTGGTTCTCTGCTGGTGCGTTTTGCTTAGGCAGAAGGTTGATGAAACCTATTGCTGCGTGCAGTATATTGAAAATCATCTGGAGCTTTTAGATTTCCTTGTTGGTTGGTAAGCCATCTATTTCTTGATGTCAACATGACAAATAATTCATTGATACACGAAAAGCGATTTCAGGGTAATATCATAATTGTAGTTAGAAAGATATATTTCAACAAGCTTGTAGTTAGCTAGCTGCTTGTGCTTAGCTTATGTCCCATATTCTCCTTTTTGAATTGAACCTTTATAATTGTCAATGGAGTCTTTAACTACTTGCCTTGCGTGTACCTAAAGTGTGTTGAGTTTGAGCCTTTTGGTCCATGGTTTTCATCTTTTTATGTTAGCAGATTATGACTTTCTTGGTACATTCTCCGTGTCTACCTTATGTCCTTTATATTAAGCTTAACTGTTATTTTTCAACAGCTACAAGAACTTGGACATTGCATTGAACTGTGGGAATATGTTAAGAGAATGCATAAAGTACCCAACGCTTGCAAAGTAAGGGTTCAAAATCACCATTCAACTCTGATTCCCTTCTATTCATGATTTAAATCGAAGATGCATGCATACCTTAATAAATATAGCACTACATGCCTCAAATAGCACTAGGTTTCCTAAAAGTGAAATTTCATGAATTTGATTTTCAAGTGTTCTTTCAGATACATATTGGAATCTGGTAGCTTTGAGCTGTTCTTTGAGTATGTTGAGCTGCCAAACTTTGATATTGCTTCAGATGCTCTAAACACCTTCAAGGTAAATCCATATGTGCATGTTTTTTTTTTTTCCAGATGGTCGAAGAATCAATATTGATGATCGCCTTGATAAGATTGTTGCAGGATCTGCTTACCAAGCACCGAAGATGTAGTCGCAGAGTTTTTGAGTTCCCACTACGAGCAGGTCATTACTTGTTCTGAAATACACCTTTGGTAATGTCAACAATAGAAAGACATGAAGAAATATTTTCAGTTAAAATTTCATTTAAAGCATATACTCCTTAATCTATCTATTTCATACTCTATGTATGCACCATATGTTGTTGCTTCGCTAATGCCTTATTCAAAAATTGTATTTCAATTGTGTCAACATGCCAGATATATTCTGTTTGTTTCTGTTTATCACTCTGATCATGTATTTTTTATAGTTTTTTGAACTCTACTCAAGACTCTTGTCATCAACTAATTATGTAACTAGAAGGCAGGCAATCAAGGTTTGACTATTTTTAGCTTAACTATATTCTCATTCACTTCAGAAGGAAACTTATTGTGTCATCTGTTGTTGTCAGTTCCTTTCAGAGTTTCTACTAGAGGCTCCTAACTCTCGAATAATGAAGAGATACATTGTGGAAGTCCGCTTTTTAAATATTATGATAAATCTACTAAAGGTAACGTATTATATATATTACTTGACTCTTCTTTGGAAATTACTAGAGAAAATTATATTTATATGATGATTACATTATTGTCTCTTCTTAGCTTAAATTTATAACTTTACTGCCTGATTTTCTCTTTTTCATGCTACACAAATCGAACCAAAGTACACATTTGATTAGACTTAGACCAGATCTCCACTAGGAATTTGAAAGGGAAAAGGCAGTACTGCACTATATACACATTTTACTGAATTTTCAGTCGCTGAGGTTACCGTGCATTATTATAGGTGAAAATCTTTTGGGTATCAGATCTGCCTTTTGAAATATATATGTAACTGAACAACATTTAAAAGTTCCTGAACAATTTAAGTACTCCCTTCAGCTGTTTTAGTTTTGTTCTAAGTCAAACTTATCTAACTTCGGCCAAGTTTACAGAATGGTGCATATCAAATTAGTTTCATTAATAAATTTAACTAACATTAGAGATTTTTTTTGCTTGAAAAAACATTAGAGAAGTTTGATCTCAGAGAAGACTAAAAAACGACCCCATTTTGTGACAGAGGGAATAGCTCTTATGATAGATCTGTTTCTTGATAAGATGGGTGATAATAGTTGTTACAGCGTGCTTGAAGTAAAGGTTCAGCAATGTGTTCCTGATCGATCATAAAACAGCACATTCTATTTAAATCGTTTCAGCAGTTCTCCATTTTATGCTGTGAGGTGTGTTTAGTCAGGTTATTATTTCTCATAAATACATTGTTTTAGATGTTCTCAACATGCACAGATAGTTAACATTTTGATGCACCTGTCTTATAGCTCTGTTTCTTCTAACCTGCATCTTTTGTAGGATTCAAGCAAAAATATCAGAATATGTGCCTTCCATGTTTTTAAGGTATGATGATCTTTTTTAAAACATGCACGCTTTTTTTCACATGTGGCTATGCATTTGAGTGACCCCTATTAACCATTTACTGTGCTCAAACAGGTATTTGTTGCCAATCCAAACAAGCCTCGATGTATCATTGTAGCTTTGCTAGACAATCGCAGGGAAGTTGTGAAGCTACTCCAGAATCTTCCTACAAGTAAAGGTATTGTTGTGCATGAATGTCTTATACTACTTGGGCACATGGAACTACTTGGGCACTTGCCACTTGGAATCAACACCATAGTGTTGAGGAATCAAGTATTATGGAAGTATACCTGATCACCATTTCTGCTTCTTTATACAGGTGATGATGAACTTGATGAGGAGAAAGAACTAATCATTCAGGAAATCCAGAAGCTGGCATAGCCCAAAAGCTTCAAACTACCATTAATCAATGGAAGAGTGTCCTTCTCGAGAACTTAAAGTATTTGTCAGCCATATATTGCCAAGACCAAAACCATGTATATCCCACATTGCACATGTATTTTTTTTTTTTTTTTTTTGGAGGGTTTTGCTTTTGGTCTCAGGAAACCGTAGCAAAGGATTGTCTTTTTGAAGGAATTCTACATATGATTTGGGGACCATGATTACATGGAAAAGAGACAGAATTGTGTCGCGAAATAGCTAGTCAAATGAAATTTAGTTATCTTTGAGAAAGAGTGAAGTTGTAATAACCACTCTAATGTCTTGTGTATGGTGAGTGGATTCGGACCCTGTTTGGATCCTAGGACCCGCCTGTAAGAGAGGGGATGATGTTTTTCTCAAGCTGTTGCAGTCCTTCTCCCCTATTCACATAGACTTTTTGTGGTCTCAGGCTCTCGGCTGAGCAATCAGGTATTCAGCTATGCCTTTTTACCGGAAGGATTGTAATCTATAGGGATCACAGAGAAATTTAAATCTAGAATAGCTAATACACTGGGGAACTTCTCCGGACGTAGCCTGAGCTACCACATGTACGAGACGGCATTCAGTAACCAGACATTGCCCCCAATCCCCATAGAACAAGAACACCATGAAACTGAAAAGATAACATCATCATCGAAATTCAAGCAGGAAGCAGCAAAATTCAGAATCCAAGAGCAAGCAGCAGCATATTACGACACACTGAAGCATATTACGGCACACTGACCTACGAAACAAATCAAACGGCAGCCATTGTCTAGTCAACAACTGATCAGTTTTCAGAAGCCTGTCGCCTTAGCTGACAGCTCGCTAATGCCAAGCGGTGCCATAGTCGGCCAGCACGGAGCAGATTTAAGATTTTCAAGGCGGCCCAACCAACCAGCTCCTTCTCAGCGGCTGCGCCCACACCCAACACAGCGACGACGAGGATGCAGCGGAATCAGTATGTGACCCTTCCCGTCATTGTAACTCTGCACATGCACACACACAGAGCATCAGAACCAATACGATAAACTAAAGCACAAATAATATACAAACTGGTCTTAGTTTAATAGGAAAAGGGACACATGCTGGTTCTGCTGATACAAAATAATACAAAGCTGCCGGTTCAGCAAATATTATTTTTCTTGGTTCAGCAAATATTATTTTTCTTGTAAATATTATTTGTTCTTATAAAAGAGAGGCCACCTAACATATGGGTCTTCCTGTAAAACCACCTAAAAACCAGTTTAAAATGGTCAAGAGGTACTTTGTCCATCCTTAAAAGTTAATGGAATGTTTTTTCCCCCAAATTCGGCTATAAATTTAGGAGTTCCTCAAACCAGGAAAGACACCAACTAGTCTTCTATACATGGGTTAATATCCGAATGCATGGACATTTTCATAAACTTGTATGAAACCATAAACAATTGAGTCCACGGGCCTTTGTTAGAACTAGAAATAGGTGGCTACTAGGAAATTAATCCACTAGAGTATCTCTAGTAGGAACCCATTCAATGTCGCTCATCCTCTTCGCCTGGCGAGGCATAGGCATTCAACCCCTGTTACATCTTCGCTCCCCATGTCCTGGTGCTCCCCATTCTCTCCCATGCCCCCATAGCTTAATTGCAACAATGGTGGATATAGCCTAATGACAAGTAGATCTCATATGCCAGTGCCTAATAGAATAGATTTGAGGGTTTTTGCTTCCTCATGTCCCATGTCCAAGTGCTCCCCTTCCTTTCCCATGCCCACATAGCTCTATTGGGACAATGGTGGATATATCCCAATTTGTTAGAATGAATTTGATGGCTCCTGCTAGAGTACTTAAGGCATGTTTGGATTTCCTCCTCTAAACTTTAACGGTTTATGCTAAAGTTGCACACTAGAACATCTAAAGGGTACTGATATTAGCACGACAAAACAGCACTAATCTAGATAATTGATACCCCAGATTCTTCATAGTATAAACTAATACCCTGATGTAAAACAAGGTAGATTCGGGATTTTGGAAATATTCAAGCATCGAGAAAAGATAAAATGCTGTCCGTGAAGGATTTCAATTCAAACTCTGATCCACCACAACGTACGTGTAACTGCCTAACAGGACAACAGCAGTAGCAGCATGGAAGGGGAGAGAAGAGATGCTTACATCGATACCCTCCATCAAGTGGAACCACGGCTCGGACCCCGTGCAGCGAGCGCAGTAGCGGCCATCGTAGAGCTCGATGCGGATGGTGTCGTGGCTGCTGTGGTGTGCGCAGAGCGCGGAGGAGAAGCCCGCGCCGCAGCTCACGCAGAACGAGTCCCTGCCCCTGCTGCCGGAGTGGCCCTGCGCCGCGTCGGGTTCATCGCGGACGACGACCTCGTGGCCCTGGCCGCGGTGGTGCGCGCCGCAGCAGTGGTGGCAGAAGGTGGCGGCGCAGGGCACGCAGAAGCGGTCCTCCTTGCAGCTGGCGGAGAAATCCTCCGCGAGGAGCCGCCTGATCCAGCCCCGTTGCCCTGCGGCGAGCGTGCGTAGAGAGCAACGGCATGCGCCGCCGATGGGCCGCGTCAGCGAACGGCAGATCGAAGAAGTGGTAGAATAGAACATACGAGCGAGATCGTAAACAACGGAACCACGCGGGAGAAGAATCACTCACCCAGGTCGCCATTGCTGAGATCAAGGAGAGGGATTCGCAATCGGGGGTTTCGTCCGGGGGCAGATAGCGAGAAACACAGAGCTATGAACGAGGTGGGGGTTTATGGCCTGAGATGATAGGTATTTATAGGGGAAAAAGCATCACCATTGTAAAATAATATTTCTATTGAAAATTGTTGATTCTTTTATATTCGTAGGATCACGAGCCAATGGCTTAGATTCATTTGGAAACCCTAATCCTACATTCTTTTTCGTGTCCCCGCCCAAGCGCCGCCACCCCCGCCTCTACCAACTCATTGCAATGGTCATCTATATACATGTGTGGTCCACTATAGCTTACCATTCATATTGATAATGTAACGTGTATATATAAAAGAGCATCACCATTGTAAAATAAATATTTCTCTTGAAATTTGTTGATTCTTTTATATTCATAGCTAGGATCATGACCCAACGGCTCAGATTCATTTGGAAACCCTAATCCTACCTTCATTTCAATTCGTGTCCCCCGCCTAAGAGCCGCCACCCCGCACCTCTACCAACTCATTGCAATGGCCGTCTATATACATGTGTGGCCCACTATACCTTACTATTCATACTGACGATGTAAACTTGTATATTATATAAAAAAGCAATACCTTTGTAAAATAAATATTTCCTTTAAAAATTCTTGCTTTCTTTTTAAGATTCATAGGAGCATGACCCAATTGCATAGATTCATGTGGGAACCCTAATCCTACATATGTTTCGTGTCCTCCACCCAAGCGCCGCCACCCCGCTCCTCTACCAACTCATTGTAACGGTCATCTATCCTAGTGTGGTCCACTATACCTTATTGTTCATGTTAATGATGTAGATTTCTCCTATCTTTCCCTACATTTAGCTACGCACGTGTCTACTCTTCAAGGCTCTCTATTTACAAAAAGCTACAAAATCACCTACTTGTGAATTGTGATGTATATATTATATGATCACCATCACACACATGGAAGTAGTATTTTTACTCATAAAACTTCGATCACCATCGTAGAATTATGTAGTTTGTTTATTTGGAAACTCTAACCCTACCTTCACCAAGTTCAACACCAACCTACTCTTCGATTCTCTACCAACTAATTGCGATGGTCATTTACACTACATGGCCTACCACATCTTATATTTCCTTATTATTATGCAACCGTCACATAGACGTTGCACATCTCTTCTATCCTTCTCTAGAACTACTATCGCTGCTTAATCTTATATATGCCCATATTTTTCACTAGAGTTCAAAACTACACATCTTATCTTTCCTTATTACTTGTGCAATGTTTTCACTAGATAGCTCTCGACCGTCACATAGATGATGCACCTCTATTCTATCCTTCTCTAGAACTACCATCACTACTTACTCTTGTATGCACATACTTTTCACTAGAGCTTCAAAACTACCTACTCGTCCAATCTATCCACTTGTCGCGAGCCAGGATGATGGACCGAATGGGAAAAGGGCTAGGATTTTTTGGTTAGAGAACTCTCATGCCCATTAGTTTTGTAGCCAAGCTGAAAACGAGCTCGAGAGGCCGCCCACTATCTATGATTGGTCATGGACCAGGCAGACCCATTTTTTTTTAGTTTTTAGTATGTTTTTCACTCTTATGTCCATGTCTAATAGAAGTTGTGGTATAGGACAAGGTCGATTATTAGCTTTGATTGGACCTGTTTTTCTCAAAAATCTAGTCCTTAATAAGTTACTAGAGAGCCCAAAATGAAACTTTAACTTGCTACATGAAACTGAATTACATATAGGGCTATTAAAGCATTTTCATCCAATTAACAAAAAAAAAAAACAATCTTCTTTTCTTAAAAACTACCATATACGGGGAAAAGGTGAAAAACTCAACCTAAGAGATCCCTTATTACACCCTATGAGCTCAAATTAAGGAGAGAACCCTAGGATCCCTTACCCTTTTTGCACACCATTTTTTCTCCCCTTAGCTTGCATGCATTGCTGCCTCTATTGCATTCAACGCAACAGGGCTACCTTGTTGCAAAAGGGGAGGATGACCATTGAGGCTTAGCACTGCCAACTTTTCCCAAACTCACATTGGTGATGCTACCAACACGTACAGGGTTGATAAACTCTGATCCCTTCCAGAACCTTGAGGGATTCAAAGAGCAACTAGGGGTGCCCATGGATGTCATTATATTAATGTGTTGAATCATTTGGAAAGGCAAGAAATGACAAGATCTTCCATCAGATTGATCAGCAATACTTCAGAGATGAGTTCCGCGAACAAAAAGAAGCTACTATCCATGAATTAATCAATGGATTGCAGATTTAACTTAGTTTGGTTCCTTTCAGTGGTAGCTTTGCTTTTTCTCATTTTTTTTTGTATCTTAACTCCCACTCCTTCCATCCTAGTCATTTTGTTCTATATTGTTTGTTTTTTTTTAATAAATATGTTGTAGGGCTGCAATCCCCTTCAGAATTCCTCAAAAAGGCCAACACAGGGTTGTTCCTAGTCATCACTAGCTGTCGTTGCCCCAAGTAGGCCAATCACATCCAGAAACAATCTGAGCAGCTACCCGTGCCTACGTCGCCGAATGTGCGAGGAAGAAGGTGCACAAGGGAGGATGGACGCTAAGGCTTCGAGAAGACACCTTGGGGAAGTCAAGATGCTCATTTATCCCCATCTTCGAACTGGCGGAGTAGCTTTAGTGGACAAACTAGAATCCCACAACACACAGTTAACTAAAAAGTAAAAAGTTCTAAGGAAATTGATCACTAAATTATTTAATATCAACGTTCGGGCCTAGGCGGTATGGAAGTCTAGATGTATGCCTAGAATTAAATTCTTCACATGACTCATTTTGGTTGATCGGCTCAATAGAAAAACCATGCTAACCAGAAGGAACATACATGTTGACAATGTTGATCTCTGCGTTATGTGTGGGACAAGAGAGGAGAAAACCATTGACCATCTCTTCTTCACATGTCCATTTGCAGTCCAGTGTTGGTCGACAATCAATTTCAGTTGGGATCGGTCACTAAACCTCCAAGATCGATTTGTCCAAGCTCGACAAAGTCACAACTTACCGTTCTTCACTGAAGCCTCAATTATTGCCGCTTGGGAAATCTGGAAGATGCGTAACGACAAGATTTTTGAGCGAAGAGATCCGTGTCAAGCCAGATGGCTTTGTAATTTTAAAAGTCAACGTTCTCTTCAGTCACTTAGATTGAAACCTGACCTTAGGTCAGTTTTCTGTTTGTGGTTAGACGCAATCAGTTAAACCCCTATGTAAGTACCCCTAGACTTAAAGAAGCATGTGCTCGAAATAAACGAGCATGGGCTTTTCTAGTCAAAACATATCTTGTCTTTATTACTTTATCATGAGTTATTTTCCTTGTTTTGCCGATATTTGCAGGTTCATTAATTTTCTTTTATAAAATTATATAAAAAAGCTCATTTGACACTATAAGGACCTTCCCCATGGTGTTTTGCCGTAAAAAAAACGTTCGGGCCTAGGCATAAGACGGGCTTTATGTGAATTTTGCCACGATATCAAGGTTATCACGATCACAAAACACACACACAACACAGACACACAATTCTTGCTATAGGTCTACTCTGCCCAGCTCTCTATTACTTGGACGAGAGCGCCTTGCGGACCCTGGAGCCCACCCTGGTCTTCGCTTTGCTCTGCTGGCCTATGTCTCCGCCGTTGGCATCCGCCGCTGTCGCCGTTGCAGCCATCACGTCCGGCGGTGGCACAGGCACCGGCGGCCCCGTTGGCGCGCTGCCCGCCGCCACCTTGCTGGTGACGGCTGGTAAAATCACAGGAACCGGCTGCTCAGACTGCGGCGCTGTGGCTGCGGCCGGGGGCGCGGCCGGCAATGGCGGCCCGCTGTGCTTAGCTGCAGGGACAGGCCCAGGCGCAGCGCTGGCTCCATCACCGGTACCACCGGCAGGCTTGGCAGCTCCGCCGTCCTTGTGGCGGACGGTGAGGCGGCGGAGAGGCCGGAACGCCGGTCGGGCGTGGAAGGCCCTCTGGAGCCTGTCGCAGAAGCTCGGTTGCTTGCCGCCGGCTGCTGCGGGGGCCGCCGCCGCGGCAGCTGCAGGCTCCTCCTTGTCTGCCTGCATCGCGCACAAACTTGGAGCTCGCCAAAGCGCAGAATGAACTGCGACTTTTATAGGCAAAAAACAGAAGCAACTGAGCAGTTTATGTCCGTTCTTTTCAACTGATGCTCATGCTCTGCGCACAAAGTAAAGTGAGCTTCTATGAACTGACGAGAAGCGGCATCACATTCCCCAGAAAAAGAGAGAGAGAGAGAGAGAGAACAGAATCTGCTTTTACATCATGTAAAACTAATTTACTGAACAAATTTTTTGAAAAAATTAATTTACTGAACAAATTGCGTGGCAGCAAAACTTTCATGGAAAAAAAACAGTTGGTGCTGCCAACTTCCAGACCAGCATTCCTCGTGCCGCCGGCAACAGATTCAAAGGCGAATAACAGAGTGTCGACGTTCTTTTGTATACTTCGTTACCATTTGCCGAGTGTTATATTTACAGCACAATGCAGCATAACCGGTGTTCTTGTTAAAAATTATATGAGCTAGAGAGAGAAGATACAGTACTCCCTCCGTTCCAAATTGTAGTTCACTTTGGTTTTCCTAGATACATTGATTTTGCTATGCATCTAGTTATACACTATGTCTAGATACATAGTAAAACAAATGGATCTAGAAAAGCCAAAGTGAACTATAATTTGAAATGGAGAGAGTACTACTTAGTGCCTGACAGCAGCTTGATATGATAGAACTGACTAAGGTCAATTTGGTTGCCCAAAATTAAACCCAGCCAGAGTCATGCATTACCTTTTTCTCAGCACATGGTGGCATAGCCTCCGATTCCTAGAAGCAGTGCGCCAGAAGCTGCAAATGTCACAGCCCAAATCTTGCAACACCTGTTGAGAAACAAGTGGCTTATTAGAGCACGCAACATTTCAGAAGGGAAACGAAGGGACCAAAATATTCTGAAGCCTCTTGATACCTCGCGTCATTCCCAAGATTTGAAATAACTTCATCAATTCTATTTCTTGAAACATGAAACGGTCCACCATTTGTTGGACGTCTAATCAGAATTCTACCAGACTCGTCTTTGATAGCCTGTTCCAATTACACAAAAATACCAAAATAGTAGACTGTTAATATAACAGAACAGAAGACTCTCACAGGTCTACCAACACATTCTACCCAAATAAGTGAATTTATGAGTATAACCTCGCCCACAACAGTTAAATTATCACCGATTGGAAGAATCCATTCAGTTCGCCGTAGTCCAAGCATCTGCATAAAAATATATTACAAACATCCTTCCAGCTGGTGGCAGAACATACAGTTTTAAGTTATGTTAGCTCACCTTGATTGAGCATTCACAACCACATGAAAGAGGTTGCTTCTCAAAATCCTCACTTGCAAAGCGCAAAAGAGAACCATCTATGCTACTGCCAATCACCAAACGGCCAGTATCATCATCCTAGTAAAAGCAAGATATCAGAGAGAATATTTGAACCGGAAATTTCATAGCCGGAGTCACATGATAGATACTGTACCACTTAGATGCTCAAAAGAAGATAAGAGTAGACAGTGGAGTGTGCAAACAGAAAAGTGAAATACAAAATGCCATAAATTATTTACGGATGGATATAATCCACAAGCATAAATCTATGTCTACACAAATCGCTAAATGTAACAGGTTTTTTCTTCGAGGGCAAAAAAAAGAATATAACATACTTTTCATCAAGTAAGCATAGAACGGCAGACGTGCAATAAGACATTTAAAGGAAGGCTGCCAGAAATTATTTGCAATCAAGCAAAGTTAGTTGCAGCTAATTACCAGATACCAAGGAACCTCTTTTCTTTTCGAAGATAACTTCTCATAACATCGTATCCATTGGTCGGGAACATCATTTCCCTTTTTCTTGAGCAGTAAGTGTTCAGTGCCATCTTTCTCCTCTGTCTTCTTCACCACTATGTATTCCTTGACATCCTTCCTGTTCTTCTGCTTCTTCAAGAAGACCTGAGTTACCTACAAAAATGGCAGACAAGTGACTGAAAGCGCAAGAAGGTGAACGCATCTTCAACGAACATAGGCTTTTTGTGAAATCAGTAGATACATCGTTTACTACAATTGCAGCCTCCCGACCACTCTGTTCACCAATGATTGATTTGTCTGATCCAACCCTTCCAGAGAGAGTTACAAGAGGAAGGTATGCGGACGAGGCAGCCAGTGTCATAGCTGTTAAAGAAGAAGGAAAAAAAGTAAATAAATGGACCTGTATACTTGAGCAAGAATAATATACAGTTCTATCATATACTTTAAACAAACCTAGGTGTAACTATGTAAGCTCCAGTAGTTCCGCACCTACATTACGAAAACACTGAGTACAGACCACCCAATTAGGGGTAAATACTGTACTGAGGAACTGATGTCTCATTACACTCATGGTTGTAGAATAAAACAACAACGTTCCAGCATCAGGAGCTAACAGAAATAATTGAGCACATAGAGGATAGTCAAGCATGGCAATACAAAAGCATTTTACACAGTCCACATAAAGTCAGAGCACAGCAGGCTGGTTCTGGTGAGATGACCAAACCACTGAATCTGTCGTCTAACAAGCCAACAAGACTTTTGCTTAAAACTAAGATACTGCCTCCATATGTATAGATAGATAGCAAACTCAATGTATCAAAAAAAAAATTAAAGAGACTTATAATTTAAAACAGAGGGAGTACGAATTACGAAAACCAAGATCCTGGTTAGGTTATAGCAGGTGGCACCTCAAACTATGGTTCCCTACCAGTCTAACTAGTTTGTTTGATGGTCAATCAACAATGGTTATGATTTATTAGCAGTTCGGTCAACAAGGCTGGCAATTATATTTAAAACATTAAAAAAACTCTGAGCAGCAAATTAGCCGCCATTGCATCTTAGCTGATCGCCAAGCAAACTAGCGAAATAAAACAAGCATTGGCAATTTGGCAAACGGATATATACTCACACAAATCAGAGATGCGGGAGAAGCTGCGCGCCGATCCCAGCTCGTTGGCGCTCCTGCACGCAAGAAAATATGTTTTCAGTTTCAGCACGACGACACAGGAGTAGACGAGTAATCAACAGGAGAGCTGGAGAGGAGAAGGCAATTGCAAAAAAAAAAAAAAGCGTGCGTGCAGGCAGTAGGGAGGCCGTAGGACATACCGAGCATAGCTCCTCCCCGATAGGTAGCACGCCGCGCCGGCGCAGCAGCACGCGAGGCCGCCCCACAGGAAGCCGGTGCCATCACCGCCGCGGCCACCGCCGCCATTGCCGTCGCGGTGCTGGCCGTACCCTCCGTACATTGTGCAGCGGCGCTTCGATCGACCCGCTCTGTTCTCTCTCGGAGCAAGCAATGCAAAACCCTATTCGAAACGTGGATGTGATTTTCGAACTCCACGGGAGCTCAGATCCTGGGTGGGTTAGTGCCGGACTGCCGGTGACGACTAATCGGAGCGCAGCGCAGATCGAGGCGGTAGCCGCCGTGGTCGAGAACCCGAGAGGGACACTAATCCGTCCGCGGCAGGCGTCGTGTTCCTGCTCTGTTACGTTTGAAACCCCGCTTTGAACACGGGGAAGAAGAGAAGCACGCGGAAGAAGAGAAGCACGCGGACGGGGAATTAGGCCATTGGGGATGGACGCGCACGTGTCGGGAAGGGCCCAGCACTAGTTGGAGCCATCAGCCCAGCCC
Source organism: Hyparrhenia diplandra (assembly GCA_015847255.1). Taxonomy (NCBI): domain Eukaryota; kingdom Viridiplantae; phylum Streptophyta; class Magnoliopsida; order Poales; family Poaceae; genus Hyparrhenia; species Hyparrhenia diplandra. The sequence goes on from JADLZK010010896.1 coordinate 53,053, forward strand.
ATATAGTCGCCGTGGAACGCTGCACTGTTAGGCCTACTTTGGGAGCAACGGGCTGATTTGCCCTGGGTAAGAAACCACGACGGGGATTTAATTTGGACTACCTAATCCACGGGAGCCATTCCCCCTTTCCTTGTCCCCTTCCCTGTCGCCATTTGGAAGCAAGGCCAATATACCCAGGGCGTACAAACTTGCATGTCATGACTATTGATTATGAGCTTGCTCGGTATGCTGTAAATTGTACATGCAGAGTCTGAAACTCTAAATAAACACTCAAGCTAGCATCGTACAAGGACCTCCTGTCTTGCAGCCAAAGTACAGCAGCACTTCTACCACACTACAAGTATTTCTGCCAAAGTATGGCTACAAAACTGAAAACAATGCCTTGAGAAATCAAGAAAAATCTGAATTTCTTCAATAATATAAGGCAGTCAGCACAAATCAATGCCAACCACATCATTTTCACGGAAATAATGCATGGAAAATCACAAGACTAAAACTATTTAACAGTCCAATACATAGAAAATTAATTTAACTGGCAAATTCAACCCTCACTACCAAACTGATCCAATACATAGAAGCCTGAAATGTCCAACATACACTACCAAAAGTGACACTTCTCTGGTCTCAAATCATGCATTGCCTCCATCAAAGTCTATGCAATTAACACAAAATAGAAAAAAAAAATCTTGTATGAGGCCCAGGAGTATATGGTCAAGATACAAGGCAAACATAAAAGAAGCATCTTTTCACTATGTTTACAGCTAGCTGTCAGTTCAGGTTAAGAAAAAATTTTATCAATGCATAAAGATAACCACACCAAAAAGGTAATACAATATCAAACGCCAGGGCAGTAGCAATTGTGCTTCGATCAGTTATCCATTGTCCTACGGATTAAGGTCTACAGCCATGCACTACAAGTCTACGAGATCTCCATCGTTGCTTGCCAATGTGGATAACTAATCTTGCTACTGAATGATTTAACTGCAGATCTGATTATGACTGAAGCAATAGGCAGAAGATAAAAAGCATAAAAAGTCGGTCCCATAAGTAGACAAAAATAATAGTTCAGTCCAGCAAGGCAGGCTTTTGCGTTAACAAAAATCAGTGGACAAAACATACTGCAAAATATTAGTTGAGTAACAGATACAAGAGACCAGAATATTGGTTAGTGTCAGCACTTACTATTATGGAACTAAGACACCTTGTGCAACAGATATACTTACTATTATGGAACTAAGACACCTTGTGCAACAGATATATAGGCGCAGTGGCAAAATCCTATGGCAAAATCCTATACCGACCTGACCACAGTCACCATAGCAGAGGGGGGATTTGTGACCAAAGAAAATCATCAAATTGGCTAAAGAACGCAGAGGAGGATTTGTGAACAAAGAACCAGATCACAAGGTAAGCTCTTCCTTGTACGTGCAAGCACCTTATTAACTCATATGCTAATTGTCCTGGTCGCCATTAATCCGATCTCAGAGCCTGAGACTCCTTCACCATACCATACTCTAGAAGCCACACTTGAAGCGGAGAGGACTATTTTTCTACCTTGAAGCGGAGGATGGATTGACGAGGCTGACGAGAAAGGGATTTGGATCAGCACCACGTAGACCACCTTGTCTCAGGATCACCAAACATGCGGCCCCAAGATCTACAAGAAACATGGTGAGGATAGGATTGGGAAACCCCAAGCTGTGCAGGGAGACCCGCCACCTGTCTTTTTGTTAAATCTTTTAAAGATAGATATTATGATTAGTACTTTTCTTTACTATCTACCGTCCTTCTATTTTTTTTAGTTATTCACTGGAGCAATTATATATTGAAGTCAATCCGAGGCAAGTGTTTGGATCTATTATGACATAAGGATTAGGTGCCTAACGGACATTGGTTATTCTGGAAAATTATTTCCCGACATAACAAAAAAAAAAATCTTTTTTACGTTTTAATTTAAGAAGCTAGTGTATTTTTTTCTGAGGGTATAAGCCCCTATCTATATCTACTTTCCTTGAGTGAGCACTAAACTGTGCAGGGGAGATGCGGGTGAAAGCGTGCTTTCGCCTGTGGAGATGGAGGAGCCGGTGCCGTAGGGAGATGGCGAGGCGGCGGTGGCGAAGCCAGCATCGAGTCTAGGGCGAGGAAATTTTTTCCGGCTCCAGACTAGTGGAATGTTTCCACGAGGAAAAGATAGAGAAGCAGGCCTCTAGCCCATGGCGGTTGAGCTTCCAAAGTGCGCCCAGGGAAAATGGGGGGCAAATTGACTCGTGGATTTTGGCCCGGGAAAATCGCAAGCATACCTCCGGGATCCCCTGCTTCCAAAGTAGCACTTACGAGCCGGGCCACCAGAATTTTTCCAACCGAGTAACCCATTTACATTACTTGAACGGAAATACATAGTAGTTTGGGACAATTACAAAAATCAAAAAATTAGGCAGAGATACCTGTATGGACTCAGAAATTTGCTGCACAGCAGCTCTTAACCAACCGACCTAGCTTAGTTCTCTTAATGGACTCAGACCACACTGCATTGTTAAACAACAGTATGAAGAACACAGAAACAAAAGAAGCCATGGGCTAGAGGCCTGCTTCTCTATCTTTTCCTACTGTTGTTTAACAATGCAGTGTGGTCTGAGTCCAACTGGATGGGGTACGTGGCGGTGGCCACGGACGAGGGCGCCGACGCGCTGGGGCGGCGCGACGTCGTGGTGGCGTGGCGCGGCACCGTGCGCAGCCTGGAGTGGGTGAACGACCTCGACTTCACACCCGTGCCCGCCTCGCCCGTGCTGGGCGCCGTGGCGGACGCGCACCCGCGCGCCATGGTGCACAGGGGGTTCCTGTCGATCTACACGTCCAGCAACGCAAGCTCCAAGTACAACAAGCTCAGCGCCAGAGACCAGGCAAGTGGATCCACTTTCTTTCTTTTTTCGAAGGAGCTCTTTTACCCTTTTCTACTTGCACTTTTTCACTGCAACATTTGTTACCGGGTGTACACGTGGTGGTTATTTATTGATTCTTAATTACAGAAGTTAATTTACAGAGAGATTATGTTGTTTGACCACGGGTACATTACTACACTATATATAATAATCAATAACTTGTACTGGCCGTCCACACGGTGGTTACTGACTAAAACTGACAGGATTTCGACCTGGAAAGACACCGTGGCATCGATGATCTCAGCTAGAGTGTCTGGTTGATTCCTTTCTTCAAGCATTTCGGCCTCTGATGTTTCAGTCGTACGTTCTACACACGGGAGGGACAGCCGGATTAGCTGTCGAATCCACGAAAGCTACCTGCCATTTGCCTCGTCTGAAACCAACCAAGACTTACGTGTGCGTGCAGGTTCTTGAGGAGATCGGGAGGCTGATGGAGCTGTACAAGGGCGAGGAGACGAGCATCACCATCATCGGGCACAGCCTCGGCGCGTCGCTCGCCACCCTCAACGCCGTGGACATCGTCGCCAACGGCCTGAACGCGCCCGCCGCCGCCGCGCAGCCATGCCCGGTGACGGCCATCGTGTTCGCGAGCCCGCACGTCGGGGGTCCTTTCTTCAAGGCCGCCTTCGCCTCGTTCGGCGACCTGCTGAGGGCGCTGCACGTGAAGAACGAGGGCGACGTGGTGCCGCTGTACCCGCCGCTGGGGTACGTGGACGTGGCCGTGCCGCTGCCCATCCACACGGCGCGCTCGCCGTGGCTGCGGCAGCCGGGCACGCCGCAGACGCTCCACAACCTCGAGTGCTACCTGCACGGCGTGGCCGGGGAGCAGGGCGGAGCTGGCGGGTTCAGGCTGGAGGTGGACCGTGACGTGGCGCTGGTGAACAAGGCCGCCGACGCGCTCAGGGATGAGTACCCTGTGCCGGCCAAGTGGCGTGTGGCACTCAATAAGGGCATGGTCAGGGGCGAAGATGGCCACTGGGCCCTCAAGGACTTCGAACATATCTGATTCAGCTTTATCAACATTCAACAAGCTGCCTGTGTATGATTCCTCGTGCATGAATGTTGTAATGCGCGGATTTTTTAAGTGTCACAATGTGTCATTCACAGCTCAGTGCTACAGATTATGCTTGTTTTGCTGCATGTTGTCGAGTCAAAAACTTTCAGTGCTAATACAGATATGTAGCATTTGAACGTACATGTCTGATCTGGCCATCTGTGAATAAGAAAATATACGATTGAACACGCGTCAAAAGGAGGGACACGTACCATGAGAAGGTAGTAAGATCGTCACTCATCATCATCAGTAGTATAAGATCGTTTTCAGAAAAGGTGAAGAAGGCACAGCACCAGCACACCACACCACACGCTAACGCTACCCCTCGATGTTGAACTGAAAACTCAAAAACAAGTGAGAGGTCAGCTTCCGGTTCCGGGGCTGCTCCCTGTCTTGCCATCTGTCCTGTCAGCTGAGAGAGAGAGGATCAGCTCGTGGGCTGAGCGGCGGTGTGGCTCTCTGCGCTTTAGCTCTGCTGAACGGCTGGACCGGTGTTCTTGTGAGTGGGCTGGCGAAGGTGTGCCCCTCTGCTGGGCCGCAGGCGGTCTGGTCATCTGTTGAGTGGGCTGGCGACGGTGTGCCAGTGCCTCGCTGCTGAAGGCAGGGCTAGACGCTACAGCAAGGAAGGATGAACAAGCTGATGCAGCCACAAGGATAAAGCGCCTTGGGCACTTATGAATGGTGGCAAAGATTCTGTAACAGCAACATAAAACCGCCGAAGTGACAATAATCTCGATCTTCTCTGTTTTTGGAAGTTTATCTATCTTTAGGGAGAATTAGGTATATGGCCCTGAAAAAAACTTCACTTAGCTATTCGACATTTTTCTTTTTCGAATTTGGTTATATGGCTTCAAAACAAAATTTTCTTAACTATTGGCCTTCCGTCAATTTTGGCAATGTAACGGTGTCAAGTGAGGGGTAAATAGACTTTTTTACTCTAGCAGCAAAAAATAAAAATAGAGTTTTGTTTTTATTATATATTTTGAGTACATAAAAGCCCTCAAAAAAAAAATAAAAGAATATATATTATCACTTCATATATATTTTATGTGCTCAAAATATACAATAAAGAAACACAACTCTGTTTTTTTATTTTTTTCCTACCAGGGTAAAATGGTCTTTATACCTCTCACTTAACACCGTTACACGCTAAAAACTGACGGAAGGCCAAATAGCTAACGAAGTTTTATTTTGAGGCCATATATAGCTAAATTTGAGAAAAAAAAAGAGCTAAATAGTTAAGTGTAGTTTTTTCAGGACCATATACCTAATTCTCTCTTTTAGGACTGATACGTTGGAGGAGTTGTTCTTCACTCCTTTGGATGTGGTGAAATTGCTAATATTCCACTATGCACGAGGAGACATCTTTTTGGATGTGGTGAAATTGCTAATATTCCACTATGCACGAGGAGACATCTTTTTGGATGTGGTGACAATTGCTAACGACTTTTGGGCATGGCATCTTGACACGCGTGACGTCTTTTCACTACGTTTGGCCCTGGTGAGTGGGCACCTGCAAGGTGACGCGATAGCGCTTTTTGAAAAAAATAATTTTATTTGCAAAATAATGGCCCTGTTCAACTTTCTTGTTTGACAGTTTGAGAAACAAACAAAATAATCATAGTACATGGTGATCCGTATGGATCGCCAGCTCATTTGGCAACTTTTTCTTGTTCTGCCGATACAATTTTAAAACCCCAATTTTCCATAGGAGCTTGAATGAAGATATAATTGTAAACTCAATCCTTAGTTCACTGACTTTTTTTTTGTTTGAATCCAGGTGCAAAAAATAAACGATAGATCTCATAAGCTCTACAAATTTCTATATAAAATATGTTTCTATATCTGAGATCATACGAATTCATAAAAACAAAAATTCTTGAATCATACACTCGGCAATGTTTTGTGTTTTGACAAAGCTTTTATATGACCTCAAATAGAGATCTATAATATAACTTTGTAGTTCATCAAGTTTTGGTTTAAATGGATCTTGTAGTGATGAAATAATCTACACAATGTGTAGTGTCCAAACCCGTCTTTCCCCACGCTACAGTGCCAAAGAGGCGTTTCGAGGGCGCCTTGCCATTCCCTTTGTCGATCTGCCATGCCTTTCTCATCTGTCGCCCTTGCCAGCGGCGGAGCTGAGATGGGAGCCCGGACTCCTTGGCAGGAGGGCTTGTATAGCTATAGGCTTAGGTCTAGGAGCTTGTATGCCCCGTCGGCGTCTTCTATATCGCCGGCTAGAGTTAGGTTATCCTTTTCTCTTCTCTCGGTGGCGGCGACAATGGCGGCGTTGTCTCCAATGAAGTTCGAAGGAGGTTAGTTATGGTCTTCTTTCATCTATTTGCGATGGGGAAGGGTCTCTTATACACCCTTGTGTGTTTTCAGATTATCGCCACTCCGTCTGGCGGTGGGTTGGGCTTCGCTTACGTGTTGGAGGTGGTAACACCATCTTCTTCTCTTGCTGCCTAGTGTGGCTTTTTGGTGGAGACTGCTCCTTCTTTTGCTCTGTTAGTGAGATCGCCAATGTCCTTTCAACGCGTCCTAAATCCAATTTAACGGGAGGTCTGGGGTGGTGGATCTTTTCGGCTTTACCATGTTGTCTTCGACGGAGGATCTAGAGGTCCGATTACGCTTTTGTAGTGGGCGGATCGAAATTGTGACAAACAAGACTCCGGATCAAAGATGCACGAGTTAGGGACTCCTTTGTAATTTTTGTAATGTTGGGGCCCGGTTTGTAACGGGATGTACTTTGATGTAATTAATAATATATATATCTTTTCTTTTTCGTAAAAGAAATAAAATAATCTCACAATGTAAAATACAACTCTAAACAGGTAATTCTCATAGGGAACTTCAGACAAAAAAGTGAACTAAAAATTCATATACTTTGTTGACCTCTACAATTTACGCACGAACTTTACCTCGCTCCAAGCCTCCAATCGGAAGTCAGCCGGCGGCATGCATAGCTAGCGGAAAAAAAAAAAAAACACACTTTCGACTAATAACAGGGCACCTAGTAGTTCTCTATATATTTATGTTTTTTAATTAGGCCAACTAGTCGAGTGTTGTTCTTATCCAGTACAGAAGAAACGATCGATCGTCGTCACCAATCATCGTCATTTGTAAATAATAATAAAAAAAGAGGGAGCGTGAGAAGAACCGCATCCATCACGTATGTACGACTGAGCTTTGCTTCCCTCCCTGTTTAATTAATCGTGTACTAAGCACGTGCACCAAGGTTCACTGCTATGTTGATGCTGGCGATCGAGGTCAACCATAAGCGGGAGGATTATTTATAATTACATGTGCTCGTGATTCGTGCAATCGTGTTGGTGAACGGAGGATACAGCGTCTCCGTCCATTCCAGATTCCACCCACCCCACCTGCATTATGCACTGAATTTCGTCGTCTAGTGAGCACCTGGCACTGGCAGTCTCGTCGTGCTCCTCTTGCCGCGCCCACGCCACTTCACCCACCAGGGGAGGGCGCATCACCATCGCTGCTGTGGTGCTGGTGCCCCGGCGTCTCCCTCCTACTAATAGCCTTCCTTTCTCTACTCCCCCTTCCCTTCTCCATTCACACACACACACTCCACTCCAGTCGGGCGGGGGGAAGGGAGGGACCAACCACCCGCGCGCAAATCCCCCTCTTCTATCTCCAGTCCCCACTCGATCGGCGAGGCGCGGGGCAAATGGCGCCGGAGGCGGAGGCGGAGTCACCCGTGGTGATCCACGCGTGGTCGGCGCCGCGCTCCCTCAGCACCAGCCTCATGTACTCCTTCGCCCAGGTCCGTCCGTCCCCTCCTCCTCCTCCCCCTGCTCTGCTCTGTTGGCGCCCCGACTCATCCTGATCAGGGAGTGGGGCGGGAGATCACAAACGGATGGAATTTTGGAACCCGTTCCAGCGCACACACGCGCGTTCGCGCGTTCAACGCCGTTCTCGGTGTTCCGACCCCCGCCGACGAGGGCTCGTGGTAACTGGTAGGCGGTAGGAGGGCCTATGCGTTGCGATGCATGCGCGTCCAAGAGAATCTGTTGCGTTATTATCGACTAATAATCGAGTCTCACTCTGACTGCTGCTGCTTATGCTTAGCCTCGCGCCCGTTTTTGCTTCACGTGCGCTAGCTTAACGTACGTGGCAACTGATTTTGCTACTGTTGTTTCCTGTATGTATGTATGTATGCTTCCAGAGGGATGACATGGAGGTGCTTGACGAGCCTCTCTACGCGAATTTCCTGCGTGCCACCGGCGTCGACAGGCCCTACCGGCAGGAGCTCCTGTCTAAAATGGTGAGATTCGAGTTGCCTGGAACTACGGCTTGTTTCAACTTGTTAGTTAGGTGGTTGGCAGACAGGGAAATCATTCCTTCAGGCTGCAATGTCGGTTTCATATCCTTTTCTGCTCTCAAACACATGTCTGCATCGGGAACCATTTATTAGGTGGAAATTCCTCATTGTTTCAGATAAATTTTGTTTGGAAAATACTATCATGTACCATAGTCCTGTACGCCTCTTTTTGGCAAGAGCAAAGCATTTATTTTCTTTCAAAAAATGATGTTTAGGAATCGTGTTCCTTTGTGTCTAACTGAGTCACTTGGGGCATTTCTGGCGCAGGACCCTGATGGAAATAAGGTTGTCAGAGAGGTGATTTTTGGCCCAGGGGATAAAAAGTACCGTTACTGCAAGGTACCATTTCAAAGGCTTACTGCACAGCTTTGTGAAATGATAATTTTATGTATATATGTATAATAACCCCCCTTTCTTTTTCTTTGAATAGCACATCTCAAAGCAACGTCTCCCAAACCTGTCGAGCGACCTCATGAAGAAGGGAAAGCATTTCATATTGATACGTAACCCTCTAAATATACTGGTATCTGTCACCTTAAGCCTCGTACATGCAGTTTACTTCTTTTTTGGTTCTGTTTCACAACTTTTATCTTATGACATGCCACTTTTTGCATTTGCCTTTTTTTTCAAAAAGAAATGCCTGAAGCTTTGCAAGATCTTTTTCTTTAGCAGGTTTAGCATATTCTGTGGTGTACACATCACCTAATGTGTACCACTAATGATATCCTATTCCATTATCGCAGCCATCTTTTGATAAAGTTGTTCCACCATCCTTCATGGAGCTTGGCATAGGCGAACTTGTCTCGATATACAGTGAATTATGTGGACTTGGAAGCCCACCCCCCGTGATAGATGCAGATGATCTGCAACAGGACCCTGAGGTAAATCTATGACTGGTTAATGCAGTGGTTTATTACAGTGACCACTGTCCATCTTATGATTCTAATCTTAAGAGTATTAGATGTCATTGTCCACGATGATATAGTAAGCTGCTTTAAAGGGCATGCCACTTTAGTCCTCAGCTTATATGCTACACCAACTACTTTTCCCCCTTCTTTTTGCATGAGTATACCAACTTCTCTAGTGCTACATTAGCTCACAATTCACATCAGTTTTGATGGCCATAAATCATGAACCGTGCAATGGTAATGGTTTTATAATATTTAGATATGTGGTGCAGATGTTTGCTGGTTTCTATCCTTGTGTAGTGTTAGATTTCCCATAATTTTGACATTTGTGGTCCGGTGTATTCAGTTGGTTTGCACCTCACATGCAGGCTGTCCTGAGTGGACTTTGTGAGGATCTGGGCATTCCTTTCCAGCCACAAATGTTGAAGTATGTATGTTATAGACATTACTGACACTAGTAATACACTTTTGTTGTGATATACATATGTAGCCTCATCGTGTTCAGTTGGAATTGTTTTTCCTTTTCAGATGGGAAGCTGGCCCCAAGGAATTTGATGGTATATGGGCCCCCTGGTGGTATGGGAGTGTGCACAAGTCTTCAGGTTTCTCTAAGCCTCGCCAATATCCTCTGGTAAGCTTACAAAAACAAGTCTCTTGAAGTCTTGATTCCTATTCTCCAGTATTTATGAGTATTTTTATGCTGGACAAAATCTGGATAGCAAGTCAGTTCTACCTTGATTGGAAAATGGAAAAGCACATGCTGGGAAAGGTAGATGGTAAGAAGCACGGCAGTTAGTGAAACAAAAACAACCTAGACAAACTGAAACATTTTACTTGGAAAAAATATGGCATAAATATATACATAATTTAATAGTTTTTTGTGTTCAAGGAATCATGAGTGTTTAACTGGATGTTTAGTATGAAAATTAGTAGGGGCTGTTTAGCGAAATCTATCCTGAGACGTTGCATAGTATGTTTTTCTTTACCATATTATTCCACTGCAACGACATAATTTTGTGATCATAGATAGTGACTTATAAGAATGTCATCGACTCATCTGTGGTAGCAGATGGTTGATTTACGTCCTTATCTGTATAAGGTGCTCTGGTGATTATTAAATACTGAAATTTTTGGTCTCTTATTCTCTGTTTATTTTCTCCTCAAGACAAATTTTCACCCATCTTGAACTGACATGTCACATGGCCATGTGTTCCACAGAAAACCTTAGCTGTTTATCACAATGCTGCTGGTGATTCTTCTTCTTTTTTTTAGATTTGCTGCTAGTAATAATTCTGAAATACACTTAAATGGTGTTGATTGACCAGCAACCAGGTTTTTCATTATTCTCCTTGAAAATCCATGTCATTACCTAAGTCATGACCATTATTTCGTGGACATTTATGCATCCTATTTGACCACCTGATGCCTCAGAGCAATGATTAAGCTGTGATGGACTGCAAACAAACTGAAGCACCAATAAGAAAATTATTTGCTAGTAAATATTGCAGAGTACTAATGTTTTAGCATACTCCCTCCATAGTTGAAAAAGAAGACGTTTAGGACAGCGACACGGTCTCCAAAGCGCAACTTTGACTTCTCTTTTCTATAAAAATATTTATTAAAAATTATATATGTATACTTTTATAAAAGTATTTTTCAAGACAAATCTATTGATATGATTTTCACATTTCTAAACTCAACGACTTAAAAGTTATTAATGATTTATGTTCCCAATGTTTGACCCAAGCCTTTTCCAAAACGTCTTCCTTTTCAACCATAGAGGGAGTACGTCCATTTCAGTATATCAAATTGCAATCCAATTAATCTTGGTTTGTACCATCTGTCACAGTTCTTATTTACCGTGGAGTTTCTTGTTTGATTGCAGACTTTCCCATTCGCATTTTATGACCTGCTTGAGCAAAGCTTGCCTTTCTACAACATGTTGAAGCGCCAAATTAGGAAGACAAGAGGACCCAGGCAACCACCATTACCTGACCCTCCTCTGCCTGTCCCTGCAAATAAAAACATTCTTGTTTGGGTTGGAGATGAACTTTTGCCCCGTGACAGCGCAAAGGTATATACCACTGCCACCTTGTGGCATGCCACCATTATCAGAACATATAGTAAACTCTCTACATTCTATCTCTAATAATCTTTCTTGTAAAGGTTTCAGTGTTTGATTCAGTTGTACAAGGAGGAGATGCTGTTTGGGAAGGTTTACGTATATATGATGGAAAAGTATTCAAACTAGATGAACATTTGGACAGGTGCAGTAGCTAGTTCAGTCTTATGTCTGCATCCCATTTTCTGTTTATGGTTTATGTAACAGCTATGTTCTCTCTTCTTATCTAGATTGTTTGATTCTGCAAAGGCTATGGCCTTCAGAAATGTGCCTACTCGTGATTGGGTAAGCTAACCTTAGCATACGAGCTTCATGATTTCGCTGTAAATTGTATTGCAATGTAGGTGCTTTTGGTTCTCTCAAATCTGAATTCTCATTTAGAGGGGATCACTGGAAACCAATTTCAACTTTTTATTAACTGAACTGTCATTTCACACATCCTTTGGTGCAGATTAAGGATGCCATCTTTAAGACTCTGATTGCAAATGGAATGTTTGATAATGCTCATATAAGGCTCACGCTCACCCGTGGGAAAAAGGTAAAATATAGATCAAGATTCATCACAATGCCACTTTTATAGCATGTTATCTATCACCTTCATGCTACCTGCTCGCTCATTCTTGGCTGTAATTTATCAAGTGAAGGTGACATCTGGAATGAGTCCTGGTTTCAATCTTTATGGGTGCGCCTTGATTGGTATTCATCTTTCCACCCACCTTTTTCTCTTTTTGCATCCACTTGCACCTTCTTCTCTTTGGCGTCATGAGTCCACCTTTGAAAGCACACAAATCATTTTCTTTCCACCATGGATTTTATTTGAGCAAAAGACACACAATAGGCCATGGAATGGAAGGGTTCAAGCACATGTAAGTCGACCAACCTGTAATGCACAAGCTGGTAGACTATGGTATAGTTATTGCTATACTGGAAATACATCTTGAGGAAAGGAAACTAATTCATGTCACTGTTACATCCAATTTAATTTGTATGAAGAGGTGCAATGAATGCTGTTCTGTTAGTTTCTGATAAATCTTTTTTTTTTGGTTCAGTGCTTGCAGAGTGGAAACCACCAGTGTATGATAACTCTCATGGAATAAAATTGGTTACTGCCACCACACGTCGGAATTCTCCAAATGTAAGATATACTTACTGAATTCTTCATTTTTATTTAACTTCAGCTAGCTTTAGGGTCATTTTAGATGAGTAGTTTTTCTTAATAGGTGAATTTCTTTCTCACATAACTAGCATTTACTTGGAGGGTGAAATGTGGTGGAAACCACCTACTAGGTGGAAACATGGAAACCAATTCAAAGAATGTATTTTGGTTGTTCAAAAAAAATTGAAACTTGGCACATCCATAGTGCATACAAATATGTACTCACATGCAAAAGTTGGAATTCAAACTTGCATTTGAAAATTCATACGAAAATGACAAGGCAATCACAACATGTCACCAGTAGCCATCAGTGCTGAAAAATGGCATTTCATCCTACCTGGTGGTCTCAATATGTTTGTTTCTTTATAATTGCCACTGAAAACATTGGTTTTATAGTTTAACAGGAAAATCATTCTTAACTAAATGAACAACTGAAGTTTGAAAAATCAACTATATAATCTCAGATCATCTTTAAGAGGCTGATATATCTCAGACAATCATCTTAAAAGGACAATACCGACTTCTTTGCAACATTCACTGAATCTCTTGAATATTGAGGAATTATGACTAGCACAAACATATTTATTAATTACTATATGTATGCAAGAATTTGGCTGTCTGGTTTATTTTTAGCCTCTAGCTTTCCTTTAGGCTGATAGTTACCATTAGACCCCAAGAGTTCTCATTATTCAAAGAAACTTTCCAGAGCAGTCATAGTATTGTGCACTGCAGTTGCTGGGCTCAGGGTTGCCATGTTGATACATAAAAATACTTCTCACTGATAGACATTTGGCATTGATCGATCATAGCTGTAGACAAAAGTGAACTAGAATCTGTAAATCTTGTTTTCTTTTCAAGGTTATGGAATTTTATATTCATCCACTAACTCATCAGTAGCTGGGGTAAACCAAATATATCTGTCTCACATGTTCACTATTTTTAATGTTTCCTATACCTTTAGTTCAGCATCGGTTCAAATACTCTGGAATACATTGTTCTACTACTTTCTGTTCTTTTTATTGTCAATTAAACTTGACCATGGTTATTCTCCTTGTTTCAGAGTGTAGACTCCAAGATACATCACAATAATCTTATCAACAATATTCTGGCAAAGGTTCACTTTCCTTTTGATTTGAAGTCTTAATTTGCTGTTAGTATATACTGCAACTGTAATGGAATTTTTGTCGTCTGATATCTTTTTTGATATATTTGCACTCAATTTTCCATCCTCTTATGCAGATAGAAGGTAATCTTGCCCAGGCTGAGGATGCAATTATGCTAGACAAGGATGGCTTTGTATCAGAAACAAATGCAACAAACATTGTAAGCATACATACCTTTGGCAAATCGACTAATAGACACTTTTCACATGACTGCTCTAAAACCTCCATTGTGCCAACTGCAGTTTATGGTTAAAAAGGGAATTGTATTGACACCTCATGCTGACTATTGCCTTCCAGGCATTACGCGAGCAACTGTGAGTATAATCAAATACCAGTTCGAACAACTGGGGCCAATCTATACACGTGCCTCCTTTCCATACCAAACAAGTATTTTTGAGATATATTCTGTTCTATTTGTGCACCAATACTCTTTCTGAGGCACAAGTTGTTTCACAATATTTGAAATATGTTGCACATTTGTATACTATTAAGATATGTAGTGGAAACATATAGGTTCTAAGGAATGGTTCTATCTGTTTTCATTTTGATAGAGGGACTGAGTACATATTAGGAAGTAAGTTTCAGTTCCTTTTATTCATTATTTTTTCTGCATATGTTCAAATTATTGGATTAGGGTCATATTCGAACTATCTTCATCAGGAGGTGTAAAATATTTGAACTACAGAAGCAGAAATTCTCCACAATTCTAGTAGCCTTGCTATCCTTTTGTCAGTGTCCTGTCTAATTGAATAAGTTTGCCCGTTCAATACTTCTAGAACTCTGTTATATCACTGTATGCTTAATGTAGTGTTTCTGGATTCCGTTCAATACTTCTAGAACTCTGTTATATCACTGTATGCTTAATGTAGTGTTCTGGATTCTGGTTGTGTATGCTTACTTTAAAGTGCGACATATATGTGGAAACGTGCGGAATTGGTGCTAATAATGAGATGATGTGGTTTACTGAGTCTTTCTAACTTTTCTCTAATGATGAAAATAACAGGTCATGGATCTTGTGGTGAAAGAAAACTTTGTGTTACATGAACGACGCATTAGTCTCTCAGAATTTCATGCTGCAGATGAGGTATGGTACTTTACTTGGAGATATCAGTTATATGTTCTCTTTAACTGGGTAATCCTTCACTGAATGTCTCTTATAAGACTTCCTGATGATGAACTAATATGACAAGATGGAGCGCACACTTGATCAAAATTTTCCTTTCAAAAGGCTTACATGTAGGATGCCATGCACTTAAAGTTGATGTTTAGAATTATGCATGAATTGTTATTGGTATATTAATCTGAACACACCCACCATAAGTCCAAACATGAATGTTTATTCTTACAGCTCTGATTTTCACATGCAGGTATGGACAACTGGAACAATGGGTGAGATTACACCGGTGAGTTGCACTACATGGTCATGTTTTTGTTTTTCCTAGTCAGTTATTCACTGTCAAATGGTTCTCATAAACTTGAAAACTGAAGTTAGATTTGTTGCATATGTTCTCTAATCTCAAGGAACACTATTCGCCCATTCCTTTTTTATTGTTTGTCAAGGAGGTGTGGCCCCCTAACTAGATTGACCTCTTTTCTTTTCCATGCTGACAAGTGACATCGAGTATTACTTCACATGACTTCATTGAAGAGTGCTCCAGTTTTCCAGCAATTCACTTTTTTTCTGTTTTCTGCTCTGAGTTTATGTTGACTAGGAAAGTACTGAGATGCGTCAGTTGCTACTGTCGGCGCACCCCAATAGTTGTCTTATTATTGCTGATACATTCTGTGCTTTACAAATTTCAACAGGTTGTAATGATTGATGGGCGTGAAATCGGCGATGGGAAAATTGGTCCAGTCACTAGACAAATCCAGAACGCATACAAAGTCCTGACAGCAGGGCAAGGAGTACCGATACCGAGGATTGCTGAGGTGTAATTGTCGAAGAGGCATCCCTTTACTATAGGATCAGTCCAAGGAGCCCGGTGATACCGATCTAGCACGACAATAAATTAATAATAATCTCCATTTATTACTGTTGTTTAAAGTCACCGTGTAGAGCCCGATACCAATCTAGCATAATAATAAATTAATAATCTCCGTTTATCACTATTGTTTAAAGGCACTATGTAATCATTGTTATTCCAAACAGGATACTGTGTATACTCCTGGAGATTATAAACGCAATGAGTCATTGCACTGGTATGTGCTTGTATGCGTAAAAGTTGCCTCTCCTCTAATCTCTGCCCAAGCATACGATTCCGGTGCTTTTTGTGATTTTGTCAAATCTGCTTTCCTTTTCTGTGAAGCAAAGAGAATCTGTAGAAGTGTTCACCTCTTAATTTCCTTGCAGCATTAATCCATCTTGTCATTTATATATCTTTACATCAGAGCACAGGCATTTTCGTTGCTGCGTGTTTTGGAACCAAATCTCCAAGGAGCTCAGTGCAGCATGGTAATGGTCATGAATTTTTGCACGTATGCTATACAACCCAGCAATGAAGATGGCAGAAAGGAAAACATACAGATACAGACCCAATGCATTTCTTCAGCATTAATCCATCTATAATTTCAGTAGTCCAGAAACCTTCAAGGCTACCAAGAATGGAACACTAAGTCCATGGCTCCAAATTACTGTGTTCATGCATCAGACAATGCATTCAGACGAATGAGAGCAAATTATTTCCTTGGCACTACTAAAATACCAGTTAGTTTCTTGGCCCTTTTTTGAATTTGGTTATTTGGCCCACTTTCGAGTTTTGTTAGTTTCTTGGCCCTACCCTAAGTTTCATAACTTAACAGGGTTAAGTGGGCCAAATAACCAAATTCGCTGAAAAAAAACTACCGTAAGTTTCATAACTTAACAGAGTTAAGTGGGCCAAATAACCAAATTCGCCGAAAAATGAGCCAAGAAACTAAGAGGTACTTTTTGTAGGGCCAAGGAAATAATTTGCTCAACAAACAAAACAAGGGTATACAGAACAAACTAGTATGTCGACAATAGAAGTGCAGAATCACAAAGGTTAAGAAGACAAATGTGCATGGAACTAAAAATGATGCTGCAAAAACTACAAGACACTGTTTTGATAGAGGTGTCAACCAATCACTACACTTGATAGCCTCAAAGAGATGCGATGACATCATCATTGGTTATGATTTCAAATATATCTTGCTCCAGGAACACCAATAAGCAGTCACTGGTCCACTGGTTGCAGGGTTCTTTCATCATTGTGCTGTCTATGAACTTCACTTTTGAAGATGCTGTCTTGGCGGCAGCTGCTGTGCCAGGAAGGATGAGAGCGAGTTTCAGGAGCAGATAAACCAATGGATACATGGAGTTCTTCCCTGTTCCCACCATCTTCACAGAAAGATCGCTCAATCTAGCCATTTCATGAAACCTCGCATCAGAGCGCACATCAGTTATGAATGCTTGGAGTTGCAGATCAAGTGCTGCAATAACTGTCTCGGGGAACTCAGATGGATAGAACCGAGCAAACTTAATGAGCTTGTCCTTATCAAAAGCTTGGAAAAGATTGCGTGGGTTTAGGCATGATGCAAGGCAAACCAATTCAGAGCTTTCCTTGCTAAAGCGCTTATCAAGCTCCCTGAGTTGGTCGTTGATAACTTTTGCAAAGACATGAATATGGTAATGCTCCAAGTTTGTCGACGTTGGAGATTCATCGTCGCTCCACCTATGGTGTGCGTACTGCTCTCCCATGTCAGGCATAGGCATGTCACTCTCAGCGCAAAGCAAGTCCACTTCCATGAGAAAAGATGGCCATCCTTCATCCCTCAGTACCAGCAACCGTCTCTTGGACTCCTTGAGAAGAATCATAAAGTTCTCAGCATCCAGGTCGTTCCTGTCCAAGGCCAGAGACAATTCATTTGTAGCAGCTAGTACATCTCGCATCAAGAGCAAAACAAAGGGCATGTCCTCGGTGAATGCCCATTGTGCTCTTAATACCGTACGTTTCTCATAAGTCCTTTTGGAATCATCTCTCCCCATAATGTCAAGTGCATCACAAACAGCAGGTAAATAAGCAGCGAGTTTCACGAGTGCCTCATAGTATGAGCCCCAGGATGTCTCACCTGGCTTCTCAAGGTTGTTATCCAGATTCAACCCTTTTTCTTGGATCAGCGAGCGGACCTTTTGATTGAACTGAGGAGACTCTTGAACTAAATTTGACAAAGCATCAATAGCTCGGAAAAGCTGGTAAGTTTCAAGTAGATTTTGGGAAGTAGAGGCAAGAATGGAATTCAACTGGAAAGAGGAAGGATGAACATAGTACGCTGATGCACTTGCTTTACTGACCAATGTTATTAGTTCAGCGAAAGTGTCATCACCATACTGAACCAAGCCATAACCTTGGCCCCGCACATTTGTCAAGCTCAATCCAGCTTCAGAAAGCATCAAATCCACTGCCACTTCGACATCAGGCTCTGGCACAATCCCAAGAAGCCTCTCCAAAACCTCACCCTTGCCATTGAGATAGCGCACAAACAGAACCATGCAGTGTTTCCCCGTGGAAGGTGGAGAACACACATCAACGACTATCCCAAAGGGATCTCCCTGGATCTCATTGGCAATGCCTTTTCTTACTTCTTTAGCAAACACGTGGGCAATATCCTTGTCAATGGTAGGTTTCACCGCCCGCATCCGACGGGGAGCACCACGATGCGATGCACCTCCCTCAAACAGCAGATTGACCATGTAGGTAGACATGTCGATGATATTCCTTTCCTCAAATGATCTCCCTGATCCATTATCCAGAAAAGCCATCCCTTCTCTCAAGGAAAACCTCATGAGATCGATTGCTTGGTCAATGTCAACCTTCACATGAGATGGACCTTCCTGAACCTCCTCCTTAACGACATCAGCTACACATGCGCCTGAAGATTTGGCCTTTTTACGGATTGAACCTCGCCGACCAACAACATCAGCAACATGTGCGCCTGAAGATTCGTCTGAGTGAAAGTGGGCACTGCCGGCTTCAGTACAGGATTGGCAATCTGATGGCTCCATACCCTAATTCACCAAACCAAATAGCAAGCATTCAGTCACAAGCAGATCGACATGAGTATGGGATGGAATCGCAGAACTGAATAATGACACAAAGAGTACTAGACAACACTAGCGACCGGTACCTTGAAGAATCATGCACTAATGTGTAAATTAAAAAAAAAAAGATAACTGAACAATGCAATGCCAATCATCAATGCAGTTACATAAAACTCCACAGGTAAACTCGATCCCTAATCCCGTTTTTTTTTTTTCGAACCGAGGACCTCCCCATTTCCATTAAGATTTAACGGAAATACAATGTAGCCAACAGAGGGTATCAGAAAGCAGAAATACAGACCATCAAGATGAGACTACTACCAGAAGTATTACGACTGCTCTACAGGGAGCCAACGCTAACCTTAACAATTCAAGTGACAAAATCAGGACCCATTACCAGGGGACCCTGCACTCAGGATAACGGCATACCAGACAGATAAACGGAATCACAGACTAACTAGACAGTTGCACAGCAAAAGGAACTGAAACATCACTACTAGTTCTTCATCTTCCTGCCCAATCACAATCCCTAATCCCGTTGACGGGAAGAGAGACCTGAGAGTTTGCCTCGGGCCGCATATGTGATACACGCGATCATATATGATGGATTTGTAGATCAAGAAATGGTACCTCCATCGGAGGCGAAAGTGGGGGCAAGGAAGCGGAGCGCCTCTGCAAAGCCGCTCTCGTCTTCTGCACTTCTTTTGCACTTCGCAAACCTAGCGGCGGCAGAACACGAATGTGTGCGTAGAAAAGAGAGTACTGTATTGCCCGTGGGCTTTCCAGTGATCTACTGGACTTATCGGCAATCCAGCGGCCGAAAGGTTCCTGCCCTAGTGAACACTTCGTCGTGAGTTGCGGAAATAATCGGGTCTGTCCGTCCGACCACCCCTTCCCATTTCTTTCTCGCGGCCCAGATCAGCCCACGCAGCCCGCGGACAGGAGAAGTGGCGGCGGCGGCGACGACGGATTTAGGGTTCCCGCGACGGGTTAGGGCTCCTTTTCCTTCCTCGGCTGTAGATTCCAACCGGCCGGCCTGGTTGGCGGTCGCCGACACGGCGGTGGTGGTGGGTTAACCGACGGTGAGCGAGGCGGCGCCGCCATCGCCGAGCGGGCCAGGGCTAGACACATGGTTGGGTATGGGTAGGGGGATGTTTGAGCGCCGGCGAAGCAAGGGAGGGTGGGCTCATCGAAGCTAGAGAAGACGACTGCCGCAGGCAGGAGGGCGAAGCAGGAGAGAGCGGGACAGGAGGACGGTTGCTAGGGTTCCCTAGAGCTTTGGCGAGCTAGGGCTCCGGGAACCCTAGCGCCCGCGGCAGTGGCGGTAGGGTAGCGGTGTTGTGCGGTCGTGAGGAAGAAGGAGGGCACATGTTGGTGGGGCGGTCGTGGCCCAATTGGGGTGGTTGAAACTGTGCTCCTATCCGACCACGTCGGATGCTAGCACGACGACCCCGAGTTGTCGATAGGAATCCACAAACGATATGATGATACATCTCAATTTTTTTTACTCCCTCCACCCCAAAAAGAGTGTTGATTCTTACTTTCGGACATCATGTTTGACCGCTTCATCTTATTTATTCTTTTTTTGTGTAAATTATAAAATAAATAAATCAAGTACTAAAGTATCTCTAATGATAGATAAGTCATAAGAAAATAGATGATATTTATATTTTTTTTTAATAAGACGGATGGTTAAACATGATGTTTGAAAAACCTAAAACGACACTCCTTTTTGTCACTAAGGAAGTATAAAACTTCTATATTTATAATTATTTATTATTCATGAAAAATATTATTTAAAAAACAATGTTTTGCCCCCTCGTATACACTAGACCTTGATTATAGCATGTCACTGTTCTGTCAAACATTTTCTTCTCCATCAGACTCTAAATAAATTAAAAAAAAAAACATTTTCTTGAAGAAAAGAAGATCCTATTCCCTATGAAAAATACTCGTTCCTATTTTTTTGATAGAAAAGATATTGTCATGAACTTTACGAATAAAAGCTAAAAGTACGCTGAATGGAAAAAAAAGAAAAAGGACAAGGGAAGTAGACTGAAAAAGGATTTTGGTGGGGGGTTTCCGTCGTGAATGCTTGTGACCTCCTATAGTTTTCGTTACCTGTGGTATCGTTTCTTTTTTATTACTCAAGGATTTTTTGGGTGTCTATTTAGTGTCAACCTGCCAAATGACTCGGTGAGGATCTGAGGATGAAGACAATAATCTCCCATTGTGTTTCTTTGTTTAAAGTAAATAGTAAGGGGGTGTCTGGTTACCAAAACTTTTCTGTGTTTGGATTAAAAAAATGTCCAGACCAAATAGGTGAGACTTTTTTATTGTTTTTAGCTAAAAGTCCCTAGAAGACCCTCATGGAGTCTTTTTTTCAATAGTCCGTAAGTCATGGACTATTAAACCAAACAGGGTCTAAATCAATCTGCAAGTCACTGTTTAAAGTTATAATACTAAGTCACTATATATAAGGTAGATCTATGTGTGGTTTTGCATGGAACCATACGCCCATAAGTCCATAAAATAGCCAACTTGAGTTAGCTTAATTTAGTCAGAAAAAAAAATGAGGAGTTAGCTTAATTTCAAACAGATTTATTCCAATAAGAAATGAAGTCCTTGCCAAAAGAAATGAAGTCTTTAATCCAATAATCCTGCTATGACTATGACTTTGTTCCACCTGTGACAGAAATGAATTATCCAGGTAGCCTATATAGCCTAGAGAACAATGCGATGAAGAGGTTTCAGCATGAAACATGAATCCATCCCGTACTACATAAACATTCAAACTGACAAAAACATTCGACACCAGAAGTTCAAATCTGCCAAACCATATAATTCTGGTCATACATCAGGCAATGCATTCAGACAAACAAACCAAGACATACAGAAAAAAAATGCATAGGTTGGGCAGATTAAGTAACAGCTCATGAAACCAGCAACTCCATTAAAAAGAAGCTCCTAATTGCCGTCCCAGCATTGTAGCCTCAAAGAGATGCAATGACAGCTTCATTGGTAACACTTTCAAATATGTCACGCTCCAAGAACAGCAATAAGCAGTCACCGGTCCACTGGTTGAAAGGTTCTTGCTGCATCGTGCTGTCTATGAACTTAATCGCAGAGGATGCTGTCTCGGCGGTGGCCGGTGTCCCAGGAAGGATGAGAGCAAGCTTTAGAAGCAGATATACCAGAGGATACACGGTGGCCTTGCCTGTCTCCACCATCTTAACAGAAAGTTCACTGAGAGCACTCATTTCACGAAACCTGACATCAGAGCGCAAGTCTGCTACAAAGGCTTCAAGTTGCAGATCAAGTGTGGCTATGTCAGAATCAGAGAAGTCGGATGGGTAGAGCCGAGCATACTCAAGAAGCTTCTCCTTATCAAAAGCTTCGAAAGAATTCCGTGGATTTAAGCACGACGAGAGAAGAAACAACACCGAGCTTTGCTTGCTGAAACGCATGTCAAACTCGTTGAGGTGAATATTGATAACCTTTTCGAAGAAATCAATATGGTAATGCTCCAGATTAGTCATCGTTGGAACATTGCCCCTCAGTCTCGGCCGGGGTTCAAATTTGGCTCCCATATTGGGCATGGGGATTTCATATTCAATGCAAAACAAACCGACTTTGTTGAGGAAGGATGTCCATCCTTCATCTCTCATTACCTGCAGCTGCTTCTTGGCCTCCTGGAGGAGAGCCATACAATTCACTGCGTCCACATATTTCTTGCCCAAGGCCAGTGAAAGCTCATTTGTAACACTCAGTACATCTTGCATCAAAAGCAAGGCAAATGCAAAGTCATAGCAGAGTTCATTAAGTACTTTGTATGCCAGATATGTGTGATCGCGGTCTTTCACTTTTTCTTCCACATAGTAAAGTGCATCACAAATTGGATCAAAATAAGCAGCAAATTTCACGAGTGCCTAATAATATGAACCCCAGCTTGTTTCGCCAGGTTTCTTAAGATCACTGGCCAGGTTCCACCCACTCTCTTGTATTAGCGAACAGACCTTTTCCGTGAACTGGGGGCAGTCTTTGATTAGATTTGACAGTGCATTGACAGTTTGGAAGAGCTCATAAACATTAAACTGACCATGGGAAGAATCTACAAGAGAAGAATGCAGCTGGCAGAGATAGGGATGAATGTAGTACTCCAATCCATTCTCCCTACTGATTAATGTCTTTAGTTCGGTGAAAAATTTATCGCTGTAACCAAAAAAGCCATGACCTTGACCACGCAGCTTTGACAAACTCAATCCAGCTTCAGAAAGCATCGAACCCACCATCACTTTGATTGATGAATCACCGTAATCAGGGTCTGGCACAACACCGAGAAGCCTCTCCACCACATCACCCTTGCCATCGATATAGCGCACAAACATGAACATACATGACATCATCGCGCTAGATATGTAAACCCTATCAACAAATATCCCATAGAAATCTCCATGGACCGCACTGCCGATACCTTTTCTTGTTGCCTTAGCAAATGCGTGGGCAATATCCTTGTCAAGGGTAGGTGTGATCGTCCACATCCGGCTGGGAGCATTCTGCTGGGAAATACTAGGACCCTGAAACATCATGTCCACCATGTAGCCTGACATGTCCACAATCATCCTCTCTGCAAAACATCTCCCAGACCCATTGTCTAGGAAAGGCATCCCTTCTCTGAAGACAAACCTCATGAGGTCAACTGCCCGATGAATGTCAACCTTCTTAGGAGATGGACCTTCCTGAGGTTCCTCCATAACAACATTACCAGCAAGTGCGACTGACGATGATTCAATATTCCTCTTGCGAGATGGACCTAGCAGAACATCCTCCATGACGACATCAGCTGCATGTGCGTCTGAAGATTCATCCGAGTGAACAGGGGCGGTACCACTAGTTTGGTGACGAGATTGGCGATCTGACGGCTCCATATCCTAACCACCAGGCCAAATCACGATAAGTCTCAAGTAAATTCTGATGAGCATAAAAATTAAGGGGCCAATAAGCCTGAAATTTTATAATTATACAACTTTTTTGAGATGATAATTACACACACACCAATCAGTCTGATGATAATTACACACCTTATATGTGGGAAATAATTAAAAAAAAAAAAAGAACAACGACATTCATCAGAGTATGTACATTGGCGCATATCTAAACATGAATCACGGTTATCTTGTACCAACTATTAGGGATGGGATGGGAATCACCACAAGTGACGAACGAGATTCAACTATATATGCAGTTTAATATTTGCAAAACAAAAACCCTACCAAGGAGCATCGCCTAAATCAAAATTTCACGACATAAACCTTATAATTGGGTTGGGCGCATTCGACACATGCAGTCTATGCAGGGTTTAGCGGTCGTGCGGGGACATGGATTTGGCGATCAAGAAATGGTACCTCGAACTCGGAGGCGGCGGCGGCAAGAAGGCGAAAGAAGCGACGCGTCTCCTCCGCGCCCCGCTACCCTGGTCCGTCCCCTCTTTCCACTCTGCGAACCTAGCGTCACTGTTCCCACACACTGCCAAAGTGCCAAGTGCCACTGCGTTCCCTAAAAGCCTTTTCATCTCCTTGGATGATATAATAATAATAATAATAATAATAATAATAATAATAATAATAATAATAAGAATAATAACAACAATAACAATAATAATAAAGCATGGATTATTTGCAAACTCGGCAATTATTTATTAAAATTATAAAAATTTTATGTAAGTTCAGTATCATTGGAAAGCTTTTTAATCTATTTCAAATTTTTTACTATGTATTTAGAAATAATGTATAACTAAACAAAGTGAACTGTAGTTTGGAACGGCTAAAGTATTTAATGATAATATAACTAAAAATAGTTTTTTTAAAAAAAAAAATAACTAAGGCGTTTTTAAATTGCTTTTTGGGTGCTAAAAGTTTTTACCGAAAGTTTTTGGTTTTTTAGTGGTGTTTAGGCATGGGAAAATTTTTTTGCTACAAGGGGTATTTTGGCAAAATGGAAACTTTTGGACTCAAAATTTTGTTGTTCTTGCCATGGTGTTTAGATGTATTTGCCAAAACTTTTGGCAAAAAGAGGAAAACCGGCCCGAATAAATGATGTTGTAACACCTGACCTCTCTGATCCAATAAAGATACAATCACATAATAAGTCTATTGATATTGCTCGGAAACGACAATTGTTGATAGGGTATTTTCTACGATGGAATAGTGAAAGCATGCATATAAATTTACATTTCAATTCTACAATTATTATTGAATTGAGAAATGGTTTAAACAAATTATATATGAAAATTTTTGGATGACATACCTTTAGTTAAAATTCTGGATCCGCCACTGCGGCAACCTCAAAGTCTAAAATAGACTAATAAGGTTGGAACATATTGACTCATACTCACATAACAACCTTCTTTTTTTTAAAAAAAATGGTCTTCTTCGGCCTTTCGAATAAGCAAGGTTCCTCATAACTTGTAAGCATGTCTATGGTCAAGAATAGATTGAGAAATGTAATACCATTTGGAAGTGAAAATATATATACAATTAGAATCATGGTTAATATAATTTTCAAACTTGTTTGATTTGATGCTGCTAATAGCCTTAATATGTTATCATGGTACTTTTCAATCTTATATCTCGTCTTTTTTTTAAGTGTTGATAGTATGTATGACTGTGATAGAAAATTGGATGGACCCATGCTAATCTATGAAGCTAGGAGAAGCTTAATCTTCACGTAAATAAAATAGCCTCTAAAATTAAGCTTGAGACCATGGGGGCCAAATCCAATGCCAAAGCTGCTTCGGCCCATTTCTATTCACAATTGGCGCGGTTGCCCTAGCGAAGGCAGCCAGCAATTGACCCGTTGATCACCTAGCCTGGTGAGAGTGATTTGACCGGAGACCTATAAATCCGCGTGGATCAGGCCCGAGTAACAAAGCAACATGTGGCAGCTGGCCCAGCTAATGGCCGATGATATTCTAAGCATTATCTTCCGAACGTCCATGTCATGAAACATGTTGCCAGCGGTTAGGATCTTCCCCTCTCCGTCTTTTATGATCACGCAGTAGAAGAAATAAGTAGAACAAGTAGACACAAGATAGGGAGACTATTTTTTATTCATCTGAATATTTGTAATTACAACATAGATCTCCCACGTATATATAGTCCTGCTAAGGCCTAAGAGTTTCGGTAAGAGCCCACATACAAACGGACTAGGATTAGGATTCCTCCTTCTCCAGAGTCCGTGTGTTTTACAACACTCCCCCTTGGGCGATTACCACGATATGTATATGCCTCATCAAAAACTCCATCCGAAAACCCAGTGGGAAAAAACGGTTCTTGGAAAAAAGAGTACATCGCATTCGTTAATTGCATTGCACATGTTGTCTCATTAAAAACCTTGTGTGAAAAACCTTCAAGTAAAAACTCACGTAGGGAAAAAGAGTACAACATTTAACCTTCTTGGTCATATATTCTTTAGGATATTCTATTCTTCATGAATAGATATTCATCTTCATAATCGTGCATAAACTTCGGTGTTTTAGCAAATATGATCTACTTGATCTTTGTAATTCTAGTGGTTTACCTTAAAGGCAGATTCAATAAAATATGCTCCCCCCTCATAAAGCCAAACTTTGAACTTCATTGTTCAAACCACACTTTTCATAAACGTGTGTAAATAAAAAGTTGGCTCATAATTTTTCTATGAATTATATGGGAGCAATATGCTTCATGCATAATGACCACCAATTATTTGTGCAAAACAAATAAATATTATCCTTCGAGAGAAATAGATCCTTTCAGAGGTATGGGGGTAAATAAATTAATATTCAATATCTTCAAGATAGTGTATCAAACTTATACTAGAGTTTGAATACTTATAATTAATCCTTAGTGGATTTTCAAATTGTATTCTATAAATCTTCGAGATTTTGATTGTACAAATCCGGCCTTGCATTTGGCATTTAGGGGATAATTCAATTGCCAAAACCACCATTATTTCCATACCTTCTATGGTATTCTTAGAGGATATCATTAACTTCATGCTAGCTTTTCATACACTTTCTAAGTGTTTTGATGACACCTTCACGGTATATAAGATTCCTCATTTTCTTTTCTCTCGGGTCTATATTAACTTCGGGGATGAATGGTGTTTATTCAAAAATTGACTGGTAAATCCTTCATGGATTAATTCCTTCAAGAATGTACATTCATTCTTAGTGAATTAACAATTCTCTTCTATGAGATACATTCTCTACTGGATCGAGATGAGTGATATACACAATCACATAGCGTTATTCATTTGTAAAATTATTCAATGATTGCAGTTCTTCTAGGATATGCTCTTCTTGAGACTTGAATATTCATTCGGGAATATATATACCTTAGACTTTAATACTTAGTATGAGATTTCTACAAGTTGCGATTTATATTCTTCGGGAATTATATGGATTTTCATAATCCACTATTAATCGCATATTCGATACTCATTCATTTCATTTGCCGGAGATATAGCGAGAACATTCATTTCTTCTTAATAGGAGATTCAACCTCAATTGCTTTTTCTTCATTGACCCGATATAATCGCTACAAGCGATTTTGCCATGAACTTTATTTTTTCGGATCCGGGTTCTCATAAGAGAAACATTTGCAATTAAAGAGGTAGTTTGTCGACAATTATTTTTCTTTCTCCCAATACTCTCACAATGTGAGAATATTCTATCTCTGTCATTTCCCAAACAAGAGATGATATATTGTTACGCATACCCAACACTAGTGAGGTGCGCTAATTGTGTTGGATGTCATCTTCATGATGATCCTCTTCATGAGGTGTTTAACCTTCTTCGTGAGGCATTCTCTTCACGAGAATGGAGGAGTTCCATTTCTTTTCTATTTAATGTGTATACACTAAACTAGAACCCACAAAGGCCCCCCGTAGATTTAGCTTGATAGTATATAACATTTAGTTTACTACGAGTAAACACAACTTCTCGGGTTTATAACTTCAAGTTACTCCTCTCATTTCAAAAATATCTAGCATATGCTCGCTTCAAGGCTTCACAAAAGCATTAGTCAAATTATTGTTTGACTTAGTGCGTGATACTATTTCTGTTTCAAGCTTCAAGGAATATTTTCTTTTAAGATCATTTTCCTTCGTGAAAATAATATTTGGCATTTAAAGTAGGCTTTCTCTCCCCTAATGCCAATATTAGATCATTAATAGCATACTTCAAATGATATCCCCTATCATGGGCTTAAAACAATTCAAATTCATATATCTCCAACTTCAAGTGGAGGCCCATTTATGTATGCTATGATTAAATTCTATGAGAAATATTCACGCACATATTTGAACACGGGGGTTTTTATTCATTATGCAGCAAGCTAGAATACTTAAAGTACATTTAAGAATGTTCAGCATTCCTACAAAAATCGGGGATGTTCTCCCCTAATATGCACAAATCATAGTTTAGAAAACTATTTCATTCTCTAGCTTCTTAATTGTATAGCCAAAAACATTGATCCAAATACTCATATAAAAAAAAAAAGATCATACACTTCAAATATATAAAATACGCAACATTCAAATTCACATGGAATTTTCTTCTAGATTTTTCTAATTGCCATCAATGAAAAATCCCTTGATGCCTATTATTCATAAATCTGAAATCATCATAATTATGTCATCCACCATCTTAGTTCCACAATTATTCATCCCATCAAATAGGTTAGTCTTCATTGAGCAAATTTTATAAACTCACTCCCCCGATCTTAGGTTGCTCGGCGTAGACCAATCTATTGCTTATGCATACGATGCATCGAAAGCAAATAATTTCTTAGTTCAACGGGAACCATATAGACATAGCATGCTAGCTAGCCATTGATTATGGGGAAGCGCAAAGGTAGCTACTAGCTATAATTATAGTTGTTATGCTAATATTCATGCAAGAGTGGAGATACTTGTAGCTCTACTAGAGCACAAACTTAGTGAGACACATTCATGTGTAATGTGGAATGTCGGTATTCAATCCAAGAAAGTAGATGACAACAAAATACAAAGCTACAAGCTTGCTTGCAATTAGTGTAATGAACTTCAAGTCCAAATACATACACTTAAAGATAGATTAAGGAAGGTTGTGCCTAATAAGTATATATATTATCCACATTTTCTTATGCCTTTACCTAAAATTCCTCCCCCTTTTCATGCCATAACTACTTCAAGTAGCAATTTGCTTCATGCATCATCTATGAATAGTCACTTCTAATGCTTCATAGAATCTAATCATACTTCTAGTATTCATTGATTATGGCATAAAATTCATATATCCAATGTACTATTTAATGTACAACAATAGACTTAGGTAGGATACAACTTCAAGTTCTTGGACTAAAATACTAAACACTTAGGATTATACAATTTTTTGGCTAAATCGATTCTTTCAAGATTAATTAATATGCCAAGTATAGTCCAATTGTTCATGTGTTTAAGAATATTCAGTTTCCCATCTACCTACATGGTAGTGATGCACAAAGAACTATAACCTTCTTGGTTATTCAAGGCTTCTTCTTTGTGGATAAAATGAATGCAAAATTTATTTTGATAGGCAACAGCAATTGTTTATATGTGAAACATATAAATCTAATTTATTCCATGAGAAATTCTAATAAGAACTGCAACTAAGAATATAAAGTATTTCATAGTAGTCTTCAAGCTAATAAATTAACCATTAATCACTTAATTCAATGAGAATTAAGACTTAATGCACCACCATCACTACTATTAATACTTGGGATATGAATTTAAAAGACAACAAATCTATAAGCATATGATTTAAGTTCTTCAAGAGAAACTTTATATGTTCTAAATAATATCCATTTTCGCATGTCAAACTTCTATACTTGACAAGCGGTAGCTTCATGCTTTATATTCAAAAGTTATGATATACAGTCACACGCCTTCAAGCAAAGTGTAACATATGCAAGCCACATATACAAAATTACCGCAACTTAATATCCTGGTTTATAAAGTTGTCTAAAAATTCTAACTC
Organism: Hyparrhenia diplandra; assembly: GCA_015847255.1. Classification (NCBI taxonomy): domain Eukaryota; kingdom Viridiplantae; phylum Streptophyta; class Magnoliopsida; order Poales; family Poaceae; genus Hyparrhenia; species Hyparrhenia diplandra. Next base: position 82,840 of record JADLZK010010896.1, read on the forward strand.
AATTTCCATGAGTAGTTTCGATGGTAAAATCAATACTTCATGTATTACATTGCTCTTTGATATTCTATATAGAAGAGACATTTCTTCGAGAATGTAGATTGATAAAATCTATTTACCATCTTGTCTTCTAGACATTTAATACAAAGCTTCAAGCTATTTTTATAGAGCAAGCGTTAGATATACAAGCTTGAAAATTCAACTTTCAATACAATATGATATTTCGTAATCATAATATTAGAATTTTACTCATGCGGTGAGTCCCACAATGTATTTGTTACTTCTATCGGCCATATACTCATTTCGTAGAGTAATTAAGAAATATTTATACTGAGTTTACTACACTTCAATGGTAGCAAAATATCCTACATGGATTAAATAATGACCATAACAAATAATTTACTATTCAGAGTAACTCGGGATATTTCTTCTTCTTTTATGGCATGCATATTAATATAACTTGGATCATGTGCATATAAGTTTACTACATGTAAACGAGTAGCAAAGGTGCAAAAAGATAGTGGATGGTTATTAAAAATATTCTTAGAAGCATCTAGCATTATTAAGGATTATGGTATATGCAAATTTTCAGAATTTATACCAAACATTCATTCATTCATTCATCCAGAAAATCATATGCTAGGGAAAACAAAAATATGAGCCTCTCAATGATGTTAAGTCTAAGGTCTACAGGATTTAGAGAGGTCATATATATGCCATATACCATGTTTTTCTTTTAGTAAATCATTCAAGATTTTATTCTTGCAGTACATGGTATATAAACAACACATAAAAATATGGCATGTATCGACATAAAAAAATATTGCATATACTTTTCTGCAGGAAATTACGCCCGAGGCTTTACTTGCTTAATCCAATGTCACTTTTCTGTTCCCAAAACTACATGGTGTATTCTGCAAGATTGCATTGTTGCTTATATATAGAGTTTACGGAACGCTACGTGGTTACCCGTAAACTTTTATCCCAAATCGTAGCCCACTCCTTAATATGCCGACAAAATTTCTGATTTAAGCCGGATATAATTTTATATCTTACACAAGCTTATGGACCTTCATGGTCCGTCTATAGAAAAAAAACATGACCATGCATGCAGAGATTTCGGGCCTCTGCAACGGTGGAGAAGTGACCTACGGTGTCACGCAAAAGGAACATGTGTCATGAGCATACAGGCCCATGTACTCGTGAGAACGTAGCATGCATGCAGATGTGCGGTTTGCTGTGTGCGGACTTTTGCGTCGTGTGGGCTATGAGCGCGTGCATGCATGCGCAATATAGTACAACCCAGGCGGTGGTGCTCTGTTTCATGCGTGCTACAGTACAGGCTGCGAGTCTCGTGCATCGCCAACACACATTGGTAAAAATCGTCAAATACTTGATGACCCAATATAAAAAATACACGACGCTGGTGTTCCACACCATTGTACAACTTCGTGCCGTACGTATAGTTGCTAGGACAAAACCAATCCTTTCCTGGACTAAACATGCAAATATAATAATGCGACTTCCTTGCGGATTCATGCTATAATAATCATGTCCTGCTCTGCTACGGGTATGAGAACATATACTATATATCATTCAGGATATAATAATATATATCATTCAGGATATAGTAATATATTGGAGTATTGAAGGTGACTTCGGTTGGCCACCTCGGGGACATTACGTTTCTCGCTTTCACGTACGAGAATATATGCAATGTACTGCG